>VXBJ01003159.1:279587-311110 GCA_013400055.1 Nycticryphes semicollaris | reverse complement strand
CTTCCTATCGCTCCACTCCCTGACAGAGTCCCTCTCCAGCTCTCCTGTAGGCCCCCTTCAGTTGCTAGAAGGCTGTTATAAGCTCTCCCTGGAGCCTTCTCTTCTCTAGGCTGAACAACCTCAACTCTCTCAGCCTGTCCCTGTAGGAGAGGTGCTCCAGCCTCTCCTATCATCTTTGTGGCCCTCTGTTCCAACAATTCCATGTCCTTCTTGTGCTGAGGACTCCACAGCTGGATGCACTAGTCCAAGTGGGGTCTCACAAGAGCAGAGTAAAGGGGCAGAATCACCTCCCGCAACCTGCTGGCCACGCTTTTTTTGATGCAGCCCAGGATGTGGCTGGCTTTCTGGGCTGCTAGTGCACACTGCCGGCTCATGTTGAGCTTCTCATCCACCATCGCTCCCTCAGAGTGTTTCTGCAGCCATTCTCCACCCAACCTGTATTTGTGCTTGGGATTGTCATGTCCCAGGTGCAGAACTCTGCACTTGGCTTGGTTGAACTTCATGAGTTTTGCACAAGCCCACCTCTCAAGCCTGTCCAGGTCCCTTTGGATGGCATCCCTTCCCTCCAGCATGTCAACCACACAGCTTGGTGGTGCTGGCAAACTGACTGAGGGTGCATTCTATTCCAATGTCCATATCTGAGACAAAGATGTTAAACGACACTGGTCCCAGTACAGACCTCTGAGGAACACTACTCGCCACTGGCTGCCACTTAGACATTGAGACAAGGGTTGTAGTGAATGGCTCAATGTCTAAGTGGTGGCCAGTGGTAAGTGGTGTTCCTCAGAGGTCTGTACTGGGACCAGTGTCGTTTAACATCTTTGTCTCAGATACAGACAATGGAATATTTCATTATTTTCCTTGTATTATTTTATTAATATTTGCATTTAAGTAGTTTAGTTTCTTTTTAAACTCATAAGCCTCTTTTCTCTTTCATCCTTTTCTCCCCGAAGGGAGATGCTCTCCTTTCTCTGAAGGGGAAGGAAGAAAAAAAGAGCATCTGTCCTTTGTTTTAGTGGCCGGCCCGGCCCAGCCCAGCCCAAACCACGAGATGGTTGGATTATTTAGATCTGCAAAACATCTGTAGCATAGTTAGATCTGTGACAATATCCCTGTTGGGAATTAAGCTCATAATATATCACTACCAGTTACCGTCACCTTCTGTTTTGTTATTTCTTTTCCCTCCATTCCTTGCTCTAGAATCAGAGTGATTTAAAAATGAATCTAGAAACTAAAACTTACACTGGTTATCGCCTCAGGGTTCCTTAGCTCAGACATAACCTCAGCTGCTTGTTACATGTGCTGAGAACACGCCAGTGTTACTGCTCCTGTGCGCACTGCTGAGGCTTTAAACACCCAGGTTTCCACTGGGAGAAATTTAACTGCTTCTGCTCCAGTCCAGACAAACTGAGTTAAGACTGTAAGAATATAAGAATTATATAATCTCATACAATTATGCTATGTAAGAACCAGGATCCTGTCCCCGATTAAGGCAAAAAACAGATGGCTTGGGAAGAGGTCAGGAGTCAGACAACACTAGAGTCACCAAGGAATTTTGTCAGCCTGTGGTCCAGGCCTCTACGTGATTTAGGGAATGTGTAAAGAATCATGCATCACAGTGTGGCAACCCTTCACTAAAACATTCTTAATTTTTCCCCAAAAGACTAATTAAGCTGAAGGTCAAGTTTTCACAGGTTCACTGTTTGTAAGGGCTATCAGAAGACCACATGGAACCTTCCCTTCCAGTTTTATCGCCTGACAGGGGCTGGTGACTTGAGACCTTTGTTCATAGAACCGCTAGAGGAAACATCAGCCACCCGACACTGCAAACCCTTTGCCTTATCATTGATATTGACATTGACTCCAAACAGGTTGGGACTTAGGCCAAAGTCTTCTCTGGTGTAAAGCTACTGACCTCACTGGCTTACTTCAGAGAATATTTTTGTATGTTCTGTACTTGTGCCAGTTGGCACCTATTGAGCTTTGCTAGGAAGGTGAATTCAAGTGGTATTTTCCATGGTGGAATCCAGAGGAAGAAAAAAAGTAATTCTTTATATATCCTTTATATATTTAAAAGGGATCTTTCAACTCATCTTGTATCTTCTAGTCTTGCTTATCTGTGAGGGGGTTTAACACTGAAGTGGATGAGTGTGTGTGTGTGCAGAGCAGGCAGGGTTGATGGTTAGTGGAGGACAAAGGGAGAGTGTGTTACAGTGTCAGGACTAACAGGAAATACTACGGTGAGGAACAACACATTGGCCACACACACTCAGGGCACTGTGAAGAGAAAGGACTGTGAAGACCCCAGGCAATTATCTTTTATCAGTCATCAAACAGTCATGTCATGGTTTTGCCTGTGGATCCCACTGTTTAATCCCTGAACACTGCAGAAAAGCACTTGGCCTTTACAGGACTGAGTAGAACTCTCTCTAGCAGGCATTCCAAGCCAGCTTTTTGTGGTCTGTGTTGGGAACTAGGAAAGGGAACGTGAGGTTTCCTTTTTCCTCTGCAGAAGTTGTGCATATCAGATCGTCTCTAGGCACAATTAAACCGCTGCAACCATTTTTTTCTGCCATATCTGGCACAGCACATACTACAATTGTATCTTTCCCATCCATCTTAGCTGATGTGCTTAGAACTGGTGGAAATTGTGTTCTAACAATGACCCAAAGTAAGAACTTAAAAGTGAATTATTAATATCATGCTTTCATGGAAGAAAATTATGCAATAGCACTGAAACAGGAAAACCAGCTCTTCTACTTTGGGGTGGGAGAGGATAATGCCCTAAAAATATATCATCTCATCCAAAGATAAAACCTTAGAAAACTCTGAAGAATCTTCTCTACTGGACAAATTACTTGTTTGACCTTAATAGTTTACTACTAGAAGACAGAAACAAGAATAGCCTCCAAAGATTTAGGTATCTCTATCATTTAATTACTGTACTCCAGATCAACCTCTCATGTTTCTCAGCTGACTTTTGGGCCAGGTTGACCTTTTTACAGCCAAAAGAGCCCTCATTGATATATCTGATCTCTTACTAAAAGTTAATTTGTCAGAGCGAGCTTTAGCACACTATAAGCATATTAAACAGAAATATATTTGGTTTTGGCACCATTTCCTCTATTTGTACCTTTAAATGCCAACCTCTCTACAGAAAATATAAAGCATTAAGGTCTGGTAATCTGGTTTTTTTACTTCTTTCATGACGGTTTCCTTACTAATTATCTGTAAGATGCAAGGTTAAATTAATAAAATCACTGCTGAAAAGTCCCTACTTTCTCCAGTGTTAAACCTCAAATTGCACAGTTTCAGTTCTTTTAATCTAGCTCTGTCAGAGAAAAATAACTTAATGTGACTTTAAAGCTAGATTTTGCATATATACACATAAGGAAAATACAGGGGAGTAGGAATGTCTAGACTCCTGTAACTTGGGTCTGACAACAGAACTGGGTTATTCATACCGCCTCATTAATACACCTAACAACTGTATAAAATTTAGGAGGCTAGATTTCCTAGATGATAGATGGAGGTGGATCTTTCCAATAGTAATCTGAGGATGTGTTGCCTTACACTGATTGTGAAGAGGCCACTGTAATTCCACTGATGATAGATGGAGCTAGGAGCAATAACCCCCTATGTTAGCTACCTCATATTGGGCAGAGATAATTTCCCCTAAACTTCAACATGCTGCAACCTTTATATATATACGCAAATGAATGGACATGGACTTTATTCTTAGTGTGGTGAGCAGATTCAATAGTTGCATTTGGTGGGACAGAAGGAAAAAAAGGAAAAAAAAAACCACAGTAATGTGAATGACTGTTTCCTTGGAGTACAATGGACAATCTATCCCAAGCTTCTGAATAAGGCCAGTAGCACACTGATGCTTGGGCCTTGTATTTGGAAGATGCTGTTCCACAGACTGTCAAGCTTCAAACACCTAACGGCACATTGCCAGATAACTTTTTTCATTGATTTTAGCCAAGGAAATGCATAGACAGTGAATAAGGCAGCTGTTTTAGTGTATTAATTAAATCTACACTCAGTAAGGGCTGGAATGTAAAAAAATCTCTTGAACAGTTTGTCTGTAACCATATTAGAAATTCCAGATCAGGTAATGTACTTCTACTGAAGGCAGTGCTAAAGACATCTGGGTCCCTGAAATGTTGGTTTGTATTACGCTTTGAGTGCAAAGAGAATAGTGAAAACCGAAACCACTAGATAGTTAACAAAAATTCTAAGAAACAGATGTGGTCTTTTGAACTCAGAAAATACTTCCTACATTTGCCAGTTACAAATTAAGCTTACTCTGAAAAACCTGAAAGTAAAAGGATTTATGACCTGGAAGTAGGCTAGCAAAAGAAAAAAGATTATTAATGGAATTTCAGGGTAATTTCAGCAAAAGGAGGGCTATTGACTATTATTAATACTGCCTTTCATTAAGAAAGACTGCTGTGAGTCTGCAGGTTTTACATTCAGTGGTTACTCATGCTGCTACCAGTAACTCTCAAGCCACAGCAATCAACTCAAGCAACGAATATCATGGACACAAAGGGGAAGATTCTCAAGGACACTTAACTTGCAACATTGTCTGAGCCCCTAACTCTCCCATGGCTTTTGAAAAATGTCCCAAACCATTGCCAACAGAGATTCTTAACCTTCCTTTGAATCTCATACTGCTGCAATATTACTCCACGTATCAGCAGACTGGACTAGGGCGCTGACTTGACTGGGGACTGAATAAATTTCATTACTCTGCAGTGCAAATCTGGTAAATCAAAGTTAACTGAAGGTAGCACAAGTATTCTGGACTCCACTGAGCTTTAAGACCTGTCAGATGATACAGAGACAAAGCCACTCATGCCTCAATACCATTTCTTGTGCTCTGGAACTGACAGCCTATCACTCAGCTGTGGGTCAATGATAAGGACCTCACAATATGCAATACATGGTGTAGCTCAGTAAACAGAAAAGGAGCCAGAAGCTGATTAACCAAAAAAAAAAAAGAAGGAATGAGGAATTGTCTCTTACCTGGTCAAGATTGTTGTAAAAATCTATATTGGCTGCACACAGGTATCTCCCAAGCAGAGTCGCATGGGTAGTAAAAATTGTGGCAACAGGAAGTTTCTGAGATCGAGACAGTATTAAACCCACTCCTGCCTGCCACTCATGGAAGTGGGCAATTATGTTGGGCTTGCCATCAAACTGACAGGAAAGCTGAAAATAATTAGAAAGAACACACATTATGATGCTCATCATCCCAGCTACAGAAACTTTTTTTTTTCTTTTCATACCGCATTCTCTGTGCTTGCTTTCTCTCATATGACAAAGCAGTACAGAGTTTTAAGTGGTCATTCATCTTGATTCCCATCTGTCCTAATCCTTAGCCCAAAAAGCACATGTGCTTTACTAGTGCCTCAGAACAGCGTCATTCCTGGAGTGCTGGAGAGCTCTGGCAAGCACAGTCACTTGTTTCTTTTAACTTGCTCTTCTGCTGCTGAAACTCTTGTTTGGATAAGAAAATCATGAGCACCTATGACAGACAGACAATTCTGCAAATTAAGAAAGCTTCCTCTCTTCAGATAGGCTGTGCTAGTGACACACAAAGTCACAGTGCTACCACCAATTCTTTCTGTCTGTCTATATACCCTGTGCAAGGTAGTACCTAATCAAGATGGCTTAACCAGCTTCAAGAACAGTTTGTGAGTATGACAACTTGACTATCATTGGAGAGAAAAGGGGAGTTTGAGATCCTACTTTTAAGGGTATCCAATGACAAACAGAGGGGGAAGTGACAGTAAAGACATATCTCAAAATCTCACATAGGTCAGCATCCCATGCACCCACTCCACCCCCCCTGCATTCTTCCAGAAAATATAGTTAAGTGACTGCTTCAGATTTAAATTTTAAATAAAAATTTGATCTACACAAGACATCGACTTTCTTAAAATGATAATTTTCAAACTGGAGAATAGGAACCATATTCCAAAGCTTTTTTGGCCTGCTGACAAGGCTGAGGTTCAAAAATCTCTATAACTGTACCTCTTTTAAAAACCAGGCTGTTAATGATCCAAATATCACAGCATCGTTGGCTTCTCGGTCATGAAAAGGGATCCCTATGTTGGTGACATCCCAAAATTCACCTTTCCACTTGTCCAGATTCCAAGCTGCTGATCCTATATCAAACAGTAAGACATATGGGCTTCCCTCTATCAGCCATCTTCCAAAAAAGACCTATGGGAAAGAGGAAAGGATATAAGCAGAAAAATATAAAATTAAATGTAAAGGCCAGTTAGCATAACTATTTCCATCCATCAAATCTTAAGTATTTTACATAAGGAATATGTGATCATAGTCCTACACACCCAGAATTTGTGGTTTTCCTTGCAAAATACATGAAATAATACTGGACCAAACACAGGGCAAAAGGAAAAGACAATTTTTAAGAGCGTTCTAAGACTTTCATTTTAGATTTTCGTTACAATGTTAAATTTTTCTAATGAAAGCAAGCTTGGGAAGACTATACTTGGTCGAATAGTGAGGTCTTATGTTCTTATAGAAGTATCTATTCCGATTTTGTCCTTGTTTCAAAATAATTGGTTTATTTCAGTCAGATTTGTCATCAATCTTTCACCATTTATGCTAGACTACCGGTGACAGATTTTGTAGGACAGGTGCTCACAAACTCTATCTGCCACAACATTTCCTCACTCTCTCCAGGCAGCACAGTTGAAGCCCTTTGGCAGAATAGAACAAAGGTGTAATAACAGCTAAAACCACATTAGCCAAAAATACAGCTTTCCTACTTTGTCTACATCAGCACAGTTAAACATCTCTAACAGTATTTAGAACTCTATGGATACAATTTACCCGCCCAACCACGAGAATAGGCTGAAACGTCATAAGGCCACACAACACAGATTGTACCAGTCTGCACAGTCAAATTATTTTACATTAATTCTGCCATAAAAAAAACACCTCAAAGGAAGGCTACCTGGAGAGCTGCACAAAGGAACTGCAGCCACTCCAACCATGGACCCAACTTAAATGCCTCTATGAAAACGTGAGTAGCATGGGAAACAGACAAGAGGAGTTAGAGGCGTGCATACACTTCCAGGGCTATGATCTCATTGGCATGGGATGGCTCCTATGACTGGAGTGTTGGAATGGGGGGATCTAGACTCTTCAGGAAGGACAGGCTGGGGACATAAGGAGGGGATGTTGCCCTCTACGTGAATGAACAGATGGAATGCATGTACCTCCACCTGGGGATGGATGAAGACCCAACAGAGAGCTTATGGGTTAAGATTAAAGGAAACACAGGGGCAGGTCATGTTACAGTAGGCTACAGACCACCTGACCAGGATGATGGAGCAGATAAGGCCCTCTATAGACAGATAGGAGCAGCATTGAGTTCACAGGCCCTGGCCCTCATGGGGAACTTCAACTACCCCAATATCTGTTGGAGGGACAACATAGCAGGGCACAAGCAATCCACAAAGCTCCTGGAATGCATCAAGGACAACTTGCTTCTCCATGTGGTACAGGAACTAATGACGAGAGGAACTATGCTGGACCTTGTCCTGCATATGCTGGACTAACAAGGAGGAGCTAGTGGGGAATTCAAGCTCAAGGGTACCCTTGGATGCAGTGATTATGAAATGGTAGAGTTCAAGATCCTTAAGGCAGCAAGGAGGTTGTACAGCAAGCTCACTACCCTGGACTTCAGGAGAGCAGACTTCAGCCTCTTGAGGGATCTGCTTAGTAGGATTCCATGGTATAAGGCACTGGAAAGGAGAAGGGCCCAAGGAAGCTGGTTAGTATTGAAGGATTACCTCCTCCAAGCTCAGAAGCGATGCAACCCAACAAATATGTCAGGCAAAAAAGCCAGGAGGCCTGCATGGATGAACAAGATGCTCCTGGACACACTCAAAAGGAAAAAGGAGGCCTAGAGGGTGGAAGCAATGACAGGTAGCCTGGAAAGAATACTGTCCAAGCAGGCAGGGACCAGGTTAGGCAAGCTAAAGCTCAGATAGAATTAAATCTGTCCAGGGACATCAAGGGCAACAAGAAAAACTTCTATAAGGATGTTAGTGATGAAAGGCAGACTAAGGAAGATGTGAGCGCTCTCCAGAAGGAAACAGGATACATGGTTATCCAGGATACCGAGAAAGCTGGGGTACTCAATGACTTTTTTTGCCTCAGTTTTAACTGGCAAGGGCTCTAACCACACTGTGCAAGTCACAGAGGGCAAAGGCAGGGGCTGTGAGAGTGAAGAACTGCCCACTGTAGGCGATTCACAAGTACGAGACCACCTAAGGAACCTGAAGGGACACAAGGCCATGGGACCTGATGAAATCCATCCATGGGTCCTGAGGGAACTTGCAGATGAAGCTGCTAAGCTGCCTTCCACTGTGTTTGAGAAACAGTGGTGGTCTGGTCAAGGACCCACTGACTGGAAAAGGAAAAACATAACCTCCATTTTAAAAAAGAGAGAAAAGGAAAACTTGGGGAACTACAGGCTGGTCAGTCTCACCTCTGCCTGAAAAGATCATGGATCAGATGGCACATGGGAAATAAGGAGGTGATCAGTGACAATCAACATGGTTTCATCAAGGCACATCATGCCACAAATTCGGTGATCTTCTACAATGGGGTTACAGCATTGACGGATAAGGGAAGAGCAACAGAAATCATCTACTTGGACTTGTGCAAAGTGCTTGACACTGTCCCACATGTCACCCTGGTCTCTAAATTGGAGAGACATGGATTTGATGGATGGACGACTTGGTGGATAAGGAACCGGATGGGTGGCTGCACTCAAAGTGTTGCAGTCAACAGCTCAATGTCCAAGTAGAAACCGGTAACGAGTGGCATTCCTCAGGGGTCAGTACTGGCACCAGTGCTGTTTAACATCTTTGTTGGCAACACGGATGTTGGGATAGAATGCACCCTCAGTCAGCTTGCTGACACCACCAAGCTGTGTGGCACAGTCAACATGCTAGAGGGAAGGGATGCCATCCAAAGGGACCTGGACAGGTTTGAGAGGTGGGTCCATGTCATGTCATGAAGTTCAACCAGGCCAAGTGCAAGGTCCTGCACCTGGGTCGTGGAAATCCCAAGCACAAATACAGGTTGGGTGGAGAATGGCTGGAGAGCAGCCCTGAGGAGAAGCACTTGGGTGTGCTGGTTGATGGGAAGCTGAACACGAGCCAGCAATGCACGCTGACAGCCCAGAAAGCCAACTATATTCTGGGCTGCATCAGAAGAAGCACGGCCAGCAGATCAAGGAGGGTGATTCTACCCCTGTGCTCTGCTCTCTTGAGACCCTACTTGGAGTATTGTGCCCAGCTTTTGAGTCCTCGGGACAGGAAGGACATGGACCTGTTGGAGCAAGTCCAGCAGAGGGCCACAAAGATGATGAGAGGGCTGGAGCATGAGCACCTCTCCTACAGGGGCAGAATGAGAGTACAAGCTGATCAACCTGGAGAAGAGAAGGTTCTGGGGAGACCTTATAGTCACCTTCCAGTATCCAAAGAGGGCCTACAAGAATGCTGGAGAGGGACTTGTTACAAGGGCATGTAGTGATAGGATGAGGGGCAACAGCTTCAAACTGGAAGAGATTTAAATTAGGTATCAGGAAGAAATTTTAAACTGTCAAGGTAGTGAGGCACTGGAACAGGTTGCCCAGAGAAGCTGTGGAAGTCCCATCCCTGGAAGTGTTCAAGGCCAGGCTGGACAGGGCAACCTGGTCTAGTAGGAGGTGTCCCTGCCCTTGTCAGGGGCACTGGAACTAAATGATCTTTAAGGTCCCTTCTAAGCAGCAGAGACATGTTAACTGGGAAGAACGATGTACTACAGGGAAACTAGTGCAGTTCATACCCCATGCAGAAAAATCTTTTATGCCACTATTCCATCTTTTTTCATTTACCAGCCCCTGAGTCCTCAGGGGTTGAACCTAGTCCTGATGTTAGAATGGGTTCAGCAGAGGTCAAGTCTTGAAAACAATGATGCTCTTAGACCCATTTGCACAAAAAATGCAGGGTGTAACAAAGACAGGTGTGTGAAGGAGGGTCAGTTCCTTATGTACTTATTTCAGGCTATCCAGGTTTCTTACTCAGGAAAACAAGGTTAAAGAGCAGGGAGTTTGTGTGAATCCATACTTCACCTAAATATGAAGTCAAGCTGTGGCAAGGAACACACCTGACCTGAGAAGTTTGGAAGCATTCCTAGGTCCCCTGCTTTAAAGGGATCCATTGTGATGCATATGCAAAATCCAGTCATAAGTGCTAATAGGATAAGTGCAGCTCCCGGAAACCAGAGCGTCATTATTAGAGATCAAAGCTATACTTGACGTACCTGGGACAGATTTGGTGCTATATGTGAATACGCCAGCAGCACAATGCACACGTTAGGCTGGCACAGTTGGCTGATTAAATTTAATGCATCGCTGGAACAGCAAGAAGTTCATAGATACAGCATTGCAATTAATCTGCCCCACAGATCTTTAGCTGTTTTCCAAACAAAAGAGTGTTACATAGCCTGTAGAGACATGAGGCATGCAACAGAGGCAACAAGAAAACTTGACCATTCACTTACAAAAATTTGATTAGAAATAGCAGTTTGGTTTAGAACCAAACGTTCGAAACTTTTAGTCTGAACTTCAGCCTGAACAACGCAAGCATCACACAACATTATTGTCCCAAACAACGCTTTCCCAAAGCTTGGCATACGTATATCCAACAATGCACTTCCACATAATATGCAATAGGACACTGGATCCTAGTAACAGCAGAACTGTTGTTACAAAGGGAGATAACACATTGCGAGTGCCACAGCCAGTGGAAATACAGGAAGTTTATGAATGTCTACATTAAAGTATGCCATGCCCTCAGCAACAGAAGCTTTTAAGAATGCTTCCTTCCTGATGCTTCTCAATGGTTTTCACATCTGCTTGGCACACATTACAAGCCAACAATTTTTCCACCTGCCAACTAGCATCTCTGAGGAACTCAAGGCTGAATCCGAGTGAAGATGAGTTCTAGACCTCTGTTGAAGACTTTCAAGAAAGGAGGTCAGACTTATCATGTGTTATCTTCCACTCATTTTCAGGTAACCTATTGCCTTCAAGGCTGCAGCTACTTGCACCTTAGTAGCTTGCCCATCAGCACAGCAGATTCTATTCATTTCAGCAGATCACCTTTACAGAAGAAATCTATTCCTAGTTTATTGTTAGATAAACAGTCACTGAGAGGCTATGAAGCTTGACTGAGATGACACAGAAAACACTGGCTAAAAATTGTGCAGGAAACACAGATGGACTCACTCCTTGTGCTGTGGTTTAACCTCTCTTCCTAGGGAACAGGCAACTAGTTGCATTGATCTAACAAAGGAGATTCTTTGTCAGTTGGGTGCTTTTCTTAAGTCCAGCTGTGGTTTGTCTGTTTCTGGCTTTCAACTCAATATAATGCTTCCTGAGAAGAAGTGTGAGCTAATGGAATGCTTTTCTCTCTCCATCACAAGAGCATCAAATGTAATTCAGTCAAAGTAAGGTCATATTATACCTACTAAAATCTCACTGTATTTAGAGACTGGATAGATAAGTCATTAATCTAATTAACTAGACTTGCAGATAAATGACTGCTAAAACCTGTAATTGGATGAACTAGTTCTTCCTCAAAAAGAACCTTTAATGAATTGACTCTGCTGGTCTAACAGTGGATTCTGAGCCTTTCCTATTGTGACATTGACCAGGACTGCTGTGTCAAGTGGAACAGCAAGAGCATTAACCAAAACTAATCTCCTCAGAGTCAGCTTTGTTGCCCTGGGAAGCAGTAGCACATCTTATTTACCTGACACCCTTGGCTTTTCATGGTGTCCATTGCCTTCTTAACTGCAGGGTTTGGAGGCTCACATGCTTCCACCTGAGTCTTCACATTGTGCTCAAAATAGGGACCAACCAGAAAATAGTTTTCACCCCATTCATCTGCTGTAATTTTCGCTTTTGTCTGGATCACTGTGTAAATGCCTCCCACTGCAAAAGAAGATCACAAAGAACAAAAAGGAGAAAAGGGTATAGGCCACAAAAGCTCTGGAATAAGCTCCAACCCACTGGTGAATCAGACAGAGCTCTAGTTAAATGACTTCACATACTCAGATTTTAAGTGAAACCCAGAGTCTATCAATTAAATGGAAGTTTAGTCTCTTAAATGGGATCAGAGCTTCACTGTGCAATTTAGGAGTATGCACTGATAGCAGACCATGTGTAATTCCTGAATGAAAATTTAATGCTTTGCTTACTCCTGAGTGACCGCATATGACTTCCTTCAATTTCTCCTCTAGTCTCAAATGGATGCCTTTTTACATGGTTGATGTCACACCACAAATGTTCAATGAATATATTATTTCATTCTTATGTTATTCCCCACTTTTTGGAACTTGAAATCTTTACATTCAGATTGCGGGATTCAAATCCCAGGGGTCATGCTCCCACTCTCCCATGCCTAATCTTGGTTCTACTGCAAACCTTCTGCTTTGCTATTGCAGCATATACATTTTCAAACATACTTTTTGTGATGTGGAAATACATGTGGTGAGTATTGAACTAGCACTTCCAGATTGTTTTACAGAAATCACTCAGAGAAGTTGAGGGGCCTTGACTACTGACTATAACAAGGGATTTAAACTAATATCCTCAAAGCAAAAGGCGTCATGTTCCATCACCATCCTGAAGAGCTGTTGAAGTTGGAAGGAACATAGCGTACACTGCCAATATAAATGTCTGCAGCACTTTCCATGAAAATATTGTTCATTCTAAAAACCAACACAACATAAAATGTCTAAGAGAATGCAACAACATCCCCGGATGAGTCAGTACAGACCTATCTAGTCTTGTACATGGTATGCAACATTCATTTGGCTGCTCTCCCTCAGTTTTCCATAGCCAGCCCCATAATTCATGCATTGGCAGAGCAACCTTCCAAAGCCCCCTTGCCACAGGGCCCATGGTGCAAAGCAACGGGCATTCCACAAGCACAAATTTGGAAGAACAGCAGCACATGCTTGAATCCAGCAAGTGGAAGGGAAGGCAAGGGAAAAGAAAACCAGAGGCTAGGTACCTGCGGTACATCAGAGGCAAGTTTAGCATAGCTCCAGTGATTTTAATAGCATGGTAAGGCAAATGAAGCTCAGCAGGTACAAGCAAACAACAAAGGAAGCAACACGAAGAGAGGTAGTGTTCCCACTTAAAAATTTTGTCCTCCACTGAATTTGAAAACACTCCAGGCAAGAAGGTTTGTGCTATGCCTTTCCACAGTGACATCAAAATTACGTAAGAAGTCAGCACTGCAAGTTGCCAATGATTGATAGCAGGTACTCAAGGCTTACTTTTTAAAAGGTACTGGGACATCCAGAGGTGCCAATGCACTACATGCAACTGCATATCCAAGAATCTTCAGAGATTACCTGATTCTCCTTAGCAATCTGCAGCGGATGACCACTATTTACAGTATAGCAGCTCACACTTCGGGAAATTAGTTCCCATATTAATTAAACTGTATCACATGAAAATTGCAGAAAGCCTCTTGCCAAGCCTGGTACCTTGCAGCCCTGAGGAACTGACAACAGTATTTAATTGTGCTCCTAAAAAAGAAACTACGCACTTAAAATCCTTTTCTTTACAAATATACCATTTGTTTTGAATGCTTGAAGGGTCCCTAACCCTACTATTTTAATGTCAAGATGTCTCAGGACTCTAGGTATTTTACAAAGAAAACCAAATGCAGTTCTAAACTCCCAGCTTGCTAAATAGCATTATTACAATAAATTATTACCCTAGATAGTAATGCAAGACCTAAGAATACAAGAATCTCACAGGTATATGTTCCTAAATCAAGCTCACAGCTCAAGAATTTCATATTATATAGACATGGAACTGCAGAAGGAAACCTATGTATAAGACTATTATCCACTTCATCAGGACTAGAAAGCTAAAAAGCTATCTTGTAGTCACCATGACTGCTCCAGGCAGGGATTTAGAGAAATCTTAGTTAAATGACACTATATATTCTCTCCAAGTTCCTCTGCTCACAAGCTGAGGTAGACTACTTGAATAACTTTGATTCAGATAAACACATATTTTTAATTATATGAGACAAGCCAGAATGCTCAGCCCATAAAGTGATGTGGTAACAATGACACGCCTGTTCTTATGGGCTGGTAAGTGCATCACATGAGCACAAGGCACTGTAATCCAACATGGATAAATAAGGGGCTTGGTAGAAATCTTAGTCATGAAACTAGTTGGTTGTAACTGGCAGAAACACTGAACTTAAAATAATGAGAGTTTTTTTGGTACAAAGCAGCCTGGTGACCCCAGGAAAACAGAAAATACCTTCAAGATGAAGCATATTAAATATCATGGTAGATAAAGCTACATATGACTGGAGTGATGCAAAGCTCTTACCCCACTATCACAAGAGTGGATATGAGACTCTTTCACACTGTAAGGTGTTCAATATTGGGATCAGCAAAGTAGGTGATTTTTCACAGCTATTAATTTTAGGATTGATAAGAAAGCTGCAGCTCAGGAGATGTACAGAGCCTGGAACTTTGTTTTGTATAGCCAACAGCCAAGTGTTTCTTTTCACAGGATTTTGTTTAGCATCACTTAGGATCATTCTTTATTTTGTATATTTAAAATCCAAGCAACAATTGGAGCCCATCCAAATTATCTAAATAAATTTGAAGTCTGTGAATCAAGAACAGTCTCCCTGTATTGTATCACTACTGAGGACAACATTAGGCAGAAGTGGAGATTCAACTGTGCAACTGGAGACCTTTGTGTAAGATCTAATATGCAAGTGTGCTCTTTCTTCCACAAGCTGCTATATGGAAAGATGCATTGCCAGTGCTTTTTGTCACCTGATGAGGAAGGGTCCACAACTTCCAGGATTACCCAGGAACTGTGCTGACAAAAAGGTGTCTTCTGGAGGTGAGGCCCTTTGAGCATGGAATTGCCCAAAGTTCTCAAAACTGCCAGAGATAGCCACCATTCATTTTACTTGCTCTCCCACCCAGCCCACATTGTGGAAGGACAGAGGCAAGGAGCAGCAGAAACCAAAAAAGGAAAGAGAATGATAGGAAGTGAAGCTGTACAAGCGAGACATAGGTAAGTGCAAACTGTCACTGATTGGTGCAATAACCCTTCCCCACACAACTTTTCTACACAAAGAGAGAGGATCGGGGTGCTCCCCAGGCTCTTCATCTTCCTTGCTGTGACCACAGCAGGCCACTCTGAAAGCACTAAAGCCTTCCAGAGGACCATGGCTGCCATCAAATCCGAAAAAGCCATGAGACCCCAGGTTCAGGATTCAAGTTGAGTTCGCCTCCACAATTACTAGTTACATCAATTATTCTTTCACGCCTTCCCCTCAGAATGTATCTCTGATCTATAGAGATGTGATGAAATTCGCCCTGAATTTATTCATTTTTTTTCTAATGATTAGTTGGAATTTTATTTATTGTTTGCCTGTTGATATATTTGGGGACCATTTTTAGAGTAAGGTTGTAAACCATGTCAGGTGAAAAAGCCCAGATAGCAGATGGTTTTTGTGTATTTTTGGCTATGTTTGTGGTCAGGACTCATCAGAAGATAGAAGTTCTCTAAATTCTGTGAAATTCTGGCATTCCAGTCATGTTCTGAAATAATACTGAAACACTGAAATTCATGACAGATGTCCACAATACAGAAGCTATTTCTGTGTGCATCACCCCCAATGCACGAGATTGCATTTGAGATTGATTTGACGTTGACATACCACCCTATTTTAGAAATGCACAGGGCTCATGCCAAGTTTATAGCAGCACATCCCCACTCACCAGAGTGTGTTAGTTCAGGTGTGTCACAGATTACATCTTTCACCTTCTCCCACTGAACTTTCATCATGGGAGGAGGTTTAATGGAGAGGGGGTGAAATGCTGGTCCTACCGATTCCAGTGGATTCAGGATTTAATTTTCAATAGTCCAGATTTGCACCAGAGAAACTGTACAGAGAGCTCTGGTCCAGGGAAAACTGAACCAAGGTTTGTTTTTAGCAGAGCCTTCATTCCAATAGGGATGGAAAAAAATATTTAGGATTCATCTATCAGTGACTCTTGAGCTAATCTGTTCACAGCTTAACGATGATACAAACTGGCTGTTTGCCTAGCATTTTTAAGCATTCTTCTATTTTTTATCTAAAAGCTGTTAGTATTACAGCAGGAGATACTAATCTAAATCTTACTGGAATTATTTTGAAGACATCTTTACAGAGCATAGATCAGATCTTGAACATTCTCATCTCTTCTCATTAATGTATCAGAAAACCCACTAAAGTATAGGTAACTGTTATTGTAACTTAGAGAATTAACAGTTATTGTAATTTACAGATTTTATCTAGATTAAATTATTTACATTTTCAGAGGGTAAAATGGACTGTGGCCATTACTCCTGCAATGGCCTTTGACTACTTCCTGTTGACAATTTCCACCTGTGGGGCTTTGGACACAAGGCCTACATAGCTTGTAGCCTGTAGTTTTGTGCTCCTGTCCTTCAAGTTTTTATTAGTCTTCATGTTATGGGGGAAAGAAAAGTAGTCTTCCTTTCCGACGTGCACAGAGATTTGACCAGACCTGGCTTTACTGGAGCTTGGTGGCTGGGAGAGAAGGGGAAGGGTGAAAAAAGCTGAACTTCCCCAAGATTACCACCAGATCATGTGGTACTGCAGTGCACTGGGGCCCTTGCCTGCCTGCTTTTTTCCTCTTCAGCCACAGAAACACAGTAGATCCACTTCACAGTACATGTCTTACCCATCTGAAAAGTCAAATAAAATGAGGAAAATCTTGCAAAACAAATTACATTTTTCTCATTTCTTTGGCAGGGGACTTTCAATGCAAGATGATTTCAGTGTTGTACTTGGTTTAGGTGCCTGCCAAGTTCCTTTTCATGTGGATAATGACACTGGCAAATGAGACTTCTTTATTTCTCATTCTCTCCTTCAACTACCTTGTTTTTCCTTGCTTGAGACAGAGAAAAGGACAAAGAAGAGTTGATGGTGCTTTCCAACATGTATGTCAGAGATTGCCACTTAGCGATGTCCAGGCATTGGCCAGGACAGAGAATATAAAAAGAAGCAGAAAGCTCTGCCTAGTTAGAGCATGTGTTAACATGATCTAGATTTAATTTAAAAAAAAAAAAGAAAAAGGAGAGAGACACCTCCACTGTACCAGCTGCTGAGAAAGAAGTGATGAGACTTCAGAAGTCATGAATACTTGCAGATCTCTGAGCACTGCATTCATACAAATGACTTGTCCTTCCCTACAGCAGCATCTCATGCCTCAGTACCAACCAGCACCATCTGCTGCTTAGGGAAATCCCAGTAAATGCTCTCTCCCTATGGACAGCCTGGCACATGAAGATTCTCTCACAATGTGTAATCAGAGGTGCTCCAATTTGCAGAACGCCTTCATCATCCTCAACCTTTGAAGGAGAATATATTAGAGAGGTTCAGAAAACAGCTCAGCACCTGTAAAGTGCACCACTTACAGGTGTGGGAATAGACAGCTATCCACAAGCTCTGGTAGTATATTCCTCACAGGGAAGAGCATATTCAGCCTTGAACATCACTGTTGCGTGTCACTGTCATAGAGGATTGGAGGAACCACTAAGAAGCAGCATGGGTCAAGGAGAAATTGAACCCCAAGCACCTAGCTAAAAGTTAATACAAAGGCTTGAACTCTCTCCTGTAGGCAATGGCAGCTTTCCACCACTTCAGCAGTGAGAGGAAGCTTCAGGCTGAACCACCCTGACACAACTTTGCATTGCCAGAAAGGACAAAAGAAACCTTCATGTTAAATGCTCAGAATTAGCTTGTCAGACAACAAAACCAGCTATCAGTTATCTTTTCCTCTACATTAGGAATAAATATAGCAACATTAAAACTAAAACAGGTAGCAGTACTAAATGTGGAGTCAGCCTACTTAAGTTAAATAAATGGTTCTTCCTTCTGCTAAAAGAGGAAGGAAAAATACAGTGTAAGCTACTATTTCCTATGCCTATCTATCCCCTGTGATGACTCTATCGATATTTTGTTGGCTACTCTCTCTCCTAAGAAACACAGTCCCCCCAACATTTTCCAAGAACTGCTTATAGAAGTTAGATCACCAGGGACCAATATCTTACAACATGACTTAGATATTCAACTGCCTGGAAGATAGAGAAAAAAACACCTCAGTACTAAGATTTTATCAGAAAAATAAGCTGAAAGGGGCTAATTAAAGAGTTTTTGCACAAATGTTTCCAGTCAAGGTTGGTTAACAGAAACTGCACAGACATCTGGTTGTAATGAAGAAATTGTTTGACATGAGCAGTTCAGTCAGTCCTGTTTGAATATATGGGTTTGGTAAGTGTTGTAATTAACAGCATCTTATTTTTAAACTCAATAAATATTCACTCTCATAAACATTAATTCTCTCAAAATGTGAAAATAATAATTTTTAGCTGTGTCAGTTGATTTGGCTTCAGTGAAGTCAAGAGCAATATGAACGATTACATGATTCACTGCATTTCGTACATACACGCCTGTGTATTTGTCTAAATAAAGATAATTGTGTTCAACTTTTTCTTAAATATATTGTGGTATCTGTAACCAGTGAGTCCAAATAACTCAGAAAATATATATACGATGGAGTTCAGAGACTTTTGCCAGAACAACTGAATTTGCTAGATTTCTGCTGCCATCTGCTTGCCAGTGCCTTACTTACCATGCACACTGCAAAATTACATGCTACATGCTCCAAGTTCCGACAGCAGTAAATTCACTGAAAAAGCTTGACTCAAACTGTTGAAAAACAAGGCCACGGGGATTTGAAGTGCAAAAGCTACTCTATACTACCTCTGGGTAGTACTCCTCCCCACCCTGAAGAAAGTAAATGTAAAATTGCACTGCAGTGCAGATTAAATACTTGAAGCTATCACAGAATAGAATTCCAGTTTCACCATGAGGATAAATCCTAGCTGTCTGTTCCTCTCACAAACATTTCCCCTTTAGAGTTAAAATCTTACCAGATTACAGATCCTCTCTCCTGACTAATCTCTCTATTTATCTGCCAGGACAATAAGACACATGAGGTCAATCATTTACTCATACTAACTCACTTTTGTGGCAAAAACGGAGTCTGTTCCCCCTTGGTGAACTACACCTAGCAAAGGAGGATGATTTGATGAGTGAATTAGAAATGGAGGCAGAAAGATCTTTGCATAACAGGCAGCTGCACTTTGCCTGACAACCTCTGTGCAGTGAACAGATTTTGAATCTGTACACATGCACAAAGCATGAAGTCCCTGTCTGGAACCACCTGTGTTTGCAAAGACCAGTCCAAAAAGGTTTCAGCTGGCATAAAGACTGCTGGTCATTGACATCTAGTTGTTGTTCAGTGGCTTCAATGCAACTATGTTTATTTATGATTGTTTCAAATTTGGCCTCTTCTCCACACTGCCATAGAAGGGAGATCACTGAACTGCTCTGAATCTAATGTTTGTTTTACAGCTCATTTTCATGCACTACATTCCCAAGTGAGTTTGCAGGAAAGGTAAAATATAAATATGTTCAAAGCAACATCTATATATCCGTACATCTACACACCCAGGCATAGCACTTCAATGTCTGGTTAAACAACCTATCCCTGGTGGTGAAACATGTAAAGACACACAGAGATCCAAACTATATGGTCATCCCACACAAGCAGAGGCAGATGCAGCTCACACACAGCATGCACGATTACACACGTATGCCACATGCATTCCTTCCAATACAACAGCTCTGCAGCCCACTTTTCCCCAAGCTCCCCTTAATGCCTTTCTTGTCCAAACCCTTCGTGCCTCCCTCCAGTCCCGTGAAAACAGCAATACTAACTCCTAAGAGTGCTGTACAAACCTTTGTTGGTAACTTCCCAAGAAACTTCAAAGAGCAACAAATCCTCCACTGGTAGATCTTCATCCTCCCACTGAGGAAGACCATTAAGAGAAGTCATGGACAGTGATCTAGCCAGTGGCATTTTCTTCAGCCCTTGAATGCTCACCACGTGGGCCACAACAGTTAGCAAATGTCCAGTAAATGTGGCAGTTCTCTGCAGTTCTGGTTCGAGCAATCTGCTGGTCTGCTGGGCTCCGAGGAGAAAATTATTCAGATAGCTGGGAGCTAATAGGTTTAAACTGTCTGACCACCAGCATTAAATTGGCTCAGTGAAATCCTCAGGGCTTGACAAGCAGCTGCTGGTAGAGGTAAGAATTTAAGACTGACCTGAGAAAGGTCTGGACTGTTTTGGGCCCAGGCAGGGTTTTTTCTTTTTCTTCTCTTAGAGGGATGTAAAAAAATGGTTCTCAGCTCCTCAGCCACAGTGCGTTCAGTGTCTACAACCTCAGGGACAACAGAAACTCAACCGTTGTAAATTCAGCACTGCCCTGAGCAAACTCCAGCAGGGAGGACGCTTTGAGTTCACCACCTGATTTGGGTCCGGCCCCTGAGTCCTCCCCTTGAGATACACCCTCCCATTAGCATCCACAGACCTTCTCTATCTGCCAGCCACGTACCAACTGGGTTAGTATACTCATTCTACATGTTATCTCTTAGATTACTTGCCAGGATAAACGCCGTTACCTATTCTTGTTCAGTCCATCAGTCTGTAAGCGTTAGTTTGCCTCATACCCTTCCTCCACAATTAACTCCAGCTGTGTACTCAGGGCTCTGCACAAGCTTTTAGCTTCATTCTGCTCTCGAACAGCCTTGCAGCTTTTACAAACAGAGTTACAAAGGCTCTATCCCTATTCTGGCACGCACTTTGGCAGCTCTGATCCCTGATTTTCCGCCTGGTTTCTCTTTTTCTATGCTACAGCTCTTTTCTGGCCACTGGGCCCATGTCCTGTGCCCAGGAAAAACAGTGAGTAGTAAGTCAGGGAACAGTACGCTCCAGTCTTGCTCCAGCACAGAGACGGAATACTGCAAGTGGTGCACACACATGTGCAGAAATGTTGGTCCATAACTTGCAACCTGAGATCCCCAAAGTTCCACAGAGCAGCTGCCTGTTTCAAAGACGCTTACGTGCTTACACATCTGATTGAGAAGCCAGTGCTTCTGGGACAGCTGTGTAAATTGAATGTGATTCTGAGCTTAAGAGCACAACCTGGCCAAAATCCACAGCCCAGCCATGAGCTAATCTCCAGGTGAGATCCAGGGCATATCTGGCACTGTGGAGAATAATATTACACCAGCAGGCATGAACTACATTAGCAGCATTGAGGGAAAGGCTCTGAGCTCACTTAAGACAAAACAAGCTCAAGGCAACTGGTTTAAAAGACAGGCAGCCCATATTCATAAACGTCTCTGAGACACGATGTAATACAGCTGGGCCTACTTTAATGGCGAACTACCCACCAAAAGACTTGCTCTTCCATTTCCACTCCCTATGCCCTCTCCGCCTTTGCGGTGGTCAGACCCATCCCCTCAGCTGATGGACACAGCTCACTGAGCTAACCGAAGGATGCAGAGAGCCTGGCAAGAGAGGATGGAGCAGCACAGCTGGGAACAGGGAGAGGCAGGAAGGGCAAGAGGGAACGCTGCCTCGACCGCCCAGCCAGTGGAGCTGCCACTTCATCCGCAGGCTGGGCCGTGGGTTGGGGGAAAGAGGTTTCCCTTCTAGGTTAACTGGAAGGCATTACAGCCTGCCCCGGGAAGGGCTTGGGGTTTTAGTGGCTGGGCATCCTTTTATCTCAACAGTTTAGGTTGCCCTATTTACTGGTTTACGAAAAAAAAGCCAGGCTGAGAATCATTATTTTTGGAGCGGCCGTGATTTTCGCTAACTAGAGTTGGCCAGTCTAACAAAGGCTTACCTCAGGCGACAAGTGGAAGGACAAAGCAGCCCACAAGCCCGTCCCAATCCCGGAGGCTTTTGTCAACCCTCTGCCAACGAATACACTGCCAAACCAAGCGCTTCACACGGGACATCAGGGGTCAGTAGCCCACAGCCCGCCTCACTGATCTGCGGCCTACGGAGCGCTTCCAGCAGCGCAGCAGCGGGGCGTGGGGTTGCTGCCCGCCCCGCCGAACCTTCGCACCGCCCCCCTGCCCGCTGCCATGCTGGCTGCCAGCCACCAGGGGGCGCCGCCGAACGACCACCCCTTCCGGCCGCGCCGTCCCCACGCAACGGCTGTCAGGGCGGAGGGGTTGGGGTATCTCACCGCAGGAAGTGTCGGCGGGTGTATTTGCAGTGTCGGGCAGCACGTATGACCTTTAGGTCCAGGTCTGGAGCCCCCGTAAGAAGGACATGGAGCTGTTAGAGTGGGTCTAAAGGAGGGCCACAAAGAACACCTCTCCTATGAAGACAGGCTGACAGAATTGGGGTTGTTCAGCAGGTCTTAGAGCAGCCTTTCAGTACTTAATGGGAGCCGACAGGAAAGGTGGAGAGAGGGACTCTTATCAGGGAGTACAGTGACAGGATGAAGGGTGACACTTTGAAACTGAGGGAGGGGAGATTCAGGTTAGATACCTGGAAGAAATTTTAAAGTCTGAAGGTAGTGAGGCACGGGAACAGTTTACCCAAAGGATTGGAGGAATGGTTGACAGACAATAGGTGATGGTAGGTCCCCAGCGTAGGCACCTATTAACATGTTCCTTTCACATGCCCCAATCTACTTTGAGTGTTGGTTTACTGGCCACAGAACCGGGTATGACCCTACACTTTCATGGGTGAGGCATGTACACTGATGCAAATCAGGGACAAACTCAGCTTTACTGTAGGTGAATGATCTTTAAAAATCAAGATTTGCTATCAGAAGGGAAAAGGGCCCACCCCAACCTCTAAGACAACCAATACCCCTTCATCCACATCAGTATCAAGTGTCCTGCAAAATGAATTACTTCCCTCACCAAGAACAAAGCAGGAAGGAACTGTGCCAACCTGATTGGGAATGGATATTAGCAGGAACTTCAGCTACCCAGGTGTGGAAAGCCTTCCAGTAAGATCTCCACATGGAGCTATGAAAGCAGACTGTAACATTCCCTTTCCCATCAGGACAGAAGTCTGGCATTTAGCCCACAGCTGAGAATAAAACATCTCCTAAGGTCTCCCTGGGACACCCTTTGTCAACAGGGCTCTCACCAGCATACCATGGTGTAGTGTTTCTCTAGCTACATGATACTTACTGACTCACAGCATAGGAGTTTTCATGCAGCAGGACAGGACTTGCATGAATAAGAGTGAACTACATTTAGCACCTGGACTGAAACTAAATCCTGCAGAAAAGGCTTCCAGTACAGTTGTATGAGGGAAATCCCACCACAGGCTGTTCCTAATCTTCTTAATGGACATGTGTGTCCACACCTCCACGTGGTCCGTTGCAAACATTAAGAGGAAAGCCCTAGAGCAAACTAGATAAATAAGCTCTGTCTGGAAGAGCATGACATGTTAACCATAGAGATGTATGTTTGCACACAACATGCTGGCTTTCTATTGCAGGAGTCTAACACTCATGAGTTACAGATCTTTGAGGTCTTTCTGGATGTTCCACAGAGTATCCACGCTCTTCTTCAGCTGAGCCACCTCATCATCCTTCAGCTCTTCCAGATCTCATTTCCTCTACCCAAATAACAACACTTTCTTACACCTCAAAGAAGTAATAGAGTTTCATTAAAAAAAAAAAAAAATCAGTATTACTCAACAAGCCCAAACCAGTAACGTGACCATTATGGATGTAAGAGAAAGCCCAGGTTAAATGTCCCTTGCTACCATGTTCATCTGAAGTCTCACCCCAATTCACTTCACACACGTTAGCTTTTCAATGCCAAACCCTTAAGAGTTCTTTAATGCTCCACTATTAAGCAAATGCACAGAACACCAGTATTATAAAAACAAGAAACTGAGGTTCACCTTTGTCTGCCACAATCTTGTGAGTGTGAAGGAACAGGCTACCATGCTGTAGATCCATCATTTCTCCTTTAAGTTTGTCCTCCAAAACGTCAACCAGAGCAAGCTCATCGCAAAGTTCCTAAAGAAAACCACAAAGTTTCAAGGAGACAATGAAGCAGTTAACCTGCATTTTAAAGTTACCCCTGAGCTGAGCTATGGGACGTTTTCAAGTGACATGTTACACATCTGGAAGCATCCCTTCTCCAAAGGTAAACCAGTAGGACAGCACCGTCTTGGTGTTCTGATGTATCTCCCGGTTACAAAGTCAGAGGCTGCTACGGCACAGGCTCTTAAAACTCATTCAGACTCTCTAACAGGGGAGTTGGAATGCCCTTTGCCAATAAGGCACTTTGTGATTTAGTTATTTGGAAAGAAACTTGCATCTTGCAGAGCCGTAGCAAACTCTCTAAATCTAAAGGCAAAGATGCCTATTTTAAATACTTAAACACATAAGTATATACACCACATAATTATCATATAGATATTCTCTTATAACATTCCTTCAACCAATTAATTTTGCAAGCAATAGAATGGGAACAGACTATTCCAGAGTACCTGGAATAGCTCCTGTGTCTAATTTCAGGAGTTTGCATCAGTGCTGCCTAGCCGAGAATTCATCTATTAGCTGTACGTTTGCAAGGACGCTGATAGCGCAGGCCATCCCAACCTTTCCAACCCCCACTGTACTTATCTTCTTGTTGAGGATCTTGGCTCCTGCAGCAATGGGGGTTATCAATTTCTCCTTGAGTGTTGCCATGGTGTTCTGCAAGGAGAGACCATGAGGTTTGGTTCAAAACAATCTAGCGGGAGTCAAAATGCACGCTCTAAATATAAGAGGTCACCTGTCACAGCTGGTGTCCTGCTGATGGAAGCGCTGTTGGTGGTTCCTGGCAGTAGCTTAATGGAAGGCAGCGCACAGACAGAGTGCCCGTGCTCGCTGGGCTCCTTCCACCTCAGTGGTCATGAGCCCACCCGGCAGTTAACAGCTCTCTGGCAGCCGCCTCACTTACAAGCGCCTGGCAGGGCTGGCAGCTTTGGGACTGCTCATAAAACCATGAACCATTTTGGCACCAGTCAGTCTGCTGGCATTTCTCCATCTCATTTCCCCTTGTCCCCACAGCTCCCCTCGCTCAGCCCACCCACACATCCCTGCATCCCTCCCCTGGCAGGGAGTCTGGCCCCCACCTCACCAGCCGTGGCCCACTAAGGGGCTGTGGCCAGTACCTGTGGGTTTCTGCCACCATGCTGCCCAAGCAACTCTCAGGAGCCACTGCCTGGTTCTGGCCACCGGCCTGCCCATCCCAGTGGTGCTGGGACCGACCGTCTGCCAACGCCCCCAGCCCACACACTATCCGTCTGCCACACTGGGAGGCTTGACTATGAGGGAAGGTGCCCGGCAGGACTGAACCACCCAGGGGAGGGAAGGAAGAGAAGGGCTGGGTGACCCTGCACCATCCCTGGTCCCAGAGAGCTGACCCCACCGATTCATCTGATCCATAATACTCACCAGGTAAGGCTCAGAGCATGGAGTGCTGTCATTCAAGGCTTGGGCAATGAGGGCATTCTGCTCTACCTAAAACTCTTTTTGAAACTGTTACCTTCCAGGATGTTGTCTTCTCTGCACGCTTTGACCTAACTGTCTATTTGGGTAGAGCAAAGTTTTGTGCAAACACCAACTCAGCACATAACCCCAGGAGGTAAATCATGGAGGTTGTCTTCACACCACAGTGCCTCCAGAAGAACAACTTCACAGTCTTTTTTGTTGGAAAACTGACTTGAGCCTCCCTGGCTGCAAGTGAAAAAGTGTGAGTTAGGGGAAGAAACACTCTCAATGTGTGTGAGTTTATAATGAGATAACTGTCTAGGTATGGCTTGTTCTAAACATAACTGCTGTTTCAAGGTTTGCCTGTGTTAACCGTAGGCAAAAAACCACCCAAGAAGCAGATGTTAAAAATGCTCATACACATTGAGTCTAACTTTACACCAGGAAGTTATGATGCTTTGTAGCAATTACTGATGTACGCACACTGTACTTTAGAAAAAGAGTAGTAGGCGGCACTGATGGTATTAACAAGAGTTCTTCAGTGTCTATTGTTTGGTTTGACCAAAAGGCTATTTTATCACCATTACTAAATCATGGTTCATGACAAACATTAGTTTTATGAAGTCCATGGAAACAGAATCACAACACAACCAGCAAACTGGGGGTTCTCCGTCTGGAAGAAAATCTCTTGCCTCGGGCTGAGAGACACACAGAAGAGAAGAAGAAAAGGGAAGACTGGATCCTAAATAAAATGCGCTTTTGGTACTCAGCACTGTAGGTTGCCAAGGTTAAAGCAACCCTTGCGAAGAAAACTCAAGGAACTTAGAGGCTGAACTTTATTTTGTACCCCTACATGTAATATCCACTCTCTCACAGGGACACATTACAGACTTCCATTTGCTGAGAATACTGCTGACTATAAAAGAGCAGTATGATATTGTTACATTTCTTTTTCTTCCCCTCTTCACCCCAGGGTTTTGTTCTCTTCTTTCTTTTCCCCTTTTGAACTTCATTGTGGTAGTTCCTGTCTTCAGTTACCTAACTTTTAAAGGTGTTTCTTTGGTCTCCATGTGATGTAGGTGTCTTTTTGACCACACTGGAAGGCCTCACTGTTTATTACCTATGCAGTTTAGGTGTACTGATAAAGCTCCCCAGCAATATTTTAGAAAAAAAATAAAATTTTCACTTAATTATAAATAATATTTTCCAGAATTTTAAGGTAGAAATGTGTTTTCTGTGGTTTATTTTTGTGTTCTACAACCACAGTGAGATATCAGCTGCACTTGTTTTTGACCCTTCTAAATGGAAAAAGGGTAAAGTCTTACTATGTTTTGCTTCAGAATCTAGTAAAACTCATTATAAAACCCAAAGTGGTAGAGAAAATTAGAATAATGAAGCAAACCTGCCTAAGCGATGTGCCTAAATTGTTCACCAGCATCCTCCTTTTTTATAGAAGCACTGTGATCAAGCATCTTAGCTCTGCTGGCCATCTGCCAAGCTGTCATGTAGTCTGAAACCCAGTGGAAGAGCTGGATGATGATGGACAGACTTTCCTTAATAAATAAGACTTAAGAAATGCAGGAGGAGTGTACAGGTATGCATAAGACTGCTTGAGATGTTGAAGGTCTTCAGTTACCCTTAGAGCATTTGGTATTCAGTGTACAATCAAACTCAAGTCAATTTTTTTGTAAAACTGTCTAGAAAAGATTCCAGGGAGCTTTACACCCAGGTCCTACTAGCTGAAGAAATCAGGACCTGGTCTGAGGAGGTGGGGGATACATGTCTGTTAGCTCAGCTACTTTTCTCTCTTTCTGTAGTTGAGACACAGCTATGATTTTGCCTCATTCAATACCCGTGGTAAATTGCTTCCACAAGGGAGCTCTGGACAACTTCATTGGTGGGGATGCATTAGTTGATTTTTCAGATGTTTTGAGGGATCACAAGTGTTTGTCAGCCTGATCTGATTCTCCAAATTCTGTAGCCTAGAAAATCACGTATTATTAAGCCTCTAGCCCTGGTAGAAGACTTCAGCCTCAAACTCAGCCTCAGACCACTGCATTCTGGGGTTAATGGTTGTTGAGAAATTCCTGACTGAGGACACAGACTTCCTCAGTTCTGAATCCCAAATATATTAAGGATAATTGTGTATGCTTATGAGCCCCTTAAAGCCATAGACTGCCACAGACATTAGTTTATGTCAGCACTACAAGCTATTTTATATTTATGTGTTAAAATAGTAATTAAAAATATCCATGTTAGCATGGCATTTAGGCTGCCATGAAAGGAATAATTTAGTTTTAGAGAGAAAGCTGCCTGTTTAAAACTGTAATTACTGGTGAGAGGATAATAGCAGTTGTGCAGCATGACAAATAGCTAAACAATTGTCTTTTCCTATTGCAGCAGAATACCTATGAAAGTAAAAGTAATTCGTGCTTCAGAACAGCGTATGAACTCCTAGGAGTGTTGCTTACCAGTCTTTGGTGAGCAATGACTGCCACCTTCAGGCCTAATATCAAGGGCCTTAGCTGCTGGGGAATATCATAGAATTATAGAATGGTTAGAGTGGAAGCGACCTTAAAGATCATCAAGTTCCAACCCCCCTGCCATGGGCAGGGATACCTCCCACTAGACCATGTTGCTCAAAGCCCCATCCAACCTAGCCTTGGAAACTTCCAGGGATGACGCATCCATAACTTCTCTGGGAAAGCTGTTCCAGTGCCTTATCACCCTGACAGTAAAGAGTTTCTTCTTGATATCTAATCTAAGTCTACTAAAACCATTACCCCTTGTTCTGTCACTACACTCCCTGATAAGAGTCCCTCCCCATCTCTCCTCTAGGCCCCCTTTAAGTACTGAAAGGCTGCTGTAAGATCTCCCCAGAGCCTTCTCTTCTCCAGGCTGAACAACCTTAACTCTCTCAGCCTGTCTTCATAGAATCAGCTAGACTGTTCCTTTTTGCTGCCACTTACCTGTTCACCGTGTGGGCTCTCCTGAGCTGCTACCTTTGCTGTGTAAATGTCATGGGGAGTGAGATCGCCTGAGCGGTTGGCTGAGGGGTCCCCAGCACTGTTAGCACTGCTTGTTTTCTATGGTCAGCTCACTATTTGTGTCGTATTTAACATGGGTATTCGTCAGTGCACTGGTGTAATTTGTGGTATTTTCTCCTTAACCGCAAGTGGTAATCACAGAGAGACTGAAGCCTCTCTTGCCTAATATTCTAGGAGTTTCCCTTTTTTCTTGTGAGTCTTTTTCTCATAATAATTTTTATTCCTTCCTGTTAGATCAAAGGGGACTCTTCTAGGTTTGGGTCTGTGGTGGGTTTTTTGTTTTTGTTGTTGATGTTAGAAACTATTAAAAAGCTCAGTCTAGGTATGGATTCTTAGTAGATCTTTTTTATCTTGTGTGACCTTGGAGAAATTGTTATCAGGGCTGGCAGCTCAGCTTCACAGAGCTTATCTGCATCTCCTCAAGTAGCCAGGACTGCATCATTTTACTTCTCTGGCTACAAACAAAGGTTTCCATGCTTTGAAAGACTGTGCTATGAACTCAAGGGTGTAGTGCTGAAAGCAGCATTTCCATTCATTCAGTTATATAAGTATAGTAAGCACTTTCAGTATAGTAAGGTCTGCATAAAAAAACCCAACAGTTATCACAGTCATCATTAAGATAAAAATTTAATGTGTTGAAATTTAACCCCATTCAACAAACCATTTAAGAATAAATCCTACTCAGTGGAATATAGGCAGTTGATCTAACGTGTTTGTGGCCTTCTTTTCTGAGAACCACTCTACTGACTTTGAATGCCCTTGAAGCATATCAAGAGATTTTTCTGTTTATCCCTCTCCTGACTTTTATTTTTTTAAAAAACAACACTGCAGCATTCAGTATCAGCCCCAGACAGAAGTAATTGAAAAAAATTTTTTTCTACTGCACAACACTTTGCTATGGGAAAAACCAGTAAAACAAACAGAAGGTCAACACACACTCTTCTGGACTGATATTCAGTCTGAGTGACTACTCTGTTGTCATATGCGGGTAGGAAAATTAGTTTGATGTGATTCTTAGACATGGTAATGATGCCTGATTCTCAGTAGCACTCGTCAAGTATTCCAGTATCTACTACTAGTAGAGACTGCTGAATGAACAGATTTTGGAAATCATTGCATTTCCATCTCATTGTCTGAAATACAGAATTAGCAGCACAGAGAAAAGTAGCTCTAACAGAAGATCTTTTTTCTTCCTTTTGTATTTTCATTTAGTGTATCTCGGAGCAAGAATTATGAATATTCCTTTCCAGAAATCAATGCTAGTAGGAATCCACCTTCATGCTATTTTGACAAGTTCTCTGTATTCTTAACCTCAGTAATTGAAACACATGTGTAAACACATCTAAATAATGTTGAAGAGTTATTAAGGAGGAGAGCATACGGGAGAAAATATTTACTCTGAAATCTCCCTTTGCATAGCCACTGCCTGGGCTAGACTGTGCTTTGTTGCTTATGTTTGCAGGTAAATTACTCATTTCAGACACTGAGCAAATCCAGCCCTCCTGAGTCTGACCCCCTCCAACAGACAATCTAAGTTCACTACTTGCACAACTCCTTTGCTTGCACAGAATAACAACTCACATCACAATGGTATATCAGGAATGATTTATAAAAATGTCGTACATTACCGTGATTGGTGTGGCTTTAAGGAAGATTATGGCTACTGTAGTCTCTGAAAAGTTTGACTTGCATAAGGCTGGATTTACAGACATGTGTTAGAGAAGAACTGGTCATAGAAAAAATGCCCAGAAGTAGATATTGCCCCGAGAGGCCATTACACTATAGCATTCAGTCTGGAGCACAATGTAAGGATCTGACTCTTCAATATTTTTGGCCTCCTGGTCACACTGACATCAGTGAGAGTTCAGCATCTACATTCCTCTGAGAATTTGTGGCTTGATTGCTATGATTTATATCTGTCAATTGGGGAAAACAGCATTTCTTTGCAGTACAAGGCTGACATGAATTGCATAAGCACAATGATAACAGGAATTCCGTGCTCAACTTAAGACACAAGTCACCTAGTTACCATAAAACATAGTTCTAAGTTATCTAGTATGAAAAGTCATAAGCACTACTAGTCCAACAAATTGCATAAATAAACCATTTCCATCGCTCTGTACCTACGTGTTCTTTATAACATCATTTCACTCTTTAAACTTGCTTTCAATTCCCTGCCCCGTTTTTATCCTTTTGACTCCTGAAAAAGCAGCTGATTTAACACCTCTGAGCTCAGAACAAGCCCACCTCTTGCTTGGGTGATAGCTGATTACCACGAACACCATTGTTGCTTTACTAAGCATGCAGACAGGTGCTCTGCAGACTGACAATAAAGGATGCAACTCATGTATCTCAGTGTTTTGGATGTGCAGGTGAAAAACCTCAAACTTCCTCCTTCACATACATTTCTTTGAAAAGCCATGGTACAAATACAGTGGCGATAGCATACATCTGAGCCTAAGCATAACCCAGAGGACAGAGTTCCTGTCCTCTAGCACAACCATGCCAGTAGTATCCCTCCTGTCTCTGTTGGATGAGGTAAAGGCTGTGGATGTTGTTTACCTGGACTTCAGTAAGGCCTGTGATACAGTCTCCCATAGTATCCTCCTGGAAAAACTGGCTGCCATGGCTTGGATGGGAATACTGTCCACTGGGTTAAAAAGTGGCTGGAGAGCCGGACGCAGAGAGTGGTAGAATAAGCCTTATGAGGAGAGGCTGAGGGAGCTGGGATTGTTCAGTCTACAGAAAAGGAGGTTGAGGTGAGAACTTATCACCCTCTACAGCTACTTGAAAGGAGGTTGTAGAGAGGCAGGGATTGGTCTTTTCTCCCAAGTCACAGGTGATAAGACAAGAGGAAACAGCCTCAAGTTGCACCAGGGGAAGTTTAGATTAGGCATCAGGAAAAATTTTCACACTGAAAGGGTTATTAA
>VXBJ01003159.1:199091-279578 GCA_013400055.1 Nycticryphes semicollaris | reverse complement strand
AGTTGGAATGGGCTGCCCAGGGAGGTAGCTGAGCACCATCCCTGAAGGGGACATGGGTTGACACAGTGCTTAGTGATGTGGTTTAGTAATGGCTTGTTGTTTTTTTTTTTTCTTTTTTTTTAAAATCAAAGTTACATTGATGGTTGGACTAGATGATCTCAAAGGCCCCTTCCAACCTAGACAATTTTATCATTGTGTTGTCTGTCAGTATCTTCTTGTTGGATACTTGCTTTCTGTTCAGCTCTATCTCTATACCTGCAAATGTGAGGAGGTCTAGGTCCTTCCAGCAATTACAATAACATTACTGGTCATACTTACCGTGAGTCCAGCAAGTTGTCCTCAGCATTTTCTGAAGTGTTCTGCTGTGCTGCTTCTTACTGGCTGTGTTACTCTGTCCAACAGCACCATAATGTTTTCTGTTAGACCAAGGAGTGACAAAGACACCTCTTGACACATAGGAATGTTTTAAAAACCTGTACTGCCTTCCATGGAATAAAACAAGAACAAAGTTCATGGTATCAATAGGCTATACAAACAAAGCATATACAAGGTAAGTGTCTACTCTGTTCAGAAAAAAGTCCACAGATATGTTCTAGTGATAAAGAACAACAGCAATAGTTATTAAGTTATTAAGGAAGTTATATGGTTGATATGACTATAATATGGAGAAACTCCAAGTAACAGAAAGCAATAGGCTACTGTTGTGTAAGCATACACAGGGAAGCTATTCTGCAGCCACGCGACTGTAATGAAGTTAAGATACATGATTGTGTGATAATTACAATATAATCACTATGTAAGCACATTTGTAAGCACAGGGATTACAAGCATCAGTGAATGCAAGAAATAATCCAAAAGGCCCATGTGTAAAAAACAAAAATCCCATGGCCTGATATACTCATTCCTATTTAATAGTTTTGAACCAATCCCCCACAGCACCAATAAGGCCACTTCATCATTGTTTAAATTTCTTAGAATCTTCCTTCATTGTATCGACTCCCCAAAAGTAGAAGTTCATACAGTGAAGCTGCTGATGTACTATGTTTTCCTCATTCCTTCACTTCCCTGTCTGTCACAGAAAGCACCTTTTTGTGGTAGTTTCTGTCATTACCTCTCTGGTTGCTTAATAACTATGAACAAAAGATCTCATGCTGCTGTTGAGATTATGATCAAAACCAAAGAAAACATCCATGGATTCAGAGGGGATTGAAGGAATGGTTGACAGACAATAGGTGATGGTAGGTCCCCAGCGTAGGCACCTATTAACATGTTCCTTTCACATGCCCCAATCTACTTTGAGTGTTGGTTTACTGGCCACAGAACCGGGTATGACCCTACACTTTCATGGGTGAGGCATGTACACTGATGCAAATCAGGGACAAACTCAGCTTTACTGTAGGTGAATGATCTTTAAAAATCAAGATTTGCTATCAGAAGGGAAAAGGGCCCACCCCAACCTCTAAGACAACCAATGACCCTTCATCCACATCAGTATCAAACGTCCTGCAAAAATGACACCCCAACAACACAGTTTTGAATTACTTCCCTCACCAAGAACAAAGCAGGAAGGAACTGTGCCAACCTGATTGGGAATGGATATTAGCAGGAACTTCAGCTACCCAGGTGCGGAAAGCCTTCCAGTAAGATCTCCACATGGAGCTATGAAAGCAGACTGTAACATTCCCTCTCCCATCAGGACAGAAGTCTGGCATTTAGCCCACAGCTGAGAATAAAGCATCTCCTAAGGTCTCCCTGGGACACCCTTTGTCAACAGGGCTCTCACCAGCATACCATGGTGTGGTGTTTCTCTAGCTACATGATACTTACTGACTCACAGCATAGGAGTTTTCATGCAGCAGGACAGGACTTGCATGAATAAGAGTGAACTACATTTAGTCAGCACCTGGACTGAAACTAAATCCTGCAGAAAAGGCTTCCAGTACAGTTGTATGAGAGAAATCCCACCACAGGCTGTTCCTAATCTTCTTAATGGACATGTGTGTCCACACCTCCACGTGGTCCGTTGCAAACATTAAGAGGAAAGCCCTAGAGCAAACTAGATAATACTGAAAATATGTCACTAAGACAACAAGACATGCCAGAAAGTTGCTTTATTTGTTCATAGGGTCTGTGCGTTACAGCAAGCAAAAAGTTTAGCTACTGTGGACAACGCTCTGTCTGGAAGAGCATGACATGTTAACCATAGAGATGTACATTTGCACACAACATGCTGGCTTTCTATTGCTGGACTCTAACATTCATGAGTTACAGATCTTTGAGGTCTTTCTGGATGCTCCACAGAGTATCCGCGCTCTTCTTCAGCTGAGCCACCTCATCATCCTTCAGCTTTTGGTTAATGACACTTGTCAATCCAGAGGCACTTAAGACAGCAGGAAGGCTCAAGAAGACATCATTCTCAACACCGTACATGCCCTGCCACAAACAAAAAGACATCACTCAGGCATAAGCCCATCACTCCAGATCTGCTTTTGGTTTATAGAGCAGGAAGCCTGCTGGGCACAGAGCTCAAAACTATTATTCAGCAACCTGCATAAACTTCACTCATAAGGTGCTTGGAAAATAACAAGTACAGACCTGGTTTAGACATGGTTTTAGTGATTGGCAATACCGAGATGGAGATTCCAGAAAGCCCACCTCCAAACCCCTCTTATCTATGTGCAGCACACTGTGGACAAAATTCAAAGTCACAGGATCAAGACAGGTCCTTTTCGCTTCTGTAGAGGGAGCACTAGGTTTGGCCTGCCTCAGAGTCCTTGCTGTACCAGGGGTTATACAGCCAGTACAGACTAGATGCAGCCAGTTACAGCACCTGTAAGAGGGCACCGGGCTCTTCCCTGGCACCTTCACTAGGCAGTGGTTCATGCAATTGCAGCTAGGCCTGAAGTGTAGGCTAAGAGTTTTGACTAAAAAATTGCAATAGTAAGCTGCCATTTCAAATTCAAAGTAGTATTCTCAAAAGCTTCCCATTCAGCACCTTGCTAACTGAGACTGCATAGATTTTCTGTAGTAACAGCATGAACTAGAGCATCCAATCAGCCACCACTTCTTACCTTTACCAGTGTTGAAACGGAATGAACCCGGCACAAGTTCTTCAGCATGGTCTCACAGAGGTCAGCAACGCTAAGGCCAATAGCCCAGTTTGTGTAGCCCTTAAGTTTGATCACCTCATAGGCACTATGGGAATATTGAAATACAGTTGTGTTAAGATGTCTTCAAGACACTGAGTGAATGTTTCCCATTTAAAACATGTGAAACCCCTAAGAGATATTGTAAGTTTTGGAATTAACATGTCAAAGAGACTCATGTATTTCAGCATTGGAGGATAAAGCATAAAGTCTACATTATACCATAGGTACAACAAAGCAGCCCTGTTGTTGTCACAGGAGTAGATGAAAAGAAAAATAGCTTCCGTCTATGCAAGTGTTCTTAGTGTTAAGCAGAAAACCTACAACTGAACAAGCACTCTACTCAAGTCAGTGGCACAATCATTCTGAGCACATTCGGAGTAGGTAAGTGGAGAGGAGCAGAATGGAAAGGCAGTCACAAGGAGACAGACTAGCTACTTTCAGCATCCCAGATATCCACCTTACTCCTAAGGGACTGTACCTTTCAACCACTTGCTTGTGGACTTCCTTCCAATTCTCAGCATCTTTGTCAGTTCCCATGGCAGGATTCAGCTCCTGGAGGGAAACGCCGGCCACATTTACTCCACTCCAAACAGCCACTGTAACAGAGAGAGGGCTTAAGCGTCAGCAGGCCTTAGCAACTCCCCTTCTGCTTTTCCTATCCAAGGTAACCGGAAGCAGAGTGGTAATAGCCAGGACCACAATAATGCTTGAGGCAGATTTTAAGTTTTCCTTTAACTACAGTTAGTTCTGAGAACTTTGCAGGAGTGAGGGGCCAGGGGTGTCAAATATGTGACTTCCATACTAACATTTTAACAAGTCAATTGCAACACAGGAACAACAGAACTTTTTGTCCTTGAAAGGTGTAGACATCTGCTTTTGAAGTCAGAAACCTTCAAGTCTAGCAAGAAGGCACATTTTAGCTGTTCAGCCTTTCAACAGTAATTGTACTCAGAAACTCAGGATTTGGTAACACTCCTTAGGCCTCAACCTCTAACACTGTCCTGTTGATTCCCAAGGAGGTCAGAACAGCTTCTTACCACTAGAATCTCCATGTTCTCCCAAGATCCAGCCATGGCAGCTGCTTGGGTGGATACCAAGCCTCTCAGACATCAGATAGCGAAATCTTGCTGTGTCTAGATTGCAGCCACTTCCAATCACGCGGTGTTTTGGCAGGCCACTCAGCTTCCAGGTGACATAGGTTAATATATCCACTGAAAAGAAGAACATGCACAGTAAGTGACACAAGTCACATACACCCAGAAGAATGCTCCAACAATTCATTGCTGTAGGCATTCAGGAAGACTCCAAAGACAGTTGGGCTTGGTCAGTATTTTAGGTCCAACTATGTCTGACTGCTTGAAATTTAAGACTCATGTAGCTACTGCTTTAGAAAAAAAAAAATCAAGGAAGGTCTTCATAGATTAGTGTCCTAATAGCTAAAGTCAGAGATGCTTTTTCATCACAGCTAAAGCCTTAGAAGATCCAGAATTGGGACCAAGCTCTTCATATGGCTAAATCATTCACACAATTTCCTGAAGCAACATTATCGTCACAGCAAGAGGTAAAGCAATGGCAAATGAAATGTGTTTGAGATTCACTTTCTAGTTAGTAACTACTCCAGACTTAAATTTGTACATTAAGCAGTTTCTGCCCTAATTTATTCCGTAGCATGAAAAGGCAGATGTGCTCTGTCCTTCCAATTCACATGGTTCTAAATACAGTTTTAGAAAAAAAACCAAAACGTCAAACCTAGGCTGGGACTGACAGAAAAGGCTGTGAGCAGAAAGGGAAAAACCTATAGTCTGTAGCTCAAAGTTACAATAGTAAACAGGCTGCAATAATTATGGCTCCAGAACTCAGTTATCAGAAAGGAATACATTTGTGTACACATGTATAACACCTTGCTCTTAGAAGTGACATGCTTATCAAGCATAGATTCCCTGTAGCTTCATTCAGGGCAGTTGCTGTCATAATCACAGTAGTCCATACAAACTACAGAGCACTTCTTTACTGAACACCTAAATTCACTCTGGACAGTCCAGCTACCAAAGTGAGGTGCTGAGAAACCCCAGACTTTGAGCTCTACTCTCTAAACTCTTATGGTTTGCCTACATTAGGGCTTTCCACTCAGGCCAGGCTGCAGACAGCGCTGTTTATGCTAGAGTCCAGGCAGACCTAGGAAAGTTGGACAGGAAAGGGCATCAAGGTCACACACTGACACACATGCAGCAGACTCCTCAGACACTCTGGCACCCTTAAAGTCCCTTCTATATGGGCTAACAATAACTTCCACTATACAAGACTAGCGGACAAAACTCCACATGCTGACAAAACAAAACATTATAAAAATAACTCTGAAAAAGCAACATGCAATTCTCCTCCCACAGCTACTTTACTGGAGTATGGTTTGAATTCAGTCTTGCTAGAACAAGAACAATTTGTTCTTTCACTCAGTTTGATTTCTGGGTAAGTGTTTAAAATTGTTGTAAATTACTGTACTTGCAAAGGAACCACTTGCTCAGTACACCAGTATTCAATAGTAGTAATTGTATACCAGCTAATTACTCAATCACCAGCTGAGGTGCTAGCTTTATGTGCACTGTTTTGATTCTGCCAAGTTACCTTTAAAAGCAGTATTACTTCATTGCCAGGGTTTTCTAGCAAGGGCTTTACTCAAATGCTGGATCAAGCAGAGATACTCCTACAGAGATACACTTTGTAGGGTATCAACTTTAGACATCCAAATGTCCCAGCTGTTCCAGTACAAAGAGATATTTGTGTGCTTACTTGCAAGCATGTGTAATCAGTTATAAGTCTTCTGTAACCTAAGTGAATATTTAATAGAATTACCCTTTTCCCCTAACATAAGCTTCAGCACACAGGTATTTTTTTTCCTGAAAACATAGCCAAGACTAGAGTGTAATTTCTTCATAGTTAAAAAAAAAAAAAAGATTACCGAATCACATCCAGACACAAAAGAAAGTTATGATTTCCATACATAAGATTTAAGAGCAAAATGGATGTTTCCTTTAGATGTGAAACATTTAAAATACCTATGTTTAAGGCAAAGGATGTAAATAACTGAAGTACTTACCTTGAAGCATGCATTGAAAATAGGGACATTATGAGCATAAAGAGAGCATCAGAAAGTACAGAATGTTTGCATTCTGCCATTAGCAACCACATGGCAGACATTCACACAAACAGAGCTATTACTTTTCAACATTCAGTTGTATTTGAGAAGACTGATCAAATAAAATACTAGTTCTTGGTGAAATAAAATTCCTAAGTGTTCTAGAATAAGACTGCCTTACCTGGGTTGGAAACCACAAGGATGGTGCAGTTGGGACTGTGCTTGACAATCTGAGGAATGATGTGCTTGAAGACATTCACGTTCCTCTGAACCAGGTTGAGGCGACTCTCCCCCTCTTGCTGACGAACTCCTGCAGTTACTACCACAATCTTGGAGTTGGCTGTGACAGCATAGTCTACAACACCGCATGCAGGAGAGATACAGGATACGTTATATAGACATCACCAATTTCAAGAGATCTCATTTCCACTACCCAAATAACAACACTATTTCTTACACAAAGAAGTAATAGAGTTTCATTAAAATAAAAAAAAATAAAAAAAAAAAAAATCAGTATTACTCAACAAGCCCAAACCAGTAATGTGACCATTATGGATGTAAGAGAAAGCCCAGGTTAAATGTCCCTTGCTACCATGTTCATCTGAAGTCTCACCCCAATTCACTTCACACACATTAGCTTTTCAATGCCAAATCCTTAAGAGTTCTTTAATGCTCCACTATTAAGCAAATGCACAGAATACCAGTATTATAAAAATAAGAAACTGAGGTTCACCTTTGTCTGCCACAATCTTGTGAGTGTGAAGGAACAGGCTACCATGCTGTAGATCCATCATTTCTCCTTTAAGTTTGTCCTCCAAAACGTCAACCAGAGCAAGCTCATCGCAAAGTTCCTAAAGAAAACCACAAAGTTTCAAGGAGACAATGAAGCAGTTAACCTGCATTTTAAAGTTACCCCTGAGCTGAGCTATGGGTCGTTTTCAAGTGACATGTTGCACATCTGGAAGCATCCCTTCTCCAAAGGTAAACCAGTAGGACAGCACCGTCTTGGTGTTCTGATGTATCTCCCGGTTACAAAGTCAGAGGCTGCTAGGGCACAGGCTCTTAAAACTCATTCAGACTCTCTAACAGGGGAGTTGGAATGCCCTTTGCCAATAAGGCACTTTGTGATTTAGTTATTTGGAAAGAAACTTGCATCTTGCAGAGCCGTAGCAAACTCTCTAAATCTAAAGGCAAAGATGCCTATTTTAAATACTTAAACACATAAGTATATACACCACATAATTATCATATAGATATTCTGTTATAACATTCCTTCAACCAATTAATTTTGCAAGCAATAGAAAGGGAACTGCCTTATTTTCCTCAGTACTGAAAACAACAAGACAAAACAGATCCTTTACCTAACTTTCTCTACTAGAGCTGCCACATTATGTTTACTTTGGAAGAACAGATACACAGATGCTTGTTGTACAGCCCAGTTCAGCCAGGAGATAAGGTCCTAGGCTCAGAACAGGAAAGCAGTGAAATATAGGGGTGGAGGAAAAAGGATTCTGCTCTAATGCAAAGTTTTACTGCTTTTTGACAGAAGCAGTTACTACCCTTGTAAATTTGACTGTACTTAAAGGCTTGTCATTCAGTAAGTTACACTGAGATACCAATTACTACTTCTATTTTCCTCAGTATCTACAACCCATTTGAAAAGAACAAAGCCACTTTTACACTAGTGAAGACCTATTACTACAAGCAAGCTTCGTTTACTTTTCTATAAGAAACTAGCACTCATTACTTCACACAGAAATAGTAATCATTAGCTTCAAAAAAAATACTTTGAACAGGCAACAATATGCACTTTTCCTGCAGAACAATGTGTTTAGCAGCGGGCATACTTCAGTTTTTCATTTCATTCTCTAAAATCACATTAAGAGTTCATTTTTTGCATTGTTTCCATTCTGATCAACCACTGAAAAACAGCTGTAAGAGTCTGTAACTGCACTTGGTCCATTTTGGAAATTGTCTGCAGGGTAAAAGTACAGTGTCAGTTATTCAAATACTATGAAAAAGTGTCCTTAACTGAAGTCACTGGTGTTAAACTAAGACCTTGCTGTATTCAAAATTTGAAAAAAGTCTGTGTGCAGATGTGTGATTATGCATGATTTATACACATGCATTCTAACAATATGGGGCTTTCTCACTCTAGAGATTGCAACCAATAGTCACCAGACTCAGCAGGTTCAAAGAGCCAGTTCTCTGAATTTCTGAAACAGAAGAGCACCTGGAATAGCTCCAATGACTAATTTAATGAATTTGCATCAGTGCTGCCTAGAGAAGAATTTGTCTCGCTATTAGCACCCAAGTCTACACAATCACCAAATGCAGCTTAAAATACTCTCATCAGAAACAGCTGACTTGTGACTTCAAAGATGCTTCCATTTCTAAAACAGTATGGCAACACCAGTGACCTGTTTCTGAGAGGGAGCTAAAAATAGCCAACATGGAAGTTTTAGTGTCAAATTCATGTATTAAGTACTATACCAGTAAACTGAAATTAGTATTATCACACTGGGTAATTTTATGAAATTCAAAGCCATCTAAACTCATCTATGTCGTAAAGTATAGGAAATTAAGTACAAAATTTTATGCCACTGTTTAACAACAAGACATCTTGGGGAGCCAACCATCATGCATGAGTCAAAGGCACATCTGATTCAGTGATAAAAGTCAGACTGTTTTCTTACAAAAATGTTTTCCTGGATCTTATCTTTAAGAAAGGATAAGATAGAGCAGAAGCCTGGTTGAAAAAAACCAACCAAACGAAAAAAAACTAAAACCAAACCCCATCATACCATAATCCAAGCTCTGGGTTTGGTGCATGCAACTCATTAACAGTAAAATTTTGTACCTAGATTTCTGAAAGCACAATTTAATCCTGCTTAGGGCAGCTTATTAAACACAGATGAATGCTGGACTGTAGTGAAGTTTGTCGTAACTTCACCTGGCTCCCTCACTGAAAACCTTACAGGTTACAGCACTCCTTCAAAAACAAGTGAGTCCAGACCACAAGAGGCAAACATTTGCTTGAAAAAAATATAAATACGTAAACCCACAATGGAGTGTCATAGTTTTTAAGACTATACAATAAAAGAAGAAATTTAATGAAAAACCGATTTGTTACTTCCACATCAATACTTCGCTTCACTGTGGTCTCTTCTTAATGGCTGTTAGTTTTTCCACACTCACGAGGCTCAATAGTAGCAGCAAGTGAAAACCCTCAAGAATTTTTTTAATTATTAAAACATGCATCCTTAAGGTAACCGGTACAGGAAGGACCACCTTCAAATAAAATACAGTTAGTTTAGTAGTTTTATTAGTACCTGCAAAATTCTTTATCTCACTGTGAGGTACTTAAGATCTGCCCCCTGCAAGTGGCTAGAGCCTATCTGTTCACGCCTTCTTTAAAAATAAAAAAAGATGTGCAGCTCCCATTTGTCTTCTCAAAAACACCATGAGAAGAATCAAATTTAAGTCATTCACAATATTCTCTAAAAACAAACTGCAAAGTACAAGAGATCCTTATTGCATAACAAGCCTTTGCTTTGCTCAAAATCCCAAAAACATGAGATTTGCCAAAAAACCCAGAAACTGCCAACAAGAGAAGTCAGAATAACCTCTAAGTGTAGCCCTCTATTTTTACACTACCTAAAACCGCTCTGGAAAAAATAAAGCCTACTGAAGGGGACAGCAGTATTTTCAGTTATAACAGCACACGTGCATTAAAAGAATAAAATCAAACACGCATAGTTTTGATTCCTATCCCATATTTCACATAGATTCCTGCTCTGTCTGCATTCTTTGCCTGGCAGAGCTCTCCCACCAAGTAAACTCCCCAGCTTTGTTGAGGAAGAGCAAGAAAATTAAAACGAGAAAGAAAAGCCTGTCAGGGGCTTTGCTACATTTTCTCAGCCGCCTGCAGAACAGCTCTGCCGAATGAGCCATTTATCGCTAAGCACAGATGGGAAGGTGACACAAGGAGGAGAAACTGAATGGGGGAGGTCGGCCTTGCAGGAGCAGCGTAGGTCGCGGCTCGCTTACACGAAGTGAAAATGATTCATCCACTCCTGTGCCAACCTACCCAGTTTCCCACCGTTTGCTAAGACAAACGGCGGTGCAGAACACGACAGCAGTGGGAACTTCAATAGCACGCTGTCCTTGAGCCGTACCTTTCCAAGGACGCTGATAGCGCAGGCCATCCCAACCTGTCCAACCCCCACGACAGTTATCTTGTTGTTGGGGACCTTGGCTCCCGCAGCAATGGGGGTGATCAGCTTCTCCTTCAGCGTTGCCATGGTGTTCTGCAAGGAGAGACGACGAGGTTCGGTTCAAAGCAAGCTAGCGGGAGCCAAGCGCCCGGCAGGGCTTGCGGCTTTGGGACTGGTCCTGCAACCACGAACCAGTCTGGCACCAGTCAGCCTGCTGGCACTTCCCCAGCTCGTTTCCTCTCGGCCCCGCGGCTGCCCTCGCTCAGCCCGCCCGCACATCCCTCCTCCGGCCGGAGGTCCTGCCCCGCCTCGCCAACCCCGGCCGGTACCGGTACCCAAGGTCACCCTGCGAGTTTCTGTCGCCAAACAACCCGCAAGGAGCCACAGCCCGGTTCCGGCCACCGGCCTGCCCGTCCCAGCGGTGCTGGAACCGACTGGCTGGCCGCCAACGCCACCCCCCGCACCATCCGGCCGCCGCGCAGGGAGGCTCGGCCGCGAGGGAACGTGCCTGGCAGGACCGAGCCTCCCAGGGCAGGGAAGAAAGTCAACGGCCGGGCGACCACCCACCACCCGCCGTCCCAGAGAGGGGACGCCGCCAGCTCAGCTCGCCCCGTACCCACCAGCGAGGCTCAGCGCGAGGAGAAGAGGGGCACCGTGACCGTCGGCTGCGCGAGCAACGAAGCCTGGGGCAATGAGGGCTCCGCAGCGGAAGGGGCGGCGCGGCGGGCAACACCGGGCCGCCCCCCACCGCCCCCTCCCTGGCGTTCCCCGGCGCCATTGGGGAGGCGGTGGCCGCTGNGTCATCTCTAGGGCCCATGGAATGAGCCCCTGGAGCCCGAGTGGAGTTATGTGCCTTGTTAAAGTCACAGGGACATTCGTCACTGTAACAGGAAAAATCAGACGATGTGACATGCCTGTCCTCTGACGTATGGAATAGAGTAACTGAAATTTTGGGCGTATAATTTGCCACAGTTGCTGAACAGGGAGGAAGTGATTTGTTGAAATTCCTGCAGGGCAACTTCATGGGATATAGAGAAGAATAGGCAAAGAATGTTTTCTCCTAATGCTGGAACATCACTTCTTTGTAGCTGTCAACAGAGAAAGTAGAGGTAAAACACTGAATTGTACAAATTTCCAGTTTCACTGACAGAAAAAACCTGAAAGCTCTAGGTTCCTTCATTACATGTGATTATCTCTCTTACAAGAGGGAAAACAGAACAGCAGATTCCAGAGTCCTCCCAAATAAGTCACTGGGTTAAACGTGACTAGGCAGAGAGCCTAGCCCTTTCCGTCTAAGACTATGATTACCCTTTTTTCTGTTGTTGTGGCCAGTTTAAAGTTTTATTGATTTTTTTTTGCCAAGTATTTTGCCAGGCAGGTTAGTAACAACTGGATTAATTCCCTCTGGGTCACCAAGCAGGCAAATGCTGGTGCAAGCATGAGAGAAGTGGTGAGCATGAGTGGTGAGGAAAGGGTGAAACTTCCTTTTCTGGGCAGCANCAATCCCCGCCAAGGACGGAGGCTCAAGGGTGACGCCGCCCCGCCCCCAGCTTCCCTCGCTTCGTCCGCATCTTCCCCTCATTGTCCCCTCGGGGACAATGGCACGCTGGGAGGCAGAAAGAAGGCTTTTGGCAGGAATGAATGTAACCTGATGCAGTGTCACAGATGCTNCCTGAAAGCTCTAGGTTCCTTCATTACATGTGATTATCTCTCTTACAAGAGGGAAAACAGAACAGCAGATTCCAGAGTCCTCCCAAATAAGTCACTGGGTTAAACGTGACTAGGCAGAGAGCCTAGCCCTTTCCGTCTAAGACTATGATTACCCTTTTTTCTGTTGTTGTGGCCAGTTTAAAGTTTTATTGATTTTTTTTTGCCAAGTATTTTGCCAGGCAGGTTAGTAACAACTGGATTAATTCCCTCTGGGTCACCAAGCAGGCAAATGCTGGTGCAAGCATGAGAGAAGTGGTGAGCATGAGTGGTGAGGAAAGGGTGAAACTTCCTTTTCTGGGCAGCAGTACAGATTCATACTGGCTTTAAATGACAATCCAACCATGAACTACTTTGCTTCTATGTTGTTTGGCATTACCAAGGTTCCCCTGGAGGGAAAGGAATGAGTTAAGCCATCCGCAGGGCACTTCAGTTAGCGACTCAACTTGCTATAAGCTAATAAATTCAGGACTGGTAACTACAGCTGAAATGGGAGCTGGAAGTAAATAATAATTACACAATGAAATGTAAGGCTAAAAAAATCTATTCTCTCTAATGAAAATAGGAACATGCTTAGCTGAACTTTAAGAAAAGAAGGGGGAAGGGAGAAGAAAAGGTACAGGAGAGGTTAGACAAGGACCAGAGCAAGGTTTTTGCATTCCTGAACCAGAACCAAGGGGCTGTGCTTGACCTGCCCAGCACCTGCTGTGAGGAGCATTCACGGCTGAATTACGTCTTTGGACAGGACCATCCTCTCTCCTTACGAACAATCAATTATCATACTAGCATTTGTAACTAAATAGAGAGGAAAGTGCTACTTTCCTATTTCCAAGATCCTAAGACCTTTAAAAGCAGATCAGACCATGTACCACATTTTACAACAGCTCTTTTAGGCCCTCCTTTGGTAATGCCTTGTTTTGCTCACAGTGTTAAAAGCACGGGGTATGTAATCCACTCCCTGAAGTGCTTAACATCTACATAGACAAAGCAGGTGCAGAACAGCAGAAAAAAGATTATTCCCTCTTCCTGCTTTTAGTTATTTACTTATTTATTGTTCCAGACATGAAGGACTGAGACACAGAGAGGGGAAAAGATCTCCCCAAGGTCACACAGGAAGTCTCTTGGTGACAGGTCACAGTTTCAAAGTTCAACTCTATTTGGCAACATTGGAATTTTTGATAAAGTGCAGTTTTCCAGAAAAACAAACCCTAGTGTTAAGGGACACAGTCTAAATAAATTTGCCTGGTAACCTTCATGCAATTACAACATTTTTTGTGTATACATTTTAATCACATTTAACTTTTGGTTTGTATACAGATTCTGTAATTAGGTAAGTCAGAGATACTCCACTACTTGCATCTGTCCCATCATCTCAAAATACATGAAAGTAGATATCATTTTAGTGCTGTTTCATTTTTTTTTTAAATCTGCAATTAAATCTGTTTAGAGACAGAGATCTCATTTTTCAACTCTATCAATAGGACCCTTTACTACACCTAAATGTTTGCCATGGTCTGATGGTGGCCATAGATCTAAGCCAGTAAACATCAGAAAGATTATAGGAAGGGGAGGAGCCCATAGCAACTGCAAGAATATGGGATATAGGCCTTGGTGGCAGGAGAACATGAGGTAGAGGGTGATTTTATGTCACTGTAACACACCTGGTATGTCAGGTCATTAGACTCAAGGGTTGATATATTCAAGATATATTAAAGTCTTCCACAAGGACCATTCAGCCCATTCTTTCCAAATGCAAGCAAAAATGCATAGAATTGGAAGTATGTATGCATACAGACAATTATTTTAATCCGTAGATTGATTTCCATACAATGGGCACAATTTCTTTATCTTTAGAGAAGGTACTATACTATTTGAATCCCATACATCTGGACATTGCTTACACTGAATTTTGCTAAAGACCAGATTCATCTCTCCCGCTTCCTTCCACCTAGATATTCACTTATGTGATCCTGCAGTTTACCTTGTTAAAAATTATTGCAATTCTGAAGACAGAACAAATGCATTTTTGCCTGTTTTACAGAAACACACTTCTGTCTGTGCTCTCTAGCATGGTCGCAGCCTTCCAGCCACTGCCTTTGAAGCAGATTGCTGATGTTAAGGGTCAAGGTTGATTGACCACCCTCCTTTTTGGGAAGCGTCCACTGATATCTCAACTAACCTTTGCCATATTGCACTCTGGACCCATACTGCTCCCCAGTTCACAGAGCAAGCTTTGTGGAAAATACTGTGAACACAACTGGGCTTCTGCTTAACATGTTTCCCAGTACTGAGTAATGTTCGGCTCTATAGCTACAGCTAAGTCCCATGTAAAGCCTAGGAAGGACACACTTTGCACTGAACCCACTGGAGATAGTTGACAGAAAGCAATCAGGCAATGTGGAGGATCATCCTAACCTTAATGGTGTTGGCTTTATGGAGAGGGGGAAGAGAACTGTTGGCAGATGCAGTGCATCAATGTGTGTTTGATGCTGGGGAGACCCCTGGAGTGTCCTCAGTCACAGCTTATTTCACCTGAGCAGTGTATGTCCTCAGGAGTGGCAAGTGGCAGCGACACAGGGGCTCCTCCTTGGAGAAGGCCTGGTGGCTCAGCACTCTGTCAGCCTGCTGGACTTGGTCATGAAGGTATGCAAGTCTTTATGTCAGGTTGATCTCATTAAAACATTTTCTGTATTTTAAACAGCTAAAGTGTTTTCAAAATCTGAAAATAAAACTCTCCTTTAAAATAACACATGGTGACATGCTAAGAAGAAGGGCTATTATGTGAGTCCAGAGTGCCCCTTGATTCTGCTTAATCTGTTTCTGTGGTCAGAGGGTTCTGCAGGGGAAAAAATCATTGCTGAAATTGGGGACAGATGCAAGTCCCACACGAAATGAATGAGGTTGCATTTTCCAGTAGTGGTCCTAGAGGGTGATACACAAAGATCTTGTAAGACATCCACAATCATATTTTGCATCTTCTTCAAGCTATAAAACATATCCCATTTATGCAACCAATCAAGCTTCCATTTTGGTTTGTAATGCTGTAGGCAAAGCAAAATGAGCCATGAGCTTTAGGATGATTGTTACAAATATCTTTGATTTGGATTTAACAGGTGCACACTTATGGTTTGGGAATGGGCAAGTCTCAAAGTGCTGCCCTCCACCCCTACGTCCCTTGCATCCACAATGCTTCTCTAATCTCTTTCTGAGCCACTTCAGCTCATTAAATGACTTTTCTTGAGGTAACTTTCTGTTAGTTAGCCAACTGTCTGGACTCAATGAAGTGCCCAGCAAACATCAGAGGCAGCTCAAGAAGGGACAGGATGAGCACAGGGGGTGTCCCTTCCCTTTGGTGTGGCTTAGAGACACTAAATCAGCACTTTGTTCTTCCTGCAGCCTGAATGAAGCTTGTGCTCTGAGCTGCCTTCTAGAGAAACACAAATTTCCACAGACTACAGCAAGAGCTGGTGATGGGGCTTAGCTTCACTCAGCTAAATTTAGTCTATGTGAATACCTCTTCCTGTACTCAGTGTTGTAATTCCAACACTTCTAAATAATAGCTCATGTACATAAACTATTGTAAGCTGTCTTGAATACCATAATGAACCCCACCAGCAATATCAGCTAACATCATCTAGATAAGAACATATTTTTCCTTGGCATTCGCCAGAGATATACTGTGCACCTTTAGCTTGTACTCTTGAAATTCATGTATTGTCATAAGCTCACTAGCTAATGATGAGACACATGTGTGTGGGCAGCAGAAGCTTTCATAGGTTCAGAAAGTCACAAGCTCCTTGTAATTTGTTCATTTGCTTTTTAGCACCCAAAGAAAAGTAGATAGAAATTTACCCTGCCTGGATTTTAGTTTTACTGATCAGGACTTGGAATAGTAAGTAAAATGAATAGATTTAATAGGGTCCTTGTTAGATGACATGGCTTGGAAAGGTGCAATTAGAAGTGGTATATTTTGGAAGTTTAAAAAAATAGAAAAGCATTTTGAATGAAAGTCAGTCTGAAAGCAAGTAAAAACTGTATTTTGTGTGACAATGAATTGTCTTATCCTTTTATAACCGTACTGTGACTGCTCTGCTTGCTTGGGATGGTTGTGTCCCTGAAAGATGGACATCCTTACCCTGGATGTTTTGAAAAGTTCACAGCATCAAAGACAAAAAAAAAAAAAAAAAAGATTATTATGAGATAGGTAGCGAAACCTTGACTTTTTTCCAAATCATCCTTTCAGTTACTTAATAACACCCTACTTACTGCTATCTTTCGTGAATGTAATTTGTATTTGTTTCATCATAAGTAAGCGGATTAAAACCCCTTAAAACTACGTGATGTCCTAAACTTACTGCTTACTTTTCCTTGGTACAGCTGATGCACCTTGTAGCTGCTCACTTTTGCAAACTCATTTCTGTTTGAAATTATTGAATATGTGATGCTGCGTAATGCATTTCAAATTGTATTGTATCTGCCTGTATTATTACACAACTGATGTTCAATATCATGGCAGCTGTTGTAGCTACTTGGGGATGCAGTGTGCACCTTTCAAATCATACACTTGCACAAAAGTGATTACATTCCACTTTCTCTTTAGTTGTTTCATCATTGTACAAAACATAATTAAATTGTCTTGCCATATGATAGGAAGTCTACTAAAAGGATATTTGCAGCCCAGTGCCCCTGATCGTTGCTTCATGTAATAAAGGAGCTCAACACCCGTCCCTGTTTGTACAAGGCAATGAGTTCTAAATAGCAACTGAATGAGCTGTGCGAGCATGGACGATTATCTTCATCTATTGCTTGTTGGTGTTTACTCTTTGCACTAACTCTTTGGTTCTATTTCTGTCAGCGCTAAGACGTCCTCAACACTAGAAAGGATTTGACAGTGCAGCTGGTTAGGCTGTAAAAGTATGCCAGCCAGTTTTCTTGGTGGAGGCTCGTCTTGTGGAGCAAGAGCCTGTTTCTGGGACAGTTCATGTCATCTCTGCATATAAAACATGCTGTATCAACCAAACCACCTTTGATATCTAGTGTGTGTGTGTGGGTTGTGTAGTTAGAGAATAGTTATACTATAGCATAATTACATTATAGTAAGTCCTGCTGGTGCAGTGTAGTCTTCTGACAAGCTTCAAATTTATGTTACTGTAGCAACAACACTTCTAAGAATAGACCGGGGCTCTGCTTTATTTTTGGTACAGTAAATAACAAAAAAATACAGTTGTGACTTCTGGACAACTTCCTAGTTGCCTTTTAATGTACTGTTTGTGAACTATAATGTTATCTAAATATCAATTACAATACATTAGCTATTAAAGGAATGCAGAAAAAATACACAGAAAGAGCCCATCCCTCTTCGACTTGTTTTTGTCATGAAAAATACCTGTGGGCAATGACCTTGGGCAAGCTTTGCTTCCACAAATGGCTGATCAGTGAAGGAAAGCATCTCCTTGAAGGATCTGTCTGGCATGAGGCTGACACTGATTCTGAAACCCGATGTGACAGAGGCCAGTTCATCAGTAATGATGTGTTGACCTAGGGCATTTAATTGGAGAAAACATAGATCCTTACAGACTGCATTAATGGCAGAATATCAGTACTTGATGCTTGATCCTGAGGGCAATTTGACTAATCCTAGAATACAAACTAAGAGGCTGAAGTACCTGTAGGGGTGCATACCTCTCACTGGGATTGTAAAGGGTCTGGTCAACTGGCTTAGAAAACTGCTTGATGGGGAGATGTAGAAGAGATGAGTACACACTTTAATGATTGGATTTCTCTCATCTACCTTTAAATAAACAGAGCATAGACTTCTAGCTGTCTAGTCATCTTACAGTGCAAGGAAAACTACAGAAGTTCCTTTGATTCATCTGTTTTAATCTCAATGTCTGTTATGGGGACAAATACATTGAATCCTAGAAGTGCATTTTTCCTTCTATTCACTCTAAAAGTGAGATGAATCGTTGGGAAGGGAAAGAAAAAGATTCATTTTCAGTCTGATCAGTGACACAAGCAGGTAAGGACATGTAGCAGGGCAAAAGGAGGAGGTGGGATCATCGGTTTTGGTACTAGCCCTTCTTAACTCAGCATAAGCCAGTCTTGAAGTGGCACCTTCAGAGCAAGGCGAAGGTCATTCATTCCAGCTGCGCGCCGGGCTGCAGAGTGTGGCAGGCATGTGTTCCTATTGTCCCCCTGCCAGTTTCTAGGAGAATTATTTTAGCCAAAGTGACTGCCAAGGTCAAGTGACTGCCTGTGTATTTATAGCAGCAAGGCAGTGCCATTAGCAGCGTTCAGTGCCCAAACTAACAAAGGAAAATGAGCAGGTCTAGGAATACCATCTCCAGCTCAGGTTCCCTCTGCTGCTTGTATACTAGAAGTCTGATTTACAGCCACAATGAATTCCGTCATGATCTCATTAGCAGTTGTAAAAAATTGAAATCAAATTGGGTTACTGTATGAATGACATGGTGGACTCATGCAAAGACTGCTCTGTTAAACTGGGGTTGGCCAATACTTAGGGAACTGATAGCTCTTCAGGATGCAAAATTGCACTGGTGCTGTCATTGCAGAATCAGAAAAAAAGAAAATCCCAGTGCTTCTGGAGCTTAAGGACCTCAGAGATACTGGTTCTGTGAGTTTTACACTATTTAGATCTATGTATTCATTCATTAATAAAATGTTTATAAGGTAGCATTTAATATTGCAAAAGTTTATAGATATTTTTATCTCAAGAAGCAAGGTAATTACAACATCTCTTAAATAAGCAGTTGTGAAGTATATGTGTCAGGAGCCACTGAGGTTGTCTAATTATGTAACTAATTATGTTTATAATGCTGGTGTTTACATTGTGCTGCCCTTACTGATGGTAGTATAACCCTTACCTATTTCAGGTACCTGGGTGAGGAAATAAAGGTCACTTTCCTACTATCTGAGTTTCTTATAAGCCCTCTGTTGCTGCCACTCCCACTCTGAGCGTGCAGTGTCTCCTGATTACTGTGATCCCTTTCCAACTGGTCTGAAGATTGAAAAACACAGTGGAGATGGCCTAGCTTGTACTGATTTATGATGTACTTCAGGTGGAAAATGAAGATCAGAGTCATACAGTTGGATGGCTTTTTTGGTATCTGTCTTGGATGACAACTTTCTGATTTGTGCTGTGGAGGGCTAAATTTGTTAGCTAGTCAGCTCAGGGAGTGCCAGGATAATGTTTATTCTTCTGATTGGTATCTTTTGCTCTATGCCCTACTTGGAGCTTCTGCAGTGGAAACTCCAAATGGAGCAAAAAGTATTACTGCTTTTATGTAGGTTTATAGGTTTGTGGAGGGATTGAGTAGTTAGTGTGGAATTTTATGCTCTGGGATCACACTATCTATTCAGATTTCCAAGCACAAACATAGCACAAGCAGTATTATGTCATGGTGTCTCACAGCATATTGCAACTATCTCTACCCTGCCTATCTTGGCCGCCTCTTTGCTTAATCACCGTTGCCATCTCCAAAGTTATGGTTCAGCCCTATTCTCAGTGAAATCCACCCTGTCCTGAATTCCACGTCAGGGTAATATTTGTGTGCTGCATATACCCAACTCCAAAGTATTTGTAATGATTATATCTCAGCCAATAATTTATTTTAATGGTCTTTTCTGTTATACAGTTCCTCTTCTGACCATGGAGCTGACTTTTCTTTCAGCCATGGTGTCAGTAATCTATATGAAAGCTCCATTGCCTTTAATGCTACTTGTAGCATCTAGAGTTAATTTCCCTTTGGTCATGCCTTCAAGGTCACTGCTTCTCAACCTGAGAAACCTTAGGAAATCTTACCCAAGCACTAACTGATCTTTCATTTTCCTTTTGGCTCCAAATATTTTTCTTGGCATAAATACATACTCTCTGAAAATGTGTTGGTTTGTTATTTTTTTTTTTTCCATTGCATTCATCCACTAGGTGCAGAAGAACATAAATCCAGAAACAAACGGTTTTACAGACTCTGTGGTCCAAAAGCACAAACTTACAATTGGAGTTTGAGATCTCTTATGGAGGGTATACAACATGTTACAGCAAGTGTAAGCAACAGCAAACAGATGGCTCCAGATAGAGTAAGTCATCTGGGAGACAGCAGTATCAAGAGGCAATATAAAAGGGGCTGTAAAGCTTGTGTCAAGGCCCGAGGGTTTATAATTTATATGTAATTGAATTTGCTACCAAATGAGAATGAAAGTGAGACAGCTGTAATGATGCAAAACCTCAAGAACTCTAAAGAACTCACTGCATGACTTGCACTGTGAATGACCACTTCTGTTATTATTTATTTCCTCTGCATTTCATGTTATAGCAAGACAAATAAATGAGGGAAAGATGGCAATCATAGAATCAAAGCACAGATAAAGCTGAGAGAGCACACTGGAGATTGTAGGGGCATTGAACTTACCAGAACAGCTAAGACAGCAGCTTACAAGCACCACCAACAAAATCATAAACTAAGTGCTTTCTGAGAGACAGATTAGGAACAGCCACAGAAGAGAAAGAAACACTACAAAGGAACTAAGGAGATCTGTGCGCTTTTCCTGAGTGCTAGGAGTTAGTCTGCTCAGAGATTGCTGGCAAGTCCCTTCACTTCTCTGAGACATACTTCTGTGTCTGTGCTCCTTGTAAAGTGCTTTGGGATCTGCAGAAAACCATCAGGCTGCTGCACCGAATGGATCTTTAAGGACTGCTATATGGGATCAGAGTCATTTAGTCCAGTATCCTGATGCCCATTGTAGTAAAAAAGGAGTATAAGAAGCATGGCAAATACTGAGAGAAGTTAAATCCGGTATGTCCTCCTACCTTTCAGCAACCAGCGGTTTAGGGACGGGGTTTGCTGGTAAGCCTGTCATTTGTTGGAATTAGCTATGGTAAAGTCCTAACAACACCCTGTCAAGGAGTCCCCAAAGCAACACAAGCAGCAGGAGGGGACAGTGGTTAAACCTTGGAGAGATCTGGCCACAGTTGTTCCAGAATGAGCTCCAGTACAAAAACCTAGATCTAAACCAACCACACACAAAGTACCGCAGTTCTGGAATCTCAGCGTGGAAAGCACCCAGGACATTCAATCCAAGTTTATTCCTCGGTAGAAATATTTTCATCCTCTGCTTTGTAGCATTTTAAAATTACAGGTAAAGAGAGCTGTACAAACATGCTTGTTTTAACTTTTCTGAACGAGGCATTTCCAGTAATGTACATTTGGAAGTAACTATCAGGTAAAACCCGAAGCCCCACTGTGGTACTCTGAATGAAGGGAGGTGATCATCTCAAGCATTTTAAATGGCTAACTAACACAAACAAGCAATACCACCATCAGTGTAACAAAGACCTTCTGGAAAGTAAATCCATCTTCCTTGGCTCACATGACCACTTGCAAGGACAAAGGTCCTGTTTCTGCAACCTTTTTTTTCAGGGGCATGTAAAATTCTTTACCTTGTCCTTACTAAATTCCAATTACCTCGACGGGATTGCTTGCAAAGTGATCAGGGCTGATGTGGGCATAATAAACTGGCCAAAACAAGAGTCTTTCGATCCCCTGTGGAAGCTGACAACGTGGAGAGAAAACACTACTATTGGCAATGCTTATTATGTTTTTCTCTTAAAATGAGTACAAAGAAATTTCTTCAGTGGATAAAAAGCATTTCATAACTAGTTACACTTGTATTTACTTCTTTAAAGCAGTTAGAGTATTGTTTAGACAGGTATTTGCTTGCTTTCGCTGTTAAAATAACTTGTCCCTAGAGCAGAATGTCAGATATTTACATTTTGCCAGCGGCCATTGATTTAGATATTCTGCCAGTCAGGCAGAAGTAAGCAACAAGGCATTTAAGCAAGGAAATTAAAAAGAAAAAGCAACCACTCCGATCAGTGCTTTTCAGAGTCTGAATTCACTGAATCCAGTGAAAGGATTTCAAAGCAGCAACCCAAGAAGGAAGAGAAATGGTCAATAGTGTCTAGGAGAGACCACGGTCTATTTCATACATTGTGTTAGTAAAATAGGGTATCCACAAAGTATTAGTAATCCAGAAATATTTAACCCAATTTATTAAGTGCTTACAATTGATATTTAATTTCAATACGTTTCCCCATGTACACAGCTACGCAGAGGCTCATATAGAGTCAGGTTTTTTGTAACAATCTTTTTTCAGTGTAGAATGAGAGCCTAAAATATACATGAACAATGGTAGCAGAGGAAAAAAGATGGAACATGGAATTTCATCACATTTTAGTTTCCCCATACATGTAAGCCATCTCCCAGTTAGACCTACTGGAGTTGGATTTGTTCCTTCCCCTGTAGAAAGCTGGGTAAAAAAAATACGTATATTTTAAATTTTCTCCTTGAAATTTCTGTTTCCTTCTTCACATAGATACCCACAGCTTTTTCTAAGAAAGCAAACAGCTGCAGAAAGGTGAGGTTAAAATTTTACCAGAAGCCTTAACTCAGCACAGGATTTGAAGTGCCCTTATGTTTCCCCAAAGTCTGTAGTGAGTTTGCTTAACTATTCCTCTCTGCTTTGTGAAGCTGCCCAGAAACATCAGCACTCTTTATGCTTGTTAAGTGAAATTATACTGAAGATAACCTCTATCTCCAGCACTTAAGAGGATGGCTGTAACAGCTATACTTGTTGGAGTCAACAACAAAGCAATGCTGAATCTCTTTACCCAAAGCTCCCTCTCCTCCAGCAAACAAAGCAGGATACTAACCCCTCCTATCAGCTCTCTGGGTCAGAGCTGGGAAGGCACAAAGGTCAAGCAATTTCTTCCTCCTCTCCTAGGGTACTTGCTTTGTTTCTTGCCCTGTCTCCTAAATGGTAACACAGCACCAAACCTGATCATTTTTTACAGGCCCTGCTTGTGTGTGACTGCTGCTCTGTTAGCTCCTGAGAACTACTGAGGTAACTCCTGGGCAATTTCAGTTACACAGCAGAGAGGAGTTTGTTTCTCAAAACTACAAACTTTCTACACACTCAGCAAAAAGAGGACAAGGAGAGCTGAGAATTTGTTGTGCTTTTTTTCCTGCATGGAAAGTTAATGAGTTTGCTTTTTTCATAGCCATTAAAGAATCCATATGATAGAGACATTTTGGAAAGATACTGCATTCCTTCCACAGCCCATAGCATTGTTTAACATGCATTGTCACCAGAAGAAGCTGGAATGAAAGAATCAGCAGATTTTGTCATTCCTGTCACTGCAGGACAGCAATGTTGCTGTAACAGGAATGGGACAAAGAGTAGGTGTGGGCTGACACGCACACACACATGCAGTGGAAGCAGAAACTGAGTGGCTGGGAAATACAAAGGAGACACTGAAAAAAAAAAAATTACTAGATGGTCAATTAGTCAAAAAAGCATTGCCCACACAGCTTGTTTTCTTTGTTCTTCAGCCGGGGCAGGGCTCTGATGAAACAGGACAGGCAATTGTGTAATGTCAGCGCTGCACAGAAGGGTGGTCGGGGCAATGGTAAAACAAAACCTTGAGGACAAGGACCAGGAGGTAGGGATTTGTGAAGATGCATTACCAATTACTGCATTAACAGTGGTGGCTGGAGACTAAGTGATTCTGAAAGAGAAGTACAAAGGCCCTACAAGAAATGATGCCAGAAGAGTTGGCGATAGGGGTTTTGCCTCCGTTTCTGGCCCATGTGCTGATACAGACCATTGTTCACTGGCCTCAGTTCCTGCTGAATTTTGTGCCCCCTCCAAGACACCTTCCTCTTAGCGGCTCCCTCTGCTAGCTGACACTCTGCTGGTTGAACTAGCATGTTTCTCCTTTTCAGACTAAGCCGCATTATCATTTGTTTCTGCCTGTCAAATCCATTCTCAATTTTTTCTTCATCTGCTGGATAAGATGAATCCAGTTGAACACAGCCTGGCAAAGCTAAAAAAGCTTCTAACGGTGGCAAAATGGCTGTCTGTGAAGCAGCCATGCACACATTCTGCAGGAGGGGCCTCTGTAGTTGTTGGTTTGGTATGCAAGGGGTTCAGCCACCAAGAAGTGGCACAGGCAGCTGAAGAGATGAATGACTAAAGCTAACAGGAAACATGGGCAGATGGTAATTGCTAGATGTGCTTGGGAGATGCTGGTATCAGTTTGGATGGATTCCTGTTTGCATCATTTCTAGTCTCATTAAATCTCAATAGGCCATGTATTCAAAACCAGCAGCGATGACAAAACCCGAAAGTATTATGTGTCAGGGCTGCGTTTTCAAGAATGCACAAGGGATGATTTAACTCGCACTCTTTCTCAGGACTAACCTAGGTTTTGCTACCAGTTGCTCTCCTGCTCCCTTAAAAAAAGTTATCACCCTCAGTGCTCATTCTGAGAAGGAAAATTTCCACTTTGCATTTCAATGAAAGGCATTCAGTCTCCTTTCCCCGCCCCCAGGCTCTTTCCTGTGCAAACCCTCTGACTTCCATTTCTTTTTGAACCAGCTGAATTTGCATTCACCGAGCCCTCATCTTTCTCAGCATGTGAGAGAGGAGCCGTACTGGGGGACGTGCTGTGGTGCACATCTGGCTCTTGGAATTGCCTAAGGCAGCCAGGACCGAGTCTCTTGCAGCACGATCCTAGAGACAGCAATCTCAGTTTTTCTGTGGTTGCCGGTGCCAGAACAGCTAGTCTTTTCCACGCAGGCTATGTATGTGCATGTGTGGATGGAGGCAGGTGATCACATCTTGGTATGTAGGCTGTGACACTGGCTTGTGTGAGAGGGATGTTTCATATTTCTCATATGGAGAACTAGCTACTGCAGTGCATTGCAGTTTGCTGTATGGAGGAGACAGCACTTGGAGCTTTTTAACCTTCACATCACCTAACACCTTTTAGGATGTAGGGATCCCAGAAAAACTGGACTGTCTGACAGACCTGAGCCTGAATGTGATGGCCTGCAGCATGAATATACATATTCACCAAGGTGAATTCTGACCAGCATCCTTGCTTCACATTTACATGCCGATATATCATTTATCTGGCTTCCGCAAGTACTTTGGAAGAAAACAGCTTCTGCCCTTGGGCACCACCATGCCCAAGGTTTAGCAAGGTGAAATCGTGTTCATGACACCTTTTGGCTGGGGCAAATACCTAAGTGGCACAGGAAAGGAAGCACCAAGAAGCCAGCTTGGTCCTCTGGTTGTAGTAACACCTTTCCACAAAATCAATGTCCTGCCCTGGAGTGTGTGAAGTCCAGTGAACCTGTGTGTCATGATGGAGACACTTTAATATTTCTAATACCGCTAATCTGCAAATCCAAGACGTTAATAAGACAAAATTTTTAATTCATCAACTTTATGTACAGTAACCGTGCATCTATGAAGTATGTATAAACCAAATGTGAAAGATATCCTTTGTTATTTGGACACTTTAATTAGAAAGTTTTTTTCAGACATCTGCATATCTCAAGGAAATACTATGTGAGGTCTTCTGAGGTCATTATGACTTTTCCAAATGAATTCTTCTTTATGTTAATGAGGAAGAAATGAAAGAGCTAATAGTGTGAGAGTGTATTTTAATTTTTGACTGTTTATTTCTGTGGCTCAGTTCCTGGTCAGAAAGCTAGATGGCCTGAAGAGGCTGGTAAATGAGATACAGAGCCTTTTATCTTTAAATCAGCTCAAGTCCTGCTTTGGTTGCAAAAGCCAAATTCAGTTATTTACCATACCACACCTATGGCTGTCCTTTTCCATAAGAATAGGTGGTCTCTGCCCAAGTTACTAAACTAGAGGTCAACGTTCAGCAGTCAGGGGCTTCTTCTGATTTGTTCAGTGTACAGAGATGATAAATAAGCCAACATGGGAAAGCAGAATGAAATCTCAGTAGCAAAAGATAGTATTAGTTCCACTACTCAGTAATGTCACGTATGTTTCACTTAAGTAGTGGTAAAGGCCTAGGAAAATAATTTTTGTGTGATTTCACAGCTCAGTCATAAGGGTGGACTACTGCATACTGCAATGGCTGTACTGCACAGGGATGCACAGCTTAGAAATCTGTAGCTGGTTGACAGTTCCAGTTAAACTATGTTAATAAAGACATTTATCAAGATCCACATAACAGGAACTGTGCTTCAAGAAAAAACAAGTTTTTCCAGTAATGGGAGAAGTAATAGGTTTCACTTCTAATGGCTCTCTCATTTGTGGATTCTCTGAGGTTGAGTACAGGATAAGTTAATCAGCCTTTCCATTGCTCAGGGCATTACAAAGGTCTCTCTCCACTACCCTATCCTTGTTTCAGGAAACTCCTGGGAACCTCATCTCTGTCTTCTCTCAAGATAGTTGAAATTGGTCAAGCGGTTCAACATGTATGGAAGGAAGAGCAAGGAAAAAAAGACTAAGACAGGATGGGATGGACAGTATGATTGTCCTTAGCCTTCCGTCCCTGAGGAAACAAGCTGAAAAGCCTCATCAGTGGGATTTAAGGGATTTTAGGTTTTATTTTCCGGTGCTTTGTTGTTTATGCTATGATGCATGTAATAACACTGGGGGAAAAACCCAACCCAAAGGCCCACTAGTTTTAAGCAAAGGCAGCTTGAGAATTTTATTTAATATATCTGGCTGGCATAATAATTAATATTATTGTGATATTGTAATATTAATGTGACATTAATATGTCACATGCTGGCATTGCAAAAAACTTTTGTTAATAATATTTGTACCTTAACAGTTTTATCTTTTGATTTTGATGTTGCTGTGCCAGTTCCAGGTAGTTGGTTAAGCCTGACAAGTGTACAAACACAATCAGGAGGTTCAACACCATAGGAACCCAGTTTTCATCACAGCAGCAACAGATGTTGCCTTCTGAGCAACCCATTTAGCATCGTTGAGAATAACAGACTTGCCTTCACTAGGGGAGATCATTTTAGACGCTAGCCCAGTACCAGCATCTGTGGCAGGAAGAAGGAGTGAAAACCTATTTCAGGGGCAGATGTGGGCTACAGTGATCCAGCAGAGCTCTAAGTTCAGATGCAAGCAGTGCTGAGGGAGGTGTAGATCTAGGAGTCCTCTGTGTCTGATCAATGAGGCAGTTTTGCTTTGGTCTGTGAACTTGAAGTCTGGATGGTGTTGATGATCTCCCTCACTTCCCTCTTCACAGTGTCTGAAAGTGGTTAGCTCTTTAGTTATAACTCAGGCTAGATTTGAGAGGAAGGGCTGTATAAGGCAAGGCTGTGCACCTGACAGAGTCTGGACATAATTAAGATGAACTGAGCAAAGCCCTTGAACTGACTTGGCTCTGCAAACCGCCCACGCTTTCCTGGGGGACAGTGTACTCCTATTATCAGACCTGCACAGAGAGAGGCTTACGAGTCCGAGCCAGAAAACCTGCCAGTATGAACCGTCCCACAATCAGCCATATGATAGACAGCAGAAAGTATGCAGTTGGGAGCCAGCTTTTTTCCAAATGAGGGGACCGTAAATAAGATGATACAAGACAAGCTCTGGAGATGCAATCACACGTGGCAACGGATGAACAGTTCTGTGAGCAGGTGGCAGTTGTGGATGGCCTGTTGCTGTGGCTTGAGCTCTCCTCCGTATTATCTGGCAGGGCTGTCCCCCCTCACTGCCCTCTGTCATTTCCTTCTGGGCTTTCACATGTTCATGCAAAAGGGCAGGAAACCTTCTCCTCTGAGACTGCAGAAGGATTTGACCCTTGAAATCGCGTTATTCCAGCTGGGCTGGAATGTTCAGCATTTCTTCGTAGGCAATGTTTGATGTTATGGAATTAAAAAAAAACACCAAAGAAACCACTTTATACAATATTATTGAAGCCAGACATTTTGGGAAAGTATATTTTGTATTAGTCCCTGGCAGGCAGCAGATCGGTACTATGCCTGAAGTCAGAGCTGGGCTGGGAACAGCGTGGGGTCTGAATGCCAGATGGAACAACACTGGACGTATATCCCAGACCTCATTTACATTTGGTCACTAAGCCTGACTCAGTGCTTTTCAAAACATTTGTTATACACTCTGCAAGTAGTGTCCATTGATTTCATAGCAGGGCATGTTTTTCATATTCTATCCTTTTTGAATCACTTTTCACTTAAAGTGCATTTCAAGACAATTTTTGTTAGATTTAATACATTGAGGGCAAGAGGGAAAAAAAAAAGAGGCTATTGTAAGTACTACTGGATCTGTTAGTATGTAAAATATTTTCTGTGCATACCGACAGAGTAGGCTTTGCTCATTTTAACTCAACCAAACTCCATTTAAGGACTCCAGCTTCTTTAGCATTATTAGGGCAGCAAGGGGGCCTCACCAACAAGCAGCTGCCAGGGCTAAGCAGTGTAAAACACAGGATGTAAGACTCTTCCTTGAAGAGGTGACTTGTTTCTCTGAATGTACTGCTTAATTACAGATGTTAATAGCAGCTTCTCCTCTTACTGAAATCCTCTCCCAGGAGGGAGAGTTCCCATGGCGTGCAAAACAAAGCTGAACTGCTTAATAGTCTCTTTGTCCTGCTCACACTCAGCAAAAGGGCAATTCCTGGCTGAGGAAAGCTGGGGTAGAAATCTTATAGAAAAGATTTACCTTTCGCAGCTTCCACTTCAGCTTCGTTGCTGTGTGAGTTGTGGCAATCTCAAATCACAGAGCTAACTCTAGGCTTGAACTTTGGGAGATGAACCTCAAATTTTCATTCTACTTTGTAGTGGTGTACCGACAGTATGTCAGAAGCTGAAATGACAACAGCTCCAGAAATTATATTCCTAGCTTTTAAAAAATGTTTCACCTCATGCACTGAAGCAGTTACAGATGCTCATTTTCCTATGTGTTTTTGTGCTCTGATGCTCAAGTCCAGCAGAGTCTTTGGTAGGATGTCTTAGGATTTATTTTTTCACCCTTCGGTATCTTGCATCTAAGCTAAAACAGAGCGATGCTGTTATCTGGGAACAAAATCAGGCTGTTGTGAATGGCAAAAGCAGTGCTTAAGTTTTGCAAACTTCTACAAGAGCTGTAACATTTCCATACACAAGGCAAGTAAAATGGAAAAAAAATCCCGAACTCAGCCTAGGCACATTTTTATAGCGGAAGAGCATAATTCTCACAATAGAGATGTATGACATCTAGAAATCTGTAAATTTTTAGGGAGAAGGCTGGAAAGCACCACTTGAGTCTGCTGTGCAATTATTATATACTCTTTCTTGTCAATAACCTGAATTGTCATTGCACATGTAATTAACAGAGTGCAAGTTCTATTTTGCAGATAATTGGGATATATATGTCAAATAGGAAATTAGACTTGTTTAGGCTAACGTGCTTCTTTTTTCTCAGTGAAGAACTAATTTAACACTTCAGTCTCCCATTCATGCATTATAAAGGCAGAAAGCACAAGATGGTACAAAAAAGAATTGTAAGAGATCATGAATGGTTCTTACTTGTTACTGAAAACACTCAATTTACTTTGTTATTTCAGGGAAAAATGCATGTTACAGCATAGTGTAAAATGCTTATATTTTCCCATGTGTTTTTAATGGTTTTGAGGTTTGTTTTTTTAATCTTCCAAAGTGAAGAACCTATTTTATCTCATATTTTTTTTCCCCCTATAGCCTTAATGAAGTATGGTATTCCTATAGCCTTCATTTAAGATTTAACTCTGTCATCCTTATTCTCACCATGTTGTACTTTATACAAAGACTTTTATAAATTATCAGTTAAATCATGTACTTTGATTTCAGCAGATTTTGGACTAAGTTCCTGGAATATCTGCATATCACAGAATTAGGTTCTTCTCAGGAACAGATTAGCATACTACTCCAGTTTTCCAAACGGGAAGCTGTGGCATGATAGTTTAAGAACCAGAGCGGGAAGTAAACAGTAAAGGCAGTCCTTGCCTACAGCACAAATGTGTCTAGGTCACCTCTTGCTGAAGTTTCTTAGAGATCATTTCTGTTCATAATGTGTTATCTTGGTTCCTGCTGCTGCAACTTTCTAATTATGCCATTATAAATTAATAGTTTACCCATACCATGGTCATATACTTTACTTGCCTTAGAACGTATTAGAAAATCTTCCTGAAAATTCTACTTGCAACCATAATTTTTTGATAGAGGATGAAGCTTACTTTGATTATAGACTGCACAGACCCTCTGCTCAAAGTTCAGACAATGAAATGTAGACTAAGTTGTTCCTTAAGTGGTTTTAATACTTGATGTTTGTTGTGTGGAACTAAAAGAAGCTCTCTGGACTGGGAGAAAATCCATGGGGCCCTCCTGCTTAAAGCCCCAGCCTGTGTATTAGCTGACTTCCATAAAGCGTTATGTCATTTTAAACAGTTTATATGTTACTAGACACTGATGAACACGTCCCTGTGTTTAACTTAGTATTCCCAGAAGGCCTTTGCAAATTGCAAAATATCCTAACTGTTACTGGGAACTTTTGTACCTTAGTTAAGACAAAGTGTGTTTAGTTGTTGGCTTCCATGTACAACAACAAGAAAACTGAGAGAAAGGAAATTTCAGTTTAAGGAGCTGGTAAAAAAAATCAGATTGTGGAGTAGGAAAGCAGGCTGCTGGAGAGCACCAGGAATTAGTCCAGGTTTCAGCTGGAAAAGAAAGGGGCAAATCACTTCAGAAAGAGTAATGTGGCTGCTGTGGCATAGTGACTGATTTTCAGGCTTTCCAAGCCAAGGACCGTCCTGCTGCAAGTTCAGTTTGGTGGTAGGGTAGCCCTGCCCAGAAGTGCTCGCAGCTTCTCAGTCCCTCTGCCAGCCCCTCACTCTTCTCTGCTCCTGGGGATTTAGATTTCAGACAGGAATCTGCCATTTCTCTTGCCCCAGCAATCCCCTCTCCTGTCTGTCCTCAATTAATGGGGAGTCAGTGGCAGTGATGCTTTCTAGGCCAGCATCCTTAACCCTTTCCTTTGCTGCAAGTTACACACCCCAGTGGAGGCAGGCAGAGACAAGAGTAATGGACATAAAACCATACAACATAAGAAAATATTGACTTAGCTTGGAAGGAGAGGAAGCAATAAGAAACAAGATCAATTAGAACCTGTGAGGGTGAAGAATCCCAAGAGTCCTTAGCTCAGTTGCACAGTGTCCTCCATTAGTTTTGTGTTTTGTTTGTAATTTAGAAAGAGCTTTGTGTGTTAATTATGAACTGGAATTTAAATCGTACTTTGTGCATGTGTGAAACTGTGGATTTTAAAGCAAATAGAGTTCTATGTCAAATAAGCTGTCTGATGCCACACAAAGCAACTCAGTACTTAGTCTTGACTTGTATTAATGCCCATTAGCTTAATTTTTTTTTGTAAAATATACTTATGGTGAAGCTCCCTTTCCTGCTGTTTGAAGCAAAAAGGGCATTAGCAAAGATATAGGGAGCAGACCAGCAAATGAAGCCTTTACAAAACCAGACTCTTTTTTTCTATCAATGCATCAAACAGAAACCTAGCATCTTTCTGTATGCTGTCCTGCAAAGGTTAAAAGAAAGGGAAATGTACTGTATATCAAAACCTCTTGTATCTGCTAGTGGTAGGATTTTTTGATTTTCAGAAGCAGATAATTAAAGCAGCACTAAACCAGGAGCTGTTTAGTACCCTTGACCATTCAAGAGGTGTGGGAGACATTTTATTAAGCAAGATACGCAACTGCATCTTTCTCACCATCTCAGACTAGCAGGTAGTTGCAGGTAAGTGAGGCCTTGGAAAGACATACACTTACTATTGATTCCCTTGTCAAATAAAAATCTGTACCAGTCGCATGGCTTTGTGTATTCAATGGCTGAATATTACCTGAACTACAGATAGAAAGGGGTGACTGTCTATATCAGCAATCCTTGGTCCAAACTCTTGTACCCTTTGAGCCTTCCCTCTCTCCCCAGTCAGCCAAGGAAGATTCTGGTGACAATTTCACCCCATCATCACTCTGGCTGACATCAAGGGAAGAAACTATGGGAAGGTTTGTGGGTTTTCACATGAGCTGCTCCCAGATGGGGAGACTGCTGGGTGTATGCTGGGAGAGAGGAGACCTGATACATTTAGGGAACTCTTCCAGCAGAACAAATATGCATTATATTTGACAGCATATGCTGTAAGATTTCAAATCCCAGGTTTAGCAACATGAACGGTTATCTGTTGCCTGACTAGGTTAATTTTCCACTGACTTGAAGGGTTATGCCTTACCTTGCCCCAAAAAGTCCTCCTTTGGTTTCCTTACATGCCTTCTGTTCTCCCTTAAATTGCATTGCTACTATGTTATTAGGGGCTGAGTCAGGAATAAAGGAGTCAGAGGGGCTCATTAACATCATACAGCTGCTCCCCTTAGCCTCAGAGAGACTCCCACCTGCCTTTGGCCTCCTCCTGTTGGAAGGGGAGCCAAAGGGTACCCCTTTCCCTGTCTCTTGGCTCCATTTCTTTTATTTACTGCAGATTTACTGTCACTGGCTGGACTATTTCAGTTCATGTCTACGCATACTAATCACTCTAATATTTGACTTTCACTTCACGATATTGAGACAGACACCATCAGTTGTGACAACAGTTTTGGGCTCTGTTGTGCATAGGCCATCAGCAGGAAATCCTTCTTTCAGAGCCCCTCAAGCACAGGAGCTGTACCTCCAGAGCTGCAGGACAAGCACATCTCTCTGGAGGACTGGGCTCTCCTAATGAGCTACAGTCAGGGCATTCATGTGTCAGGCTGCTATGAAGCTGAAGAAATGACACACAGGTTCACCCTACAGGCTCTCATTTCCCCTGTCTGAAATGAGTACCAAGTGAGTCATTCATCTAAAATTTCCTGTCTTGCAGATTTTTCTTTCATATTGATGCTGGTCTCAGAAGTATGAGCAGTTCCTGCCCAAGCTCTTCTTTCACTTACCGTTAGAACAATCTTGTAGTTTCCTTGTCATTTTCTGAAAACCTTATTCCATAACTTCTCCACTTTATATTCCTGTAATTGTTGTCTTTTAATTTTAACCATTTTTGCCCACCACTGTCCTAGTGCCACTCAAAATATAAAGTTATTCAGAATAATAAAGGACAGAAGATGGTTTTGTTCCTATTTCCTAATTCCTACTGGCAAGTATGGTGACCTTGTCCTTGGAAGCGTGTCTTTGCATTTCCTCCTCTGTGTCGCCTGGGATCTTGATGGTATAAATTGCAAGGAAGTAATTCCAGTGGCCTGGAGTTACTCCAGTCAAAGCCAGCCCACTCTGGGCTTTCTGCCAGGGTGCTGTGCATTTCCCTATAAACACTTTGTGAACAGATTCGGGAGAGGTGTCAACCATGGGCCTGCTGCTGCTGGCTACTGTGGAAATGCCATCATCTCCTCCTGAGAGCCGTTGGAGTTGGGCAGGCACAAGATTGACCTTTCTGGCTCAGTGAGAACCATTTTTGATATGACCATCCCCAGTTCTGTAGGAGTTTCAAAAGCACTCAACAAAGCATTTTTCCTTCCATAAACTGCTTTAGTTCCAGTCACAAGCTATGAAATTAGCTCCAGGAAAGATCTGCCCCAAAAGTTGCTAGCAAAACAGCAGCTCAGCTTTGTTCATGCCAGTAAAAGTACAACGGGGCAAGTGGCAAGAATTTTAAAATATGAAAAGAGGAAGACTTCTATTTTAACCACCCAGTTCACACTGCGTTTGTCTCATTATATCATCATATGAAATGCCATATGCTGCTATGGCATGATGTCCGTATAGAGACATGTAATTCCATTGGTACCCCTCAAAATGGGAGAGTGGGTGTTGAAATACAAAGCTGATGTATTAGCAGAGTTTTTAAGATGCAAAGAAGCAAGCACCTCTTTACAGGTGTGACTGCAATGCCTTTAACTGAGCGGTATCTCTAACTAACACAGATTAACTAGGGCCTTATGTGAAGTTCACATAGAGCTGGAGGTGCAGACACTAGGAATGTATCCCTTACGAGGATGTTGGCCCCATCTTGTACGATCTGAGTTATCCCTGGAGAAGCTTCTCTCTCTTCATCACCTGTGCTCCTAATTGAGCATCTCAATTGTGGGGGCACAAATCTGTGTCTTTTTGCCCCAAATACCTACCTGTCTTCTAATCCTTGATGTACCTTGAGCTATGTGTAACAACCAGCCTCCAACAAAGTACATTTTGGTTCTTTTCGGGAAGCAGTAGCCACTTTCAGCTCTCTCTACTAGTCTTGTCTTTTTAGCTGGTTTGTGACTCATGGGAGTATTGCTATTGAGTTTGTTACCAATGTTCTGATGTTCCTAATGGCATGTGTGGTGGAAAAATACATGCTTAGCCTTCCTGTTATGCTGCAATCCCAAGGATGATGAGATCTGACAGCAGGTATCCAGATACAGCCAGACCAGTGGTCTCCAATCTTTTCCAGTATTTTTCCCATGGCACAGATGGCAATTAAGCTTTTGGTGAACTGATTTTAAGAGCCAAGATCTCATTTGTGAACTGACTCAGCTTGATCCAGTGAAAATACAGGACATGCTGAACTCCATGGAGCTATAATTATTCACTTATCTGACCAAAAACGGAATAATTGTGTTTAGAGTGAAATCAAAGAAAAGGTACATAAAGCTTTGTCCTCACAAGAAAAAGAGTCCAGGTACTCTGAGAGCCAATGATGCCAACTCTTGTGATTTTACCACAAGTTTCAATATATAAATAGAAATATATATAAATATTATTTTTTCCTAAAGTCCATGGCACCTGAGATTGCGTGACTGTATGAGAATAATCTTCTAACTTTGAGGAAAGAAAATAATCCAACTGTACTCTCAAGAAACCAAGCCAGAATGCAAGTAGCAGTTCAACATAAAAAATTAAGAGACAAAGACTTACTATGATTTTTTCACAGCAGAGTGAGAATGAAGCAATCCACCCAGACTTTCATCCTGGGTCAGGGTAGTAGAAATAGCTGCCATTCCTGTAAGGGAGCGATTGCTTTTGCTATTTGCTTTTGGTCTGGGTACCCCCAGGATGGCAGAGGCACCTTGCACTTCATGGTAGTTCTTTCCCACTTTTCAAGCCAGCAGCTGCATGTTCCTCATGTGCAGACAAGATTTAAGAAAAAATAAGTGTTCCAGAAGTTTATTCTTGGTTCTCAAGAAGCTTTTGTTTGCAGCAATGACTCCAGGAGCTTTGGGTATCTTCAGCTTGTGGAGTGAATTCAGCTCTGCCTGGATTTATGGATAAGGTAGGAATTGAGGGGAATACGCAGGAGCAGTGTGAGAAGCTAGATAGCAAGGACAGGCAGAGAATGGACTGTGGATAAAGACAAGAGAGTGACATTTTCTTAACCCTGTCATTTGACAGCTAGCAGGCTCAGTGTGATAGTGCCTGTGGTTTTTTGTATCTACTCTGGTAACAGAATCAACAGCTTGGCTCTAGGGTTGCCTGTAAGACCTGCAGGAAAACGCAAGTGGATCCATGAGTGCCAGCAATCAGAATGGGAAGTTGATGGGAGTAACTAAGTTATAGGGTATGCTAAATTCCCCTGCTTCTTGGGACTGCCCATGCTTGCTCAGGGGACCCCTGCTTTCATCCAGGACTCTCAGCCTCAATGCAAATTTTGGTCTTTGTGTAAAAGTTCAAATCCCTCTGTAAGCAGTGCAAGAGGAAGATGCCAAACATTTTTTGAGTAAACTTTTGAGATAAAATACCTTGCATATGTTTTGGTGCAGGTAGTGTAATCTTACTTCCTCCTTCCTATATCCAGAGCGTGCCTTAATCAGCAGTCTAGGACACTGGTCTTTCTTTCCTTCTTTCTTTCTCCATTCTCTCTTTTTCTGAAATACCAGAGACACAAAATGACTCAAATGTCATTCAGACTCTCAGAACACAACATATGTGCTCACTACTTCAAAAATTTTGATAAATAGATAGCTGGTATTTGTAACAAACTCAAAGCAGAGCTGCAGTTAATACGGACACTTTCTTGCTGGGGGCATGCCGGGCTTCAATTTAAATGAGAACATTGTTTTTCTTACATACTGTCCATTGCAGAACAATTCAGACTTTCCAAGTTGCCAAGTTTTCATGGTAATTAGCCAATTTATGAAGTAGAATTATGTTTCTTTGTCTTCTTAATTGGCATGTTCTAACCTACTATAGTCACGGAATTGTCATAGTTGGAAGGGACCTCTAGAGATCATCTATTCCAACTCCCCTGCTAAAGCAGGATTGCCTAGAGCACATTACTCAGGGCTGCATCCAGGCAGGTCTTGATGAATTGGTCTGTTATGAAACCAACCTACTAAGTAGTGAATGTCTTTGCATAATTACCCCAAAAGTGTATTTTGTGAAATGTTAAGATGTTAAGGGCTTACTTCCCCCATCCACCAATATATATGCAGGCACATATACATGTGTGTACTTATATTTTCCTTTTAAGGTATTAAGTGTTTATACACATACAACAAATTTAAAGAGCACAGAGAACAGTGTATGCACAGAAATGTGTCACATACCTGTTTTGGTTTAGTTCAATTCAGAAACTAGTTTCATTCCTAGTGAATTTTATCATCATTTTATCATAATTTTGTCCCTGTCCATGGCAGGGGGGGTGGAACTCAATGATCTTTGAGGTCATTTCCGACCCAAACCATTCTATAATTCTTAATCCTTATTTTATGTATCCAGCTACTTAAAATGAAAGTATGCTAAATTAAATAACAAGTTATCCTTCTGCAGTCTCTTGGTGTTATCAGAATGACATTTTGATATGTGAAGGATGTTCTGCCTGACCAAGATGGTGCTCACTGAGGACAGCCTTGTACTTGGGACACATTCCTGATTTCTGTCATCAGTCTGAGAGAGAGCAAGGGGGAGCCATTTGTCCGGGCACTCACAAGACCATTGGCAGTGAATTTGCTTGCTTGAAGAGTCTTGATGTGGATTTGGGTTGTCTTTGTGCCCACTTTAAGTTCTCACTTGTGGGGTAGAAAAAAAGGAAGGAGACAATAAGTGCTGGGATAAACTGTAGAGCTCCGTCTGATGAGCTCTTATGATGCAATGTGTGGTATTTTTTAAAAGCACGCTGCTGTTCTCAGGGGACTGCTCAACAGGACAAAAAACATGTTAATTTATAGAGACCACATAGCAAAGCCTGGTCGCGGGAGAAACTGGGGAGAAAGATACCACTTCATCCCCACACCCCTTTGTTTTGAACCTTAGTTTAAAAGTCTCCCAGGGTCATCCAACAAGCATCTACCTAGAAATTTTGCTGCATCCTGTGGCTTTTGTGTTGTTTCCCCTCTTAGTCTTGCTGCTTATACTTTCATTCATCCTGAAGAGCAGCTGTGTGTTATGCCCCCCAACTTCAATGCAAGATGCTCAACTCACTGAGGAGCATTCAGAGGAACATATCATTGCCCCCTTCCTGTTCCTTCTCTGTTCCCCTGACCTCAGCAGAACTTCCTTGCAGGGATGCCAGCAAAAGTTTGAAAAGTGCTTAAGACCACAAGGTGACATAACTTGTACTGTGTGATGCTATCTCCTTGTTTCTTTCTATTTTCCATCTGCCCTACATCCATCTGTTGCCTCCCGTCCAAGATAACAAAAGCTGCCTGGGCTTTGTTCTGCCTGAGGATGGTTCCTGACGCAATGGGGTTCTCAGCTGCATCAGCACGTAGGTGCTCTGGGCATACATGGAAATAACAGCAGGGATATTTATGATCCAATTTGGGCCAGGTGAGATGTCTAAATGGCCACTTCTGACATTTTAAGAGCGGAAAGTTACGCTCTTGCTTTGGCACTTCATGCTACATACAGTCCATTATGGCCAATAAAGCCTCCATGTACAAATATGTGTCAGCTAGCTGCTCTGGGATATAAGAAATGACTATTGACATGTCATTATACAGAAATTACTGCTTCTACAGCTATTGTGTAGATGCTAGCTTTGCTGGTAGCCAGGGGTGATGCTTTCCAACTGTCTTTCCGTCAAGTGCCTTGGAGTGCTTTGCAAACAGAGATTACTTGTGCCTCACAGCACCTCTTGAGGTACATCATGTCACCGGTTGCCAGATAAGCAATGAGACAAAAAGAAAAGAAAAAAAAATTTGCTGGTGCTATTAACTTCTCAACTCAGATTAGGAAAAGTCTGTTTTTTACTGCTGTGCTGACTTTGTTTGGTCTGCTTGCTACATCCTATGATGTCCCCAAACAGATGCACCAAAGCCAAGCAGCTGTTTCTGCAAGAACTACGAATCTCACCTCATTCTGCCTAAAGTCAATCACCCGCTGAAAAAAGAACCCAAAACCCTTGCTCAGCTCCCAGCCTCCATCAAGTTTCTGGACTGTGGCTGGATATGATGTTCTCCTAGCTCCATGTGGATGCTGAGACATCTGTTACGATTCACTTCTGTAGCAACAAAGCTAAGGAAATTTCCATCAAGCAATAAAAAGGAAAAATACCACCTCAATCTTTTAGCCTTGTGTTTCAGTTTAATGGGTCTATTTTGCTAATAGCAAAGACCCAGTTCTCTTATAGATCTTCTGTTTGGCAGTATACAATTGATATGGAATATCTGCAAAAAACACTCAAGAGAGGTGAAAAGTATATTGTAGTAGAATAAGCAGTTTCCAGAAAAGGTTTCTAGTTCTATTTTTTTTTTGCTTTCCTGTTTTGTCCTCTTTTCTGCCCTCTTGGTTGTGTGTTACTCAGAAACAAGAAGAAAATGAAAATGCTCTCTGAACATTTCAATTAATTATACTGAGGGGGAAGTGCAGCAGTAATTCAATCCCTTATTTTAAACACCCAACACTAAGCAATCACCTTGTCTTGACCCCCTCCCAAAACTTACGTAGTCTAAGCAAAAATGTACAACTGATACGAAAGTCAGGTTACTGTCCTGGAGTTGTAAAATGACAGAGAAGGAAGTGAAAAGGGGAATCCACTTAAGATGAAGCCACTGCCACTCCACACAGGGGTACAAGGATTTTTGTAGAACACCTGCTTTTCCATTTCTTTTGAATTATCCAAAGGCACAACACCTGTTTTCATTTTGCAGAGGCAGTTTCCAGCCTCAGAGCCACTCCTTCCCCCTGCAAGGGAAAGGAAACAAAACTAACAATTGCCCAGGTCAATTTTATCAAGAGTCAAACCAAGAAAGACAACAGAAAACAACCTTTACAAAATTTGCACTATTTCAAGAACAGGAGACTGCTTAATGACTTCAAACACCAGGTACTCATCATGCTATAACAAGATTAAAGATAAAAAGTCCTGCTGGGTTGTTACATCCCAGTTTACAGCAGCTTCCCGGCTTGTATACCAGTTGTCCATGACCTTCTGGAAATACCCTCCACCCTTGTTTTCCCTAAAATCAAAACCTTGCTTCATACCAATCCTGCATATCCTCCAGGGTGACTTGGCTGCCTGCAGTTCTGCAAGAGCTCTTTAAGTGTGGGTGTCATGAGAAGAAATCTCTTTAAAAGGGAAACATTCCCAAACCACAAGTGCCTAGAAAAAATGCAAGTGTATAAAAGTTTGATTCATTAAGTGCCTCATCTTATTGGTCTTTTCTGTAGTTAGAAAGGAAGGTAGTAGGTTTTAGAGAGGCTGGCCCTTAAAAATAGCCAGGAGCATAGGCTTGAACACTGACAGCACAGCTCTGCAGACAGCTTGTAGCATGAGTGCTGCTCCTTATTCCCCATCTTTCCATATTCCTTCCAGAGTTCAACAGATTTATTTCCTATCTTCTAAAGATAGTAATTCCAAGGTGTTTTCAAGCTAGGTGCACAAATGAAGAAGCAGGCAAACAAAAATTCACAGAAAGGACCATTGTTGGGTGCTGCATGCATCCAGCCTGTGGGGTCTGCTTTTTGACATTACAATGTTTCAAACAAGGTCAGGATGCAAGAAGAGGTTGAAAAGGACTTAGCATACTTCACTGCTATCTACCTTTACTCTATACCAGATAAAGGGTTATGAGAACTAAATGTTCTTATTCATAAGAATGAATAATTTTCTAACTGCCTCAGATTAGTAGGAAGGTTTCCCAATTGACATGTGTCTTCAGTTACCTTTTTTATGCTTCTGAAATGTTTGGCAATTCCTGCCTTCAGAAAAAGCCTTCAGGAAAATTGGTTTTCAAACTGGGACCTATAGCTCTATGTCTGGACATGCACATAAGTGTGTGGGTGTAACAACAAATAAAAGAGGCAAGCACAAGAAGCCTGTTTTGTTGGCTTATTCATGGAAAACAGTCAATACCTTCACTGACTTTACTGGTTTGCATATTGAAAAAGTTTGGAAGTTGCAAGGGCTCTAAGCCAATCTGATCTTCCTTGAGTATTGCCAGGTGGGCCAGGATTTCAGAAAAAAAAAAAAAGGAAAGACAATTTATTTGTGGAAAGGTCCCTTAGGAATAAAGCCAGAGCAGGAAGACAGAATGGAGATGTACGCAGACAGCTGGCAGCATAGTGGCTTCATATTCTGCCCATCAGATGATCAGTGCTGAGCTCAACATTTTTAAAGTAGCTTTTATTCCTAGCCAAGCACCTGAGGTCTGCACAGTGCCAACTTTTTCTTTCCTCTTGATTAGAGTACTCCTAGCTTGCGAGTATTCAACACAAAAGCAGTGCAAATGAATGGACAGTAATCCTCTGCATACCATGGGACGCCTCGTATTTAATGCTTACACCAGAAATATTCTGTGGAGCACCACCTTACATACTAGGCTTGCAGTGAATGGTACTCTTATATTAAATTATCTGGGGGGAAAAAAGAAGTTTTCAGGCACAAGGGATTCAACAACAATTGCTGGGTTAAATGCATGTTAAGAACTCTCTCTTTGGGGGTTTGTGTGCTTTATACAATTAACAGAGTTACCTGAAACACAGGCAGACAAGGCAGTTATATAGAAAAGATGTGAAACTATTCCCAAAAGCAAATAACAATTCACAGTGGATCATTTTAAAATATTCACTTCCACTTCTTGGTATTCATGGGAGATTAGTGGTAGCTAGTGTTACCAGGTGCATTTCCCCTCTTTGACTCGCCCTCTTTGCCCAAGGTGGGTATGAATAATAAAAGCAAGTAAGAAATAGTAACCAAGCAATACAAGGTTTCCCTGCTTTATACAGACATAGTTGTCACGTGTCAATGCCAGTGTTTTTAGAAAGAACAGTGAAATGTTTGTGCGAAGAATGGAATCAAAGTGTAGTTTGTGTTGGAAGGGTCATCTGGAACTTCTCTAGTCCAGCCTCCTGCCTAGCCCAGGGTGACTTCTGTGGTTAAAGCGGGATGCTTACAGCCATGTCCAGTCAAATTTTGAATGGCTCCAAGGACAGAGATTTCACAACCTCACTGTGCACCTCTGAGTGCCTGACTCTGCCTTCTCATCCATGCAATAGCAGAGGATACAGACAGATCTCTACAGGCTGAATAAACCCAGCTTCTTCAGCCTCTCCTCATACACAGCATGCTCCAGGCCCCTGACCATCTTGGTGTCCCTACCCTGGTCTCCAGCCAGTTGGTCAATGGCTTGTCAATCCATTTATGTCAAACAGAAGGTGTGAAAACCTGTGCACAGGTCTGGAGCATTCATCCCAGGTGTATGAAGCTTTGTAATCAGGAGACCATTAACCTCCCTGCAAAAATATTGCAAGTGCCCTCATTTGAGGTGTTACAGCTGCTGTACCTAGCTGGATGCATTCAGGTAGCCCTGCTAAACCTGTATGGTCACACTAGGACATTCACAGGATCTAAACTGGTATTGGTTTCTGCCTCTGCTATGCATATTGCATGAGGAAGTTAGAAGTGTAGCATTCATGTCCCCATCTGAACTTGAGGTGGGACCTACTTTTGGGTTTAGGTCAAAGATAGGTTAAATAGTGATTATCTCACAAACTTCCTTTGCATTGACCAAATTAAAAAAAACCAAACCAAACCAAAAAACAACCCACCCCAGCATCCTCTAATAATTCCTTCTTTTATCTGTATACATGATACTTTTGTTCATGATGCATAATTTCCCCCTTGTTACCTTCATTTGCTGGAAACCTTTGCCTAATCTTTGGCCTGGCTCTCCCAGCATTATCTCAAAATGCTTCTACCTCATTTCTTGCAAGTGAAAGAGAGGAGCACATTTGGGTGCAGGGAAGAGATTCAGAGCTGATGGACTTGCAGTTGTGGTCATCAGTGAGGTAAGGACTCTCAGTGATTTTTTAAGGTGTCACTTTTTATTAATAGCATGTTCATTGGAACCTGGTGCTTTAATTTGAAAAAAAAAGGGATGTCAAATGATTCATCTAGGACCATCTGGGCTGCCCTGCTGATTTTTGGAAAGTTTTGCAGCATTGTGTAGCTGTGAAGCTATGAAGGTTCTGGAGGCTTAAAAAGGCATGTTGTATTTATTCTTGAATGAAATGTTCATTTTGCCTGCCTGATTTACTATGCTAGCAAAATCATACTATTAATAAAATGTACTGTAAACTGGGCTAAAAGATAATGAGTCGGTTCCTAACTAGCTTTCAGTTAGAGAAAGGTTTAGGATTAGCCTAACAACATTATATACTTTATAGCTGTGCGGGAGGCACTAGTCTGAAAAAGGAAAGTGAGAATGCAGGTTTTCACAAATGGTAGCTTTCCAGAATTCAGACTAAAATGATATGTCATTCCTGAAATTGTCGCTGCCCAGTTTTTCTGTTTCACCAAATTCACAAGTGGGACACAAGAATCTCAAATGCTTCTCAGGAACATTTTTCCTCTGAAATCCATTCACTTCTCCCCTTTTCCAGCTGTTGCATGTTGACGCCAGGGAGAAAGAAGAAGGGTGCTGTCTTTTTTTTTTTTCTTTTGATTTTGAAGCCTTTTTGTTTCAAAATTTGTCTGTGAGGTGCGTATGTATCACTGATATCTACTGACCAAGTTAAGAAACACAGCCTTGTCAGATGAGAACTTGTGTTCAGTTATGTCTTTTAAAGGTAAAAGCATCAGCTGATAGTAACATTTGGATCTCCCTCTTGTTCAGCAGCTCTAATCCAGATCTATGGTATGATATCTTATGAAGAGCGATTGAAGGAGCTGGGACTGTTTAGTTTGAGGAAGAGGAGGCTGAGTGGAGACCTCATCGCTCTCTACAACTACTTGAAAGGGTGTTGTAGAGAGGTTGGTGCCGGTCTCTTCTCACAGGTAATTAGTGATAGAACAAGAGGGAATGGCTTCAAGCTGCAACAAAGGTAGGTTTAGGCTGAACGCTAGGAAAGAATTTTTCACTGAAAGGGTGGTCAGACACTGGAATAGGCTGCCCAGGGAGGTGGTTGAGTCCCCATCCCTGAATACATTTAAGAGTCGTTTTGATGTGGTGCTGGGGAATATACTGTAGGGGAGGACTTTGTAGAGTAGGGCTGATGGTTGGACTCAATGATCCCAAGGGTCTTTTTAGGCCTGAATGATTCTATGATTCTAAGATATTAAGGCATTTCTCAAAAAAAAAAAAAAAAAAAAAAAAAAAAAAGCCAAGCAGAAACTCCGCTGCCAGCATCAGCCAGTCATCACTGCCTAGTTTACTGTGTTCATCCCAGTACATCTGTACTACATTTTCCAGACCTTTGAGTCTACAGGTCCCTGTAGGTGAGCTGTGCTCACTGCAGGGGTGCAAGTTCATGCCAGGGACAGCATGGAAAGCTGTCTGTGTCCCTGCAGAGCTGTGTGGGAGCAGGTGTGACCTGGGAGGAAATTCAGTCCCAAGGTTTCACTGGCAAAACTTGTATGAGCTGATCCAGTACGATCCAGTTTTAGCCAGATACGCGTCTCATTCTTGTGTGTTGGTAAATAAACAGGCTGTGGAACAAATTGGATATGCAGGTAGCAAAACTCTCTCGCAGGCTCCCTGGTAATATCACAAGGTTGGTCATCAAAACCCATTAACCCTTCTCTGACTGAAGAGTGTACCAAATATTTCAGAATAATAATTAAGAGAACCTGTAGTAAAACAGTGGGTCTGTCACACGCCTACCTGTTAATGGCTTTCACCTGTTCCAAAGCACAGCTGTCTCAGTTTTTTCTTTCCAAACCTCTCTGTGAGTTAAGAGTTTCGACAGGTGCCTAATACTTTGTTTAATTATTTACTGAGCAGATACCTAAACACATTATTAGGCACCTGTAGGAACATATATTTTTTTCATAATTTTAAGTGTGCTGTTTGCCACTTCATTGTCTTATAAGAAACAAGAAAAACAAGCACCCAACCCACCTTTGCTATATTATCTGTTAGTTTGAATAGCTTGAATCCTCTGATTCCTCTTTCTGTCAAGAGCCTGCCAGATGTCTCTCTATTTATAATGTCTGGTATTCATTTACTATTTCTATTTCCTTCAAGACCTGGAGCCACAAATAAATAAATAAATAAACAAATAAATTTTAGTCCTTGGGCTGATATACTTACACCAGGCTTAGCCAAAGCACTTTCCATAGCTCAAAGACTGCAAGCAGTAAAGACCCATCCCTAGGTACACATCATAGAAGAGCTAAATCCTGTTTGCTCTGGGTTTTCTCTTTTATAGAGGCGGAGAACTGTTCTGCAGTTCATGCAGTTTGAGGCAGAAGGATGGCATCAGTTAGCCTGAAAAGAGTGAGCACAAAATACCAGACTTTGGGCCCTGAGTTTCCTGTAACTGAGTAAGGGAGACATGCAATGATCACAGAATCACAGAGTATCAGGGATTGGAAGTAGAATAAAGAAACTATATGCCTGTATACCTATTTTGAAATGAACGAGTTTAGGTCAAAAAATAGATATGTCATGCTATACTGTCAGACTACCTCAGCAAAAACCCCAATAACTCGCATGATATTGTCTTTTAATATTTAGAGGTCATCAGACCAAAGGCAGCTGTGAAGATGAGGAGAATGTGCCATTATGAGGCATCATATTTTCAAAACTGTTTCCAGACACAATCTGTATAAGGCATACAATTCAACTTGCATTTATGACTGTTATTGCACAGTGCTTTGAGGTTGGATTTGGAGTTTTCTTGGGCAAGGAGGAGAAAGGATCAAATTTGTAACATGACTTTCAGAAAGGAGGAAGGAAAGCACCATATTTGGGAAAATGGCTCCAGGCAGGGATGAGAAACCCTCTTGTCAATGAAGTCAAGATCGATTGTGCCACTGTTCTGTGGTTATTACAGAGAAATCTTAAACTCCAGACCTGTGCTTCTCATTTCATTTGCATAGTAAAGACATGGTTTGAGTCCTCGATGTCATTCTCCCAGTGGAAAAGGGAAAGCTTCTTACACAGTGATGAATAATCCTAACCCCTGGCCGACCAATCTGAGTTGCACAGAAAATCTTCTCCCTCCATTTGAAAGGATTTCATCCCCATTTGTGCTCACCGTGAATAATTTGCGTCCTTGCAGGATGGCCGTTCTGGATCCGGGGATGCCCAGGACTTTCCTCTGACTTAGATTAGGGTAGCTAGGAATGGCTGCTACTTAATGAGGTGTACGCTGACCTCTGGTGGCGAAAACCACCACATAAACCTTCATACGCTTCACTACGGGTTAGAAACCCGTTTTCTCTCACACGGAGGTGATGGTAAACCAGCAGGACAGGGGTTTCTGCTCCAAACAATCCCTAAAAAGTGGACCTGATAATTTGTTTGTGGAAGGCTGGTCAGCCACTATGAAGACAAATACAATGAGCAGTTCTAGATGTATTACTTCCCCTACCAAACCTTTATTTTCCTTGTCCCTATAGTGTTAAGGATGGATTATAATGATGCCACCTACAATAAAATACAGTTGTGGATGTAATTATTGGAGATATTGAATTACAAGAGCTCTTGGTCAACACCCTCATCAGCATTGGAAGTGGCTGCTGATTCATTTACTTTTTCCCTGCCAGCACTTTGCCTGAGAGACATTTTGAGGAGAAGGAATAAAGGAGCAGCCTAGTGTCTTTCATAGAGGGACTGCTCTCAGCCATGGCTCTATCAGTCTCTGATGTGACATAGCACAACAGCATGTGAATGAACCAGGTTTCAAGGAAGCAAGTGTCAACAACACATTCATCCTGTGCTCTGCGCCAGGGCTCATCCCCTGGTGTGCAACCTCTCTGTCCTGCTGACTGTAGGGTCCTGGTCTTGATCGGTGTGAATCCGACTTCGGGTGTCTACATTTGAATTTTATTTGCTTGAGTCTATGCATATTCGGACTATATTTTAATTATATGATTATATCACTTGTTACAAAGTTATTAATATTTAATATTCTAAAGAAATTGTGGCCTGAGGCTCAGGAGAGATGGAACAGGAGAGATGAGAGTGCTTCACCTGATATTTCCTGCTCCTCAGTTTCCAGTCAGAGGAGCAGGCTCCTCTGCCGTAGGCTGTGGTGGGAGAGGGCAGGGTGTAAGGGCAGCACATCCCTCAGCTCCCTTTGCTCCCGGAGATGCTGTGGCAGACATGGCTGGTCAGGGGCTGCTAGGAGGCACATTCTAAGCAGGCCAGCGCTGAGGACAGGATATCACAGGGAGCAGCCCACTTTCCCAGGTCTCTGGAGAAGCCAAGCCCATAGGGAAAGGTCAGAGTAAATGGACTGTGTAAACCAGAGACAGGTGGGCTGTCTATCCCACCTCCAGCTGGGGTGATGAACGTGACCAGACTTTACCAGTGTGTGACAATAGTCACATACAATATCAAATGCCATTCTTTGGAGTTCTTGACACCAGATCACTCCACTGCACAGGACATTGTAGCCCCTCACTTTCTGGCTGCAGGTATGGGAACTTGTGCAGCAGCATTCTTGCTAGGTCCAGGTCCACTTCAGTCAATGATCAGAGTCTGCTCTTCTACAGGCTGCCAGTTCCTGTGCTGGTGAGAGCTGACCATGATATTATGACTACTGACCATGCTTATTTAAGGGACTTCATTATTTGTTATATCTTATTCTCAAAATTCTGAGTAATCTGCAATGAACTGTTTTCAGGCTTTACTTGCCTGTATTCCTTGCCCTGTGTTTGAAGCTGTGCAACCTTCCCCTCTAAACACAGTGTAGTCTTACCACCTACCTGGAGGGGATCTGAGCAGTCTGCTGGAAAACTGAAAAATAAACATTTCCTGCAAACCTATTCTTTGCTGCATACTCTTCACTCCTAACTCCTGTCTGAAGTCTTGCTGCAACCCAGCCTGGTGGATAGGCTATGCTGTACTCACTCTCCTAGAAGTTGCCAGGAATGCTGGAAGGATGGTGATAAGTGAGAATCAGGACTGTTGCCGTATAGAGAAAATTATTTTTGGTTGCTGGGGTTTCCAAATGAGTTGGCTCTTGGTCTTTGAGACTCCATTCAGTTTCAATGGTATGCTGGCTACTGAAAACCACCGTGAAGAGACAGACATTAAAGTATGTGGTAGTGACTGTGGTAGTTCATTTGTTATCAGTTAGCTTCTTAACAGCTCCAAATTTAAAATGTCCAAAAGATGCTTGTAAGTAATTTACAGAGACCTTGTCAGCATCCTGAACTATTAAATGAAAGTTAAAAGCATCATAAGTGCAAAAAATGAATGAGCCTTTTATATCCAGACCAAAGAGCCAGGAATCTAAAGAAGGGTCATATAAATAATGACACACATGATTTATATGCACATAGTATTTTTCTGAAATAGTTTTTATGTAATAAATGTGCTTGCTGCAAGTCTACCAAGACCACCACTAGGTGGTGGTAACGAAGAAGTTGCAGGGTGGGGTTTTGGTTGGGATTTTTTGTTGGTTTTTATTTTTTTTTTCCTTCTTTGAGGAAAGGTTTGACGATTTTATGCATTCGTGGCACCATGTGAACAGTTTGTTAGATGGTGATAAAACACACACCAGGCTTCAGATGCGAATCGGAAACCACAGGTTCATAGTCCAGCACTGGGAAAGAATGTAGCTCCCCTAGAAAGAGCCACAAACAGCTCTGTTACAGAAATTAAGAGATAGAGTAGATACTGCTAATTACTGAGCAGCTGACTGTAAACAGAAGGGGTTGTTTTCCTTGTTCCTTACAGATTTACTTTTTAAATGCCTTCCATATTTAAAGGCTAGGAGATTGAGAGATGTAGATTCATTGTTAAATTCCCACTTTTGCACTAGTATCCACTTTCACATTGGCACCCAGGTGTTGTAAGATTCATGCTGCAGGAGCTTCAGTTGATGTGTGGTTTAAAAACTGAAAGCACAACCACGTTTCCTTTTTTTTTTAAATTATGAAATTAAATAAAATATATTACAGAGGATAAGGATCTCACCATTTGCTTGAGTATTTCTTTGTCTGCAGCTTTGGGTCATAAGACTGCTGCTAGGCATTGGCTCAGTTCCAGTGGAACAAAATTTAAGCTAATGTGTGTTCACCTGTATCTTGACATATCCCCTGCTCTTACATTCCCCCATAGTTAAGGTTTTTCAAACAGAAAACTCACCAAATTAAAAGAATGAATTAATGGTCATTACACCAATGTCCAGACATTGTACTGCATGAGTATTTACTTCACCTTTGCAGCCAACTCCTTGCACAGGGAGTACACTGCAACTGAGCTTTACATACACAAAAATTTGAATTCTGTGTGTCTCAATTTATATATATATCTTATATATATCTTCTGGTATGGCTACTTTTGTGTTCATTCCAATTATCAGTCAATTTGACATTGTAGCGAAAAGTATAAAGGGAGTTACATTGATATATGCTCAACTGTAATCTGTGTTGAAGACTTACTTGATTATTGCACTTACAAAATGAATCCTGGTAAAGAACCACTTCCATATTCTGCAATCTTTACTACTCCAGTTTTTAAATTTATGAAGCCTTCCTAGACTCACTTGGTAAGGTGAGTGCATTTGTCCCACAGTATAAAAGCTATATTCTATTTTATGGTATGAGATAAAGTACATGATAAAAGAAATAACCTTATACAACAAATACAGTTTTAAACAGTAGGAGGCTTTTTTATTCTAGTTTGAGGCAAATTATTCCATGCCCCATGCACTTCATATTTTTGTAATCTTAGGATATGTTGCGTGAGCATTCAATTGTTTTACTGCCATGAATCTTACATTACTGTGTGTGTAATGATTACTCAGTGTTGTGATTTACTGGACCCAGGTGGCCTGCCACCAGAACTAATCACCAACTAGACAAAAGTTAGGAAAATAGCACTCTTCTCAGGTGTTTCTTTCTTGCCCCTTTTCTCCACTGTTTTTTTCAGTGAAACCCAGCTTCAAAAAAATGGCCATAAGTCAGGGCTGAGCTGAGACACGAAAAATCGGAGCTACTCATCAGAAACCGAGTTGAAGCAGCAATGAATCAGGCCTTTAATTTGTATGCTCAATAGCAAAGCTGGAGCAGCCATGCTGTTGGGAGACATGACTAAGAACAGCTGTGCAAATCGGTCACTGCGTTGCGCTGAGGCACCAGAATATTTTGTTTAATCCTTCCCATTAGTAAAAAAAAATCCACCCAGAAGAGGTCAAGAAGCTGTAAAAGACGCAAAGCCTCTCCTCTCTGGTGCATTCTTTGTGGTCTATTTTTACAGAGATCTTTCCTAGTTCAAACTGTCCTCAGATTAATGGCTCAGGGAGGGTTAGCCAGCCTTCCTGGCCATGGAAAAGTAATCACGCCATTCAGTCAGCACAACAAATTGATAAGGTGCTGTGCAAAGTGCCCTTTTGTCTTCTGGCAGCCTGGGTCCCGGGCTTGTGTCAAATGCGCCTTGAGGATGCCACAGGAATTCAGTCCAGTGTAAATATCTGCCACAAAACATCTCCCAATAACGTCAAAGCAAATTTACTCAAAGGAAATGAGCCCTTCCTGTAAATACCACCAAAAAAAGCCATTTTATTAGCTGATGGTTGTATTAAACGCTGTTTTCCTAGAACATTTACACCACAGCTAGTAACAAAGAAGCCGGAGTACGCTGAAGCTTTGTCATTTGTCATTGCTTTTGTCGGGTGAATTAGGGTTTCCCTCAACGACAGCAGCTCTACAAACTGACAAAGAGTTTGCAGGTTCAACAACCACGGAGGGCCATCCCTGTGGGAGATAAGAGGTTGTGGCGGCACTGCACTTGAGTAATGGTGGGCAGCAGGAGACCCGTCAGCAGGCTCCCTCTGCACACCTTTGGGGTTGAAGTCAGGCAGCGCAGCTGGGCCTGTGCCTGCTTGCTTCTGCCAATCCCGGTCTGTTGCACCCATCCTGGAGCTGCTCAGGCTGATAAATTGGGCAGAAAAGTCCCCCTCTCTCCTGCTCTTTTTGAGAAGGTCCCCCTTTCTGTATATCTCACTGTGCTCTTGGATGACCTGATGGAGAAAATGATTCGTTAAGCTCAAACCACTCTGTCACTTTGCCTTGACTCTGACTAGCATGGGAAGAAGAAAGCACGGGTTTAATTACCTTGTCTCTGTAGTTTTTTGTTCAAAACCCTCAGATCCAGGCTTTAACTTTTTGAACACCTAATGATGTTGGTAGGTGACTAGGGAGAGTTCAAAAACCACAAATCTGTCTCACTGCTTTATGAGGGATTCTGAACCTGAACTCAGGTTGTCAAAGACAAAAGAAAGAGTTTTAATTTCCTGTTAATCAGTTCACACAGCTGCCACTGCAATTGTTAATGGAAAAGGAGAGTTACTACTTGCAAAATCCTCACCCCTCATTTCTGGCATTTCAGGAACACATATTTCAGCATCCTTCCTGGACACCTCTCCTTCAGATGCCCCATAGCTTCCAGAGGTCACTTCCAGCCTCAACCATTCTGTAACTATATGATCCATCACACAAAATACACTTAAGCTGTCATTCCTTGCTGCAGCATCTGGTGGATATGATCAATGTACACATATTCAAAAAGTAATTTGACAAATCAGAGAACAGAAGTCCACCAAAGGTTGGGGTTGTGAGAGCACACCTGTGCCTCAGAAGGCCTTTTGAAAGCGAAATGTAGATGCTGGTAGAGCATCCTGGGGGAGTGTACCATTACCTCCTCCCTACACACCCCTTATTGTTCACGTTTGAACTTTTTTCTGTAGAAAAGGACCAGTGTACTACTGGGTAATAAATATGTGGAGTGTGTGGATCCATCTCCCAGCTCAACAAAACCTTTTAATGGCAAGTCCTTACAGCAAGCATCTGTTACATCAAGCCATTAAGAAGGGATACCACATTTGATCATAACTAAATCTCTAACCTACTGAGTGAGAGGAAACATTTGGTCTGACTGAGTACATATGCCCTTTTGTTCCTATACAGTGTCCTTATGCTTTGTTACCCAAAGCTCCTGGCTGCCCAAGCTATGTCCAAACTCACAGCAGGAAAGGATAAACGGAAAAGCAAACTGAGGAGACAGTGCAAGCCTCAACAAATGCTGAGGTCAGTGGGGACAAAACATGAGTGCCATCTGACACCATGGTAAAAGGACAAACATGATCCACAGAGAGGAACTGGGGTGCAGTAAGTAGCAGCAAGGAGCTGCAGTCATGTTGGTATATGACAGCTGTGAGCCCAACATGGGAATAAATCGGAGATTTGTAGTGTTTCATTTTTAAAAAGAAAGCTGAAAAACTGGGGTGGTTGAAGCAGTGTCACAAAAACTGATGCAGTGCTAAAGAAAATAGAGCATCTAAGGAAAACTTAAATCTGTTCAATTTATTGAGGTGTGACTTAAAAAGGCATCAAGTAGGTTCTGAGAAAAAAAAACAGTCTAGGATTACATTAAAGTGCTCCTTAATCTGGCAAATTCAGTACAAAAACTGACAGCTAGGATTAAGGAAACACACATTCAAGTGAGAAATAGAACCAAGCATCTTTATGATGAAAATGATTACCCGCAGAAGCAAACCGCTTCAACACTCATGCTAGTCACAGCTGTTGATTAGACGTCCCAGGAGGGAGATTTGGCCCATGCATTCCTCCACTTTGTCACTGCAAGGAGCCTTGTGCTTCTTCCTCAGAGACTTGGAAAAGCAGGCTAGAGATATATTCAACCTTGCTATGGTCTGCCACATACCCCTCTTCCCAGGTATATTGTTTCTGTCACTTGTAACTCATGTTTTTGTTTGTGTTAAGATAACTGGGTCTTCACAAAGATGAATCTAATTGTTATCCTTTCTACCACTTTCCTCCCCAAATAAATAAAAAAAACCCCACACAACCCCCCAAAAAAACCCCAAACAAACAAACAAAAGATGCAAGTCTTACTGCTTTTCATGCCCTGAATCTATCTTACAGAGTTTTTGCAGATGAAAGCAAGGTGAATGCAACCATTATGCCTATGTCTGTCTCTCTTTCTTCCTCCTCTGACCTTAGTAATCTTTGAATCCTTTGGCAACCATCAACCACAAAGGGCAGAGGATTCAAAGATAATTAAGACACTCTAAGTTTTGTGAAAATAAGTATTCACATAGAAGAGAGAGTCTTTATTAGCATTGTTACTGAGGGAAGGGTTGTAGTGTAAACGTACATCTTTGAAGTCAGTAGAGAACGTGCATAAGAGAGTGCCTTTGTTAATAAATTCCCGATTATACCCAGTTCATCTGGAAATCTTACATCCTTGACACCAGAGTCAAGTAACTGAAAACATAAAATCCTTATGAAAGGAGGTGTCATTAGTTTGGCTGTTCAGGGGATTGCTTGTTTCTTTTCAAAATCCTGTCTCTCAAGAATGGCAGTAAACTTGATTATTATTACAATTTCTGGTCAGGTCAAGAAGTCTTTTTCTATGTAGTCATTCACATTTGAGATATATATATATACATAAATCTTGTATAAAGTGGTAGAGAGCATGGCTTTCTGACTGTGAGTTTTTACATACTTTATTCTACAGTTACAAGATCAAAGAATTGGATCAGACTGTGCAGTCTTAATCCTTTTTTATAGGATCTGAATGAGACTGTTGAAACATACCATAAAAATTCTCTGTATCAGGTTGAATGGTCATTTTTAAAAATACATGTGTTTCCTTCTGTGGGCTGCTCCACAACAGACTGCTTACCCATTTCTGCCCAAGAAGCGTCACTGGTTTTGATCTTGTGGTTTATCCCCCCCAATCTTTGTTTTCCTGGGGTTATAGAACTTACAAGGGCTGGTCCCTCAGGACCATCCAGGACAGCCCCAGAAAGCCCGCTCCCCCAGCCCCATCCATCATGCATACTGCAGCCCCCCATTTCAGAGATACCCCTCTAGCATGGTACATCCTGGAAGAAAATATTTGTGTGTGTATTATTAATTATTTAAAGTTGGTTGATACATAAATTGCTTTTGAAACATTAGCTAGTGATTACCATTGTTTTTAAAAATTTTAAAGCTTGCTTGCTTGCTTTTTTTTTTTTTTTTTTGGTTCTGTTCAGTTTTGTTTTGTTTTGTTTTGTTTTGTTTTGTTTTAAACCTGGATGTGTTTAACAGGCAAGTCAACTTTGAAACTGCACTTAGCAACGTTATCATTTTGGTGTTTGGAAATAATTGCGCCTCCATCCTGCATAGATGTAACACCATGTTTTCTTTTATGTTCTCCCTGTCTCCACTGCTCTTTAAACAAACTGTGGCCGAATGATTGTGCTAGTGCAGTGTTTCGTAACAAAGTAGGGCCTTTCACATGGTTTTGGCTATTTCTAGGGCAACACATATGAGAAATCACTCCTTTCCTTTTATTTCTGTTGGAATCAGATTGAGCCGCTATTACCAAGTAACTTTATACCACCAGTACCAGGAACGTGAGTAGCCATGAAAAATAACATAGATTTGGGTTGATCAAGCTTAGGGCAGGTACTAAGAAGTTGCTTATTTCTCAGCCGGATCCTTCCTTTTTTCATCCATTTTTTAGATGTTCACTGGTTTCCATCTAAGACAAATAACTGCTGGACCTGGTTTAGAAAGACAAGTGATCAAAATAAAAACTATAGATGTGTTGCATTTAATCTGTCCCCGTTAAGACAAAGGTCTGCATTATTCCTATAAGGAACATAAAAAGAAACAGGATGTTCATTAAATTGATGGTTTGATGACATATTGAACAAAGACAAATTTATGGCTTGATCACTTCAGCCAGTGCCTTTGGAGTGCATAGAATCATTTTTCTTCATGGATGTCATATACAGCCAAACCCATAAATAACTTGAAGATTTAGTTTCTCTTTAAGGGGAAAGGGACATGTGTCAAGAAGCTGAGTTTATAAAGTTCAAGTCTAAATATTCTTAAATATAAGGAGGGTCTATTGCTGTATTATTTCAGTACCTTGATTTGAGGGCCTTGGTCTTACCATGAGCTACCAGTTCATGCATATGAACTCTGGGACTCAGACCCAATCTTATAACTGGCTTATTTATGGTCAATGGCTCCAGCTTTAATTTGCTGAAACAAAGCCCCTTTTCCTTTTCCTTTTCCTTTTCCTTTTCCTTTTCCTTTTCCTTTTCCTTTTCCTTTTCCTTTTCCTTTTCCTTTTCCTTTTCCTTTTCCTTCCCCTTTTCCATCCCCTTTTCATATTAATTTTCCATCCCCTTTTCATTTTCCTTTTCCATACACTTTCACTCTTAATTTTCCTTTTCCACCTCCTTTTCCTTCTAAACGTAACAAAATTTTAAGCTAATCAGCACACATTTTGTTGTCATTTGTGTGCTTTGTGAAATCTTCCCACATGCATTTACCCTATCACTTCCTTGAGAGCATGGAGTCCCTAGGAGAAAAATAAGCTTCAGCATCTGCCAGGTTAGAATTTCTCATTCTCCCAGTCCTATTTTCTTGGTAATGGGTTAGCCTACTCCTTTATCTGTTTTAAAGCTCTCAAGGATCCAGCTGTTGAAATGCATGTTAGCTTAATCAAAAAACCAAATAAACAGCAAAGATGTGTGGGAAAGGAACCAACTGTACTTACTGTGAACACAGCAGTGTGCAGGATGGACATCTTTTTCCTGGTCTAGTTCCTCTTGTGATTCAAAGTTTTTTTACCCATGAACCAGAGAGTAACATTTGATCTCAGTTTGACTTCTGAAATAGGTCACTGTCTGGTTGGGGAGTAGATACACGCAGAGATGATGCGTCTGCTTGGAGATCAGCTTCTTGTGGCTAAGGGGGAGCAGATAGGAAAGCATAAATCAAAATAAATATCTTTGTCCCTATTGTGGCTGAAATGGGCTCCTGTGGTATCCAGGGACAGCAGAGGATTTGGAAAGAAAGGTTGCACTGTGATAGTATTTTTCCCTTTGTGGGTTGCTTAGAATCTCACATGGGAAGATGAGGAACGGCTCTGACCATAGACTAATTGGGATGAATCAGTGTTTCTAATTCCACATAGAATAGCCTCTGTGAGAACTGGAGAGGTTACGTTGAAATAGGGAGAACTGATGGTTGAAACACAGATGGTTGTTTCAAGGGGATTGAGAGTAAATAACGCACACAGACAGGCTCTGGGCTCCCATTACAACTAAAAGCACAAAGAACAACATTAAAATGGTTTTATCTCCTGTTCTTCGTGTTTCAGAAACTGGAATACCTTGAGGGATGAAGCAGAGAGTGAAGACTGCAGTGGGGAAGAAGTGAAGTCTCTAACTTTTGACTCCATTAATGGGTCAACTTAAAAATTTGCAAATTGTGAGATCCTAAGTTCAGCATCAGTATTTCTAGAAGTAAAACAAAGAAATGAGTAAGAAACCAATGAAATCAAATGAGTAATTCTCAGTATTTTCTTTCCCTAAGGATAAATACAAGCTAGACAGACAGAAGTCCATTGAGCCTGATGGGTTGCTCTCACAAGAGCTGGCCAATGTCATTGTGAGGCCACTCTTTATTATCTTTGAAAAGTTGTGGCAGAGAATGTTCCTGTGACTGGAAGAAAGCAAATGTCACCTCTATCTTCAGGAAGGGCAAGAAGGACTGTCTGGGGAACTACAAGCCAGCTAGCCTCACCTTGATTCCTGCAGGTGACAGAGCAACTAATCCTGGAAATATTTTCCAAGCATATTAAGGACAAGACGGTGATCAAGAATAGGCAACACAGATTTAAAAAAGGGAGATCAGGCCTGACCAACCATGTCACCCTTTGTGATTAAATGAACAGTTTGGTAGATGTGGAAAGATCAGCGGAGATTGTTTATCTTGACTTCAGCAAAGCATTTGACACTGTCTCCTGTAACATCCTGATAGATAAACTAATAAAGTATACTTTAGATAGGTGTACAGTGAGGTGAACTGAATATTGCCTGACCTGCCAGGATCAAACAGTTGTGATCAGTGATATGAAGTCCAGTGACCACAGGAACTCAGCCAATGCTGTTTACAACTTTTGTTTATGATCTGTGTGATGGAGTACGGTGGAGTAAACCTCAGCAAGTTTGCAGAACTGGTAGGACTGGTTGATAAACTAGATAGTTGTGCTGCCACTTCAGAGGGACCTCAGCACGCTGGACAATTGGGCTGAGAAATCTCATGCAGTTCAACAAAGAGAGATACAAAACCCTCCCCCTGGGGATGATTAACCATATGCACCAGTACACTCTGGAGACTGGCTGGAGAGTAGCTCTGTAGAAAAGGAGCTGAGGATGGTGGTGAAGGTGACCAGGAGCTAGCCATGTGCCCTTGTGGCAAAGAAGGTCTACAGTATCCTGTGCTGCATTAGGTAGATCATTGCCAGCAGGTTGAGGAGGGTGACCTTTCCCCTCTGCACAGCCCTAGTGAGGCATATCTTCAGTGCTAGGTCCAGGTCTGTGCTCCCCAGTACAGAATAGACATGGGCATACTGGAGGATGTCCACTGAAGGGCCGTGAAGATATTTAACAGACTGGAGCATCTTTTATATGAGGAAAGGCTGAGAGAGCTGTGACTGTTCAGCCCGGAGAAGAAAAGGCTTAAGAGATCTTATTCATGTGTATAAATGCCTGATGGGAGGGGATGAAGAAGAGGGAGCCAGACTCTTTTCAGTGATGCCCTGTGACAGGACAAGAAACAATGGTCACAAACTGAAATACAAGAAATTCCACTTAAGCATAAGAAAACCCTTTTTTCTGTGATGGTGAGTGAATACTAAAATGGGTTGCTCAGAGAGATTGTGGAGCCTGCATCCTTGGAGATATCCAAAACCCAACCGTACGTAGTCCATGTCAACCTGCTGCAGTTCACCCTGCTTTAAGCAAAGGGTTTAGACTAGATGATCTCCAGAGCTGACTTCCAACCTCAACCCTTCAGTAATTCTGTATGTTGTCTTATATTGCAGGCTTTTGAGAGGGCCATGAGGTACTGCAAATGTATTGTTTTTCATTGACCAGTGGAAAAAATCCAGTAAGTCTGATGGGAAGAATGATGGCAAAAGAGAGTCAAAGAACTGAAAAAAGTATCACTTACCTAAAAAAATGCTTGTCGTTCCTGTTTGTGATACCAGGATTCCCCTGGTAATTGTCAGGGGTGATGTGCTACAAAAGTGTTGGTAATTTTATTTCTTTCTTTTATTTTTATTGGAAACAATACATGATCATGGATCCTGTTTTACTTTCAATTGCAAAAGTCTCCATGAAGATTCAATGGATCAAAGACTGAACATGCCATATCCAGCAAGGTCCATTTTGCAGATACTATTACACTCCAGATGAAAATTTTCCCCTCAGTATTGAAAAGCAGTATGAATTGCTTGAATTTTCATAAGCCAGAGGGCTATATGTACTTTAAGTATTTTGTTTCTTCTTAACTACTCAAAAAAATTAAATCCCAGAACAGTTGAAACAGAACAAATGGAAGGAAAATGAGTCTGCAAAATGGGACTGTGGGATTTTTCTCTCATTGTAAACTATACCAAGCTCACAGGAAAAGAAAAAAATTCTTCAGTAATTGCCCTTGCAGTAAACCCAGCCTGAGCTGCAGACTGATATTTTATATCTGTTCTATCATGGGAAACTATACTTAAAAATGTTGAACTGCAGTGTGGTTTGTTTGGTTTTTGAGCACAACAATTTCAGATCTTCAGTAGGTGTCCACCTGCTCCATTTTTAGGGTGCTCACAGTCCTCCGCTCCTCCATTGCATCACAAAGCACTGACCTGGAAGGGGCAGAAGAAGTGCCCCTGGCTTGGCACTTTCCAGTCCATGCTGGTGCAAACTGAGTAGCTCTGCGTTGCCAGGAAGGTCGATGCCAGTGGGTCCCAGGAGAATGGGAGCACGTCAGTCTGGGCCCATGCTTCTGTAAGCAGCTTGCTGAAGACATACTGCCTCCTCCATGCCTGGGACAAAGCTGGGTAGCTCTAGACTACAGTGAGCTGAATGGTGGGGATATCTGGGAGACCAGGTGCTTAGGGAAAAATAGAAAGTCAAGCAAAATGAGAGTAAAGGTGCACTCATGTTTTGTAGTTGTGTGAATGTTTGCCTGGCCTTCTGAAGTCAGGAAGAGCTGGAAACCTCGTGCAGCACTATAAGGGTTTAGAAGAACTTGGGCTTCAGTTGCCTGATGGTGGTCAGTCACCATCTGTGGTGCTCTCAGACATGAGACAGCTGCAGCATATTCATTGCAGGGCTGTGGTAGAGAAGATGTCTCACTACCCCAAGGGTTCTGTGGCCTTTTTCCTATTCCTGCAGGTTAGTGGGGATTCTCTCAGCCCTAGCTAGAAAAAACATGGATTTTTTTCTAGTTCCTGCTGCATCAGTGAGTGACCAGGTGCACCTGAACGTTACAAGGCCATTTTAATAATTGGGAAAACCAGTAGTCCATGCTGGATGTCTCTCAGAAGGCTCTACTGGAACGTAACTAGCCGGCATCCTCTGGCAGATGGTCCAGACTAAGACTGCCCAAGGAGCTATTGTGTGACAGAAAAGTCCCTTGCTGTACAGATAGGTGAGAAGGTGGTGATCTTATTGCTCCATGTCATGCTGGAGGAAGAAGCAACTGAGATGCAGGAGGAGGCTGTGAGCCAGACTACAGGTGTACAGTGAGCCTACAGCTGTACAAATAACGTCGACCTTTCATGAGCAGACTTTCATAAGCACAGCTTACATAGACACACAAAACCTTTTCTTCAAGACTTTGGGCCAGCCAGGATGTGTTATGGTTTGCATTTGATCAGGGCCAAATTTGGAGCTGGTGTAAACAGATGATCCTTGGGCTTAGACGGGCCAGCTTGCACAATCTGAAGAAGTAGGTCCCACTAATTGAATCAGATCTGATGTTTTTGTGTAGCTTTCTCCGGCCTTCCATCTTAAAATAGGCTACAAATTCTGTGTTAAGAAGCTCCATGGTTTTAATTATGAAGCAGAAGCTGAGTCCTTCTGTGCTTATCTGTTGGGGACAGATTTTTGTCCATACTTGTTTATGGCAAGTGGAATGGATTAATTTCAGAAGTACAGTTCTTCCCTGGCCCTTTCCTCGCACTACTTGAATCTCGTTGCAAAGGCAAACTTCTGTGTGTGTGTGTGCACATGTTCACCTGCATGACAGGCCAGCCATCACAGAGCCTGCTGTGTGCCTGGCTCTGCAGTGGCACAAATCTGGAATAATTCTGGTAACTTCATCAGAGTTCCTCAAGAGAGATACATGCAGTCTAGGCCAGGATCTGTTCCACTTAATTAAATAAATAAAGGTTAAATATCCTGGAAGATCCATTTTTCCAGTGTCCTTAACCTTGTCTTTGCTGGTGACCTCCTTATTTATTTATTTACTTATTTTCAAACTGAGCTTTTCATGGCCATTGACATAAATTTTCCAGCTTTTCTAATACAGAACATCTGTGGTCCCTATGCAGTGTCCTCTATAGGTCATGGGAAAGCTTTATCTTACTAATAAGCTCCATTCCTCTATATATTCAAGCCCAATTGCTGAGGCCAAATGTGTTTATAAATAAATATTGTCTTGTAATGACCATTTCCGTATGTCCCAGAGGAATAGAGACCTAGTCCTTCTGAGCTGGCCAGCTGCCTCCTTTGTAACAGTGAGAACAGTTTTACCCTGTCTGGTTAATGTTTGATTTATGTGGAAATGAACTCCCCAAGGTGACAGTCCAGCGATACTGAAAAATGCAATGCTCCCAGCTACCCTTAATAGTCAAGAAAGTTTGTTTGTCCATCCACCATTTTTCTCTTCATCAAACAAAATGATAAGTGTGTTTATGGAATATTTTTAATTGTCCCTTCTGTCTGCCTCAACCAAAATGGGGACAAAAGCATGAGGAAGGCAAGTGAGTTTCATTTGAATGCTACCCCATATCTTTCTGTAAAAGAAATTACCATTGATGTGGGACATTGCTAAGTTATGGAACAATACATTTGCTGGGAAATTCAGAGAATAGATTGCAAAAATATTTGTTGAATTTGCCCCTTCTTATTGAGGAGTGCACAAGAAATATGCTGCAATATGTCTTCTTTTCTAAATGAAGCATGGCCTAATAGCTCCTTATCCCTGAAGGATAACATACTATCTCAGTGGCTTACTTCTTAATACTGTTCTATCCAAGACAATACGTAGTATTTCTTGCATGAGTCTTGATCTGCTCTGCATCCTCTTCCATCCAGTCAAAGCTACAGCAGAGGTCAGCCTCCATCTTTTAAAGGCATTCAGAAGAAATCCATTGTATTTTTTAGAAAATCAACATAAGGACTAATGTAGTATATCTGTTAATCTTCACTGCTTAAATGTTCCTTTGGCTCCATATATGCATGTATTTATATAGATATATATATATACACAGTGAAGAATGTTTATTCTGATTTTCCACTCTTGAAGTTTTATATTTTGTGGAAAGGAATGGATGCGTAGTGATTTCTGTGGTTTGGATTCTTGTAAAGCCAGTCTGATGAACAGCCTCCAGCCATGGTCACTAATAAGAATTTATTCCTATGGCTACAATTTCACCCTATCCTATAGTCTTTCAGAAATAACTTGGCTGTTTCAGTTGGTGTGACAAAAGTCTTTTCAGCAAGATTTGGTATGAATCCAATGAAAATGGCCATTAAGAGAAAGTCAAATGTGAAGTATCTCTGTCTCAACTTCTGTGATTCCTTGAGTTCATATAAAAAAAAAGTGTGAAAAATGTCATAGTAGTGTCTTACCATGACATTAAAATCTGGGTTGTTCAGATCTAAAAAAAAATAAAAAAAGAAAAGTCTACCACGTTCAGTCAAATTTCAGGCCACAAATATTCAAAAATTAGTAGTATTCCGCGAGTGATCAGAGATTCCTGTTCCAGAGAGAAACAAAGCCCAAAAGCTCTGACCCTCAAAACCTGAACAGTGAAAGAGATAAGACATTGAATTTAAACCTTACCTCCCCTGTCTTCTCACGGTCTATGGTTTTTCAATGGAATTTTAACGTTAATGCTTCTTGGAATTCAATGACATTTCTCATTATATTTTTTTGTCAGGCTGATCGCCAAAGAAGACTGCCAGTACTGGGTCACCATATGGCACCATGGTCACATTGCCTCCAGAAGAAGGGTAGCTTGAGCCAGGCTGCAGCTCCAGACGAGGAGATCCATGCTGACACTGAGTTGCACACATAGCAATGAGAATCAGGAAAGGACAGGGCTTACTATAGCCAGAGAAAAAAAGGGGGTGTGCATGTGTATGTGGGGGTAACCAAAGTCTAGGACTAGACTGAGGAAGGAAAAGACTACTTATTTAAGAGAGCAGTCATTTTACAGGACTTCATTACACAAGGGAAAGAAGAATTATCCTTCTCCTTAGCATGTTGGGATTTAGCAGTCAGTAAGGAAAGGTTATACCAAAACATGGCATTTATTTTGGATATCAAGATGTTTCTCAATTTTTGTGACAAATCCAATTTTGGTAGATGCATGAAGGGCTAGACAGAGCCTCTCTCTCTTGTACTGTGGGACATGATTAGAGGAGAATTCAGCAGAAAACCAGCTCTTGTGATTTAAGTTATTATGACCTTGTCATGTTTTCCAATTCCGTTCATATAATATGACAATGTATGTTAGAAAGTGATGAGTACACTGTGGTCTTGTTTTGATACTGATGACATTTTTGCATTGCAGTCCTGGCTCTTTTGTTTTAGATGGCCAAGAGAAAGCCGTATCAACAGGGAAATAATATAAAATCTTGTTTGTAACTATTTCATTTCAGGTTTACGAACTAGATAAAAACCGAAACAAAATCATCGCAACCCCAAAAAGCTCAATTGATCTATTACTACTGGTATCTGTTCAACTTTTTGTTATATAAGCTGCATAATGGTCATGCTTGCTGCTGGTGGGAAAATTTCCCAAGGAGAAATGTGTTTCTCGTTTCCTCTGGGAATGCTCAGTACCCTGGAGATGTGTCTTGTTTGACATTTCGTTTCTCCAGTGATTACTGTGCCTTTGCTTAGATGAGAGAAGTCATTTTTCTTTCCTTGCCTTCAAGTAGTACATGTAATTATGTAATTGGAAGGCTCTTTCCTTTGCGCTTAGGGCTAAATTGTCTTATGACAATGGATATACAAGTGTTTGTCCTCCCAGTGCCTGTTTGAGCAAGATTGAGCTGGACTAGGCTGCTTTGGCTACATTTTGGTGGCAGGTGATCTCTGGAAATCTTCAGTACTGGACAATTTCCCATCCCTGCTTTCATACATTCTCCCACAGGGAATTTGGGGGCCAGAGACAACAGACTCGAGTGCAAACCAGGGCGGTATCCATGGCATAAGGGGTCAGTGATGATTCGTGCCTGCTGCAACCATGGTGTACTTACTACATTGTTGAACCAGAAACAAACTTTGCTTTGTTTACAAAATGAAAACACATATTTGTTCTATCTTCTGGAAATACAGCATAGTTAGTGTGAATAAAGCTTGTAAAATACGTGGGCATTGCATCTGGAAAAAACAAAGTCCTCCACAGAAGACCACATCGTGCCAGTTAGGATTAGAAAGATTCAGATTGTGTCAGAACTAATTGCAGATTTTAGCTAACCTGGACCTCCACTTTCTACCTGATACTGTTTTCTTATATGAACTGCTTACAGTCACAACAGTTGGAAGGCACTTTGCAGACGCACAGGAAGGACAGATCTAATAAATGCACATAGGTCATCCAAACAGTGAATACATTTATTTACACCGTGCAGCTTTCACATTGGTCATTATAAACAACACCAGTCTACCCTGCAGTGTCTGGAGTTCTGTCTCTATCAAAAAGGAAGCAGTGCTTTCAAAACCAGTGCTGAACCATGATGCATAAAATTGGGAAAGATAAATCTTGTCACTTACTTGATTACTGATGTTTTCTTTTTTGTTATTAATTGAGCTCCTGTTGCTACCAAATCTCTTTATTTTTACCAGAAATCTATGAAACAAAAGTACCCTGCTGTCTTACGGAAAGGGCAGCTAGAACTTTACTGCTGATTTCTTTTCCAGCAGAGCTTGCATTGAAAAGTCTAAACAAAGATGCTTGTGTTTGTATGCAAGTTTGGGGTTAAATAACTCTCTGGGGATGGAAAGCACACACCCACGCTGCCTGGGAAGGGCTGCTTCAGCTTTAGGAAAACTCCCCTGCTAGAGAGATTTATGCTCTGGAGATCCTGCCACTTTTCACTTTGAGTGCTCTTCCTGCCTGCTCTCTGGACTCTTAAGCATATATTTAACTTCAGAACCCTTCTAATTTGGAGGAGACTTTAACCAAGTCTCTAGAGATTGCTGAACTGGTTAGGATTTCAGAGGTGCTCAAGTGTTTACATCTATCTCATTGGATAACAGCATCCTCAGTGTTTTAATTATGTTCACATCTCTTCATTTTAGCAGCCAGAACCCTATAGTTCACACTTTAGTTAGGTACCTATGTCATATCATAGCGACTGGAATCCAGTACTTCCAGATCTCCCTTTCAGCAGCCTGAAATAACCAAAATCACATTCACTTTACCAGAAAGAGTAGTACATTTAGTAAGAAATGTTTTTAAAACTGTGAACAGACGATATTATTCTTTAAAAGCCATCTATCCCTTGACTTCTTCAGTGCATTCACACATTAGCCTGGTTCCATAGAAGAGCTGTCTTCTCATTTGGATGACCTGTTGCTTCAAGTCGGCTGGAGTAGTTTGGCTTCCAGTATTCCTGGACTCCTTTTTGCCCTGTTTCTTTACAATATTCCACATGTGCTGAAGACGGCTTGCCTGCCATTTTTCATTTTTCACTTTCTTTTGTCCAGCAGTAACTTGTTGAGCTGATTGACCACAGTAGCAGAGCTGACACTGTAGGAACCGTTTCAGTGCTCCTTGTCCACTATTTGTTCCAGAGAATCCAGGTCATTACTGCTTATTAAGAGGGCACAAAGGACTATTCCAGTTCAGAGTGTGTGCAAGACCTTTACATGCAATAATCAATTGTTTAGCAAGAGGCAAAGCTTCCTTGTGGAAGGGAATCAGGAATCTGGTTTGTCTTTCACAGTACTTTGAACTGTGCTTCTGGCAGCTCTGAACAAGCCTTCCCCAGGGGACATTAGGCACATGTGTTTTTGAGAGCAAGAAGATCCGGGGCTGATCCTTGCTGTTGCTGTGAAGTTCGCATGGCCACGGCATGCAACCCAGCTGGAAGTGAGTCCCTGCCTGATGTGAACAGGGAGACATGTAGCTGCATGGCCACTACCACTTTTCATGACCAGAAGTGCACGTCCTGCATATGCTCCCCATACAGCATCATCTGTGGCTGAGAGCGCTCAGGGAGCTTCCTGGGACCACGGGTGGGTGGTGAGAGTTAAGTGCTAGCCTGTAAAAACTCATATCTCTCAATGAAACCGTTTGGTATGCCTGTCGTGTCTTTGCTAATAAATAGTTCATTCCTTGGAAGGTACATTTGTACCCTGTTTTGTGTGCATGCCACGACTGATATGTTGGGCAGGTGGGTCCCTATGTAAGGCAAGGTCACATCAAGCTTCTTGATGATTGCATGCACCAAATTCCTACAGTCAGGTTTTTCAAAGGGAGATCTGAAATCTCTTTCTACTAAAACAGCGCTTCCTTTTTCACAAAAAGAATTCAGAAACAAAACATAAATGGTCTTTGCATGAGTGTTTGCACACACACGCTTGTGCATGCACACATTTTTCCATTACTGTTTATTTCTCCTGTGTAATATTTCAGATGACATTTCTGAAGTACCCATATGAAATTCCTGGAAATCCTAGTAGGGGAAGAAAAAAACCCCTCACTTTGTAACTATCCTGCCCCATTTTCTGTCCAGAAGGCACACTGGCATGTACCAGCTTTTTTCCACCACTGTGTACATATGTAAGGCAAGTTGAAAATTTCAAATAAGAAAGCAGTTGTGTGAAGCTCTCTGAAACACTTGACAGAAATCTAAACCAACACGTTGGAAAAAGTTGCAAACAAAAATCAGTCTCAAAACCAGTGTTTCTCCTGTGACATCATGTCACATTAATCACTGCTATGTTGCCCTAATAAGGATGAAAATTCCCCCTTCATAGCCTGTTCTCCCAAACAAAAAATGCATCTTCTGCTGTGTTGGACCTTCCTTAATGTCTGCCAGAACAGATGGAGCGGTAGCTTTGCTCAGAGGTCAATGAGGTTAGTCGAGGCCCTGGATGGGAGAGAAGTCCATCACAGTGATGGTCTTTGTCTCTAAACCACACAAGGGGGTCTCTGAGACATGAGGATATATACACACATGCACACACATACACACACATATATATACACACACAGACATATATAAACCATTTTTGTGTGTTTGTGGCCAGAGACCAAGCTTTAAGTCCAATCTGTGGGCTGGAAAGCCAAAGTTACAATAACCTAGAGAAGTCCTACTGTCAAACTGGCAGTGTAAACTCTTCCCTCCCTATATAATTTTACATATATATATATATATCTCCCTATTTATATAAATACCAAGTTACACAACCTTTTCTCCTTTGATTTGATAATGTACACAAGGAGAATTTAAGTATAAGGAATTTACTGATTAATTAGTGGTCCCGTGCCTGAAGTGGAATAGGAATGAATGTGTTAATCTACACAGATGTATTATGTTGGAAGGACATAAGGAGTTTCCACTAGTCTCTAGCTGTGTGATTTCCAGTGAATTGCAAGCACCGTGCAAGGTGTGGCTACCTACTTAATATCATCACTAGCAGTCTCTCAGGGAATGAGTGTTCAGACATTGACATGTGAAATGAGAAAGGTATGGTTGATTTAATCTTCATGTTTCCCTGCTAAATTGTTATGCTTTTACATGTTCGTGTGTGGTCTCACTTTAAACATCTCCATCAGTAACATTTGTGCCACCTCTGCTTTGAAGACCATTCTGGTAAGTTCTACTTACCATTCAGTGCACGGTCAGGAAACATTTATTTTACTCATCTTAACTTCTTGTTACTCTAGTTTCCTGCCTTTACGCTACTAATTGATATGACTGACGTATATTAACCCCAGACCATCTCCAACTCCCCCTGAAAACAATGTAAAGCATAGCCCTTTTCATTTTCAACGTGGGATTTTCTATTACTTAGAAATGTGAGAGATTTTAAACTATTGTGATGAAATGTTCCAGGGGTTTCTGTAACATTTGGGTTGCACTGTTTCCAAGTTTAAATAAACAGGGGTGAAGCATTTGTTAGGACTGAAGCAAGTAAAGGAAACCCCCAGATGTCCCATTTTGCCTGGAGCTTTCATTGACAGAAGAGGCATAGGTAAAGGTCACTGGTAGTAGCTGTTTTGTGGCCTTATGTGGTCATCTTACTACTCCTGGTTTAATTCTGTGAATGTCTTACGGGTGACACATGTAGGTTTTCTTTATCAGGCTGGTGTTCATGACTTGGGCTGTGACTGAACAATGTTACTCGACTGTAAACTTGGAAGTCCTGTGTCTGTTAACCTGGCCTTCAGACAGTAAGGGTGTTTGTACACATACAACATACAGTTGGGTTAATGTTAGCATGCCCACTCTCCTAAGGGAAGGATGGCAACTTCTTGCTCCACATTAATGCTTTTGCAGGGATTGTCTGGCTTCAGTGAAACGGCTGAAGCATTGTAATTCGAGCAAAACATAAACAATATTGGACATAGCCTTACAGGCCCAGTGATGGGACAGCTGGCCTTCAAAATCAAGTGCAAATTGTAGTACTGAGCTGGACTTCAATAATAAATGTAGTCATGTCCAACTATATGTTTTCTTGGGGTCATTCCTCAAGATGTACCGCAATAAAATGGCTTGTGGAGGGCTTTTTTTGTTTTAGTCCCTGAAAAAGGACATGCTGAAAAACTTGGCCTCAGTCACAAAGTTTACTACAAATCTTCGCAGAAATATGATGCAATATTATAAGCAATTTCATTGTATTTGAGCAGCTGATCAAAATAAACTTACTCTTTGCTCATTGCCTGTCACTCTTTATTTTTAACCAGAATATCAGAACTTATATTTGAACAGACTATTATCCTTGAAGGAAAAAAAAAGAAACATGACTGATAATGACATACTTAATACCAATACAAACTGAAGGATACTCCTATCTTTAAAGTTAGGTTAAATTAAATATTTCAAGAAGCCCATTCAGACTTTTATTCCATTTTTTACACTGATTTATAGGCAGTACAAAGGGGCTGACTGTAAGGATAGCTTCAGTTCAGAAATCTTATTACTCACTTAACAGAAAAGATTTAGAGAATATAGTGAGATTTTGTATATGGAAAAAATAGCACCTCACAAACAATTTAATCTGACCAGCCAGGAATAGTATCTGTTTATAACACAATTTAGAAACACTGGCTAAGGCTGAACATAGAACATCTTTTATTATTTCATATATTTTTAAAACGCTACGATATTGAAAGCTGACCACCCAAGGGGCTAACAATTATCACTTGCTCTCCCTGACATTCAGCAGAGTTTCATTTACTGGTTGTTGCAACCCTTTGGTTTTGCTTTAAATCCTAGCCTTGCCTGAATCTGGAAACCATGACAGTCAGCAGAACTGACCCCTTTTTGACAGATCAACCCAGATCACCCAGAATCAAAGGCCTAACATCAAAAAATATACCCTGAAGAATAGCAAGGCTGGGCCATGGAAGGATACAATTAATTTTTGTGGCTAATGTGGTTACAAAAATAGCACTCGAGGAGAGCATTGATGTTCCTTGGATGAGGAAGACACTGATCCCAAACCACGACAGCCCTTTGCAGTCACTCCAGCGCCTTTCCTCAATTTAATGATGTTTGCAGTAGACTTCAGACCATAAAACCAAGAAATGCAATTTCACTTTGGCCCACACAGAAGCTGGCTTTCTCATCCTTGCTACTAAGCGAAAATTTAACAACAGTAGGAAGAAAAGTAAACTCCTGTAAAGATAAGATATCCTAATTTTTACAAATCGTTCCCAGGGACATTTGCCAGTACTGTTTGAAGGATCCATAATTAGCACTGAAATGCATTTGTCAAAACAAATCAATCATTTGGTGATACCTAATCCTAGGGATTTTTTCATGCTTATTTGATTCCTCAGTGGACATCATGCACAGCTACTCCTACACTGGACCTAGAAAAGTGTGTTCAGGCTAATGCATATCCTTCAGAAAACTACAACAGGTTTGTGGTTAGAAGTAATGTCTTAAGTTGGATCAGAGTAGAAGAAAACAAAAAAAATTTTTTTTGTCTACCTCTTGTAATTTTTAACAACATAAATGTTAAAACTATTGGTAGCAATAACTGGAGTATGGACAATATTTTCCTTGAATACATGGGTTTTGTCTTTCTCTATGTTGTAGTATGTCTTGATGGTCCTAGCATATTCCCTTCATTGTTAACTGATAACTCAGGAGTGTCTGAAAGATCACTAACTCAGTGGTCGGAAAGGAGAGTCCTCAGCCAGAAACCTGCTGAATACTTAGTATTTTTAAGTATTTATTTTAATCCAAGCCCCTTGGTGATTAGTCCTAACTGTGACTGTCTCAATCTCAGCAGCTGTTTCTCTTGGACAGCACTGATCTCAACTCTGCAGGCTAAATCTCTCTACACTGTCCAATAAGGGAATGTGGGAACATATTTTATCTTTACTTATCTTTACTGTCCAGTTATCACATGAGAAATCTTTTTTTTTTCAAGTTCAAAGAATTCTTAAGAGAAAGTAGGAAACATAATTCAGAGAGATAGAGACAAGAAGCATTATTAATACACTAGAGTATTAGAAATTCCTGCCTACCAGCTTAGATTAGTGGATGTGATGTAAACACACATATTTGGAAAATATATTTTAACATAAGCATTTGGGGGAGAAAAAGTTAACTCTCGCCTGGCTATGCAAGCAACCCAGACTAGGAAATCAGGTTTAGAGAAGTGGGAATTCACTCCATTTTGTATTTCACTCCTACCTTTCACACACAGCATGAGTGTCCCCCATCATCTTGTCATGAAGAATGATACCTTCCTTTGAAGGACACTGTCTAAAGCACCTGGGGAGCCACATCGCTTCCCAGTCTGCTTCTGGGGACAAGTCACTAGCCCCATCCCTGCATCCATGAGCTCCAGCATCACTCCCCACAGAGACAGGTGACCACAGCTCCTGGAGTCAGTCACCACCCAGATCACCATGAATCCCCAGCATCAAGTTCAGTGACTGCAAGCATCTGGAGACTAGATTGACACACGCTTGTAGGATGCTCTGTTGGGGCTACAAAACCCTGTTGTGAATAGTAGCATAGCACAAAATCAAGAGTCTAACAGGACATGACCTATTACTTGATGGTTCCTTCCAACACCCCCCCTAGTGTTTTGAAAATATCGGGCTCTGCAAAGAATATAATTTGTCAAAAATAATGAAAGCTTTGTTCCTTTCATCATATAATATCTAATGCTTTTTTCTCCAGTCAAAGTTCCTCTCTGATCTTGCACTAACTACTTTTTCAGCTTGATGCAATAAGCATTTGCTAATAATAATAATTGGACAGCTTGAAAACTGGTTTCACAAAATGTCCTCAATCTTAGTTGGTGAAGTAAGAAAAGATATGCAAAGTTATCCATGTTTTTTTTCAGTCAGCAAGAATGGTATGTACATACTGCTTTTCAGATGAAAAAGCAAAAGTGTAATACCATGCCCAAACTTCATGCAATATAGACAAAGGTATGTATATTTGTAAAATACATTCACGATGGCTGTGAAGTCAATTGAGCCCATGCCTCTGAATCGACCCAATGAACTACAGTAAGACATGGCATTAGGATAAAGGCCCATTGCATACATGAAGTATTAACTAAATCTGAATATACTTCTTGCTCTCTTGCTGTATGATGTCTTGAATATCTCAGAAAGTTTGGGTTAACCCATCTGTGGCTGGAGCCAGGCAGTTGCACTCACAAGGGCAAACTGCTGTGGTGCAACACATGCCCATGAAGCAATACTCAGGAGGGAGTTTGTTTTACAAGGCCACAGTGATGCCAAATGTTATGGAGATGTTCAAAGCATGGTTTACAGAAGGCTTTGGGGGGGTGGTACGCAGAGCAGGATGCAGCTAGGTACACTGGAGGGTGCCCAGGAGGGGTGCTTCAAGTGGGCAGGAGTGTAGTGGTCCTGACAGGAGACTAGTGGCCATCCAAGCAGTTTTGGGGGCCAGGCAGGGTGAGCAATGGCACATGAAATACACCCATTTATCAGTCATTGAGTCACAATCCCATTTTCATCAGCTTTGAAGGCTTAGGTGTCTATCCTCCTTCAGCAGCCATGGTCCAGCCTAGGCTCAAAGGGCAACCTCCTTGCCTTGCCTGTGGCACAGACCCTCTGGGAGTCCCACTCAGCCGGGTTGCCCACTCCAGCAGGCAGTCCAAAACCTCACATCGATCCTGTCTGTTTTGACAGTGTTGTCCTCTATGCCACAGGTGCTGAAGGTTCCTCCCTGAAGCCAAACCTTTTGGGCTCTGGGCAGTATTCTATGACCACCCTGGCAAGACTTGGTCACATTGGGTGGCTGGATTCACTGCAGGGTTCAGTGGCATCTCTGTGGGTGACAGGAAAGGAAGAGCGCTTGTGTTTGTGGTCTGCCAGCCCACCTGCAGAGACCTGATTTACCTGCCTGGCTCAGGATGTGCCAAGGAGAGGTCCTGCCTCTCTCCCCAGCTCACACCAGAAAGAGAGCACAAGAAATCCTGAAGGTGACAGCTCCAGAATAACCTGACACCAGGGAAAGTTTCCTCCAAATCCTATTACTCAGAGGGTGGCTTTGACCCTGGAACATTACGCTTTATATCCCATGTAAGCACTGTCTGTGTTTGTTTGCTCTCTACATCCTCACCAAGGTAAATCTGAATCTCCTGAGTGTCTACAGAGAGGACATAGGGTCTCACTGCCATTTTTCTGTTTATAATAGAGAAGTTCTTTAAGATAAGGCTAGAAAGAAAAAATAAAGTGCAATCCCAGATATTACATCTGTCCTGCAAGGACTTTATAATCACTTTTCTGCTCTCAGTAAATAGTTTTGCTCCTTACAGAAGGTACACCAGCAACACTGACATCTGCCTGGAAGGCTGTTCAAAGAGTCAAAGCATATTAAATGCACAGAATAAGCGACGTCAAATAATGCAGTTACAGTTACAACACGTTACTGGGGGATGAGAATAGCAGGGACACAAATAAGTGTGAAGGGACAACAGTCAGATGATGCTTATACATTATTGCTTCTAACTCTCTAAATTATCACCACTGAGAGAGACAGACAAATAGACGCCAGCATGAACTGCCAGTAAAATTTGATAGAAATCTCAACTGTCATTCTTAACTTGGCAGCGTACTTTAAACACAGAAAACTTCAAATATTAAATAAAGCCCATTTCATCTGATAAAGTTGCTAGGGAGAATAAGTAAACATATTGAACCATGGTGCTGTCAGCCTATCCCCTCTCAGCAGGCATGATGCTGCAAAGCTGGGTCTGAAACCTGTCCTTCAGTGAGGAACACAGCTCCTAGCCCCAAAACCTGCCAGCCATTCTCCATGACCTATGGGGCAGTTTACCCCAACTGCTGCTGACCTCGTCCAGGGCTGCAAAACTTGCTTAAGAAAGGGCCTTTGCACTAAGGGATTTTCTGCAAGGAGCAGGAGCACAGCGCATATGAACACGACATTCATGACATGCCTTGTCACGATTCAGTCTCGTGTTCAGCATCCCTGCATATGACTAATGTGTCTTAATGTTACCTCAAAATACCAATATCCCTATAACAGTCTTACAGGAAAGAGAGTACTGTAGGTGTAAAGCAGATAGAGACATGAAGGCAAAATAAAAATTGGAAGGAAGAATGTACTTAAGGATAATAAAATAACAAATTATTACTGAAAAGGACTATAGAAAAGAGTAGGATACAAGGGCTAAGAATATATAGAAGAATGAATAGAGAATGCAAATAAAAAAGGAAAAGAAATAGAGAAAAATCAGAGACGGAGGAAATCAGTATTGTCACTTTTTTATTTTGTAGAAAATTTGCTTTTGTACAGCATGTGACTTAACCATTTATTAAACAGACAGCCTCAAAGAAATTCACAGCTCTGGAAACAGAGGCCAGAGACACATTGTATATGCTTCGCTCTGACTCTTCTTGGAAACTGCAGATGTTCATTGTTTGGACACACAATGGATAGATTGATGTCTCCAGATGTTCACCATCCATCCTTCCAGAACATTAATGGGCAGGCCAGGGAATGAATAGAGAATTAATGCTTTTAGCAGAAACTTCAATTTCCGCTACTGCTTCAGATGGAGTATTTTTTCAGTGTTTACTTTCTGAAGAACACCTGCTCCAAATGCAGGGAGCCCACACTACAAAGGAATGCCCCTCTGCGCCACCACCCAGCGCCACACGAAGTCTGCAAATAGTTCATAGAAGTGTTGAGGAACTGACTTCCAAAGAGAAAGTGAATCCAGCATTGCTTTTGACTATTTTACCTGATAGGAATAAGCAGATATTTAAAATTATAAGAGTATTTGGGTGGTTGAGTGGCTCAGAGATTCAGCACAGGGCTAATACTTCTCTTGAGCCAGAGACACAAGGCAATTGCTGTAAGAAATGTGAACAGGAATTTGTCCATCATTATACTTCTTATTCATGGAGGAAGAAAGCATGCATCAATTTAGCATTACCAAATGTGATACAATTAGTTGTCATACATTTATTTTTTCTTGTAGGAAAACTTGTGATGACATTTTTGGGAAGGATGTAGATACTAGGCACCTATTTTAATTTGAAGAGAAAAGCTGCTTGCCACCAGTTCTCAATGCCACGTCACATAAAACCACAGGTGAAAAATACTAATTTAGCAGCAGTGCCCAAGTCCCCCTGAAAATTATTCAGATGGTTTTGAAAATACTATCTTTAATATTATTGGCTTGTTTCCCTCTCATTCCCATTCATGAATCCTCACTGGCAAAACATAGCCTTCTGCTGAAGCAGACAGACTTCGTCCTACAAAAAATACTGTAAGTGAAGGAAGTACACTTCTTGTCTTCAGTGTATGAATCTATAAGGAACACAAGCCTAGATTGGGTCTTCCACCGACATGAAAAGTGTGTTAAAGAGGCATGTGCTTTTTCAACTTGAATAAATTCGGTGAAATGGATGCTTAGGTGGTAGCTGGGAAGACTTGAGTTCCTCAGCTTGGGCTACAGCTGTGTTACAGATGCATGCTGTCCCACAGTGGAGTATCTCACCCTGAGAAGAGCAGTGCTCTCCAAGAGGTCATGCTGTTTTGCTGGTTCTTCTGCCAGTGCTGCCCAGAGTGGCACCTGTTTTCCTGTGGGACGGTCAAGGTCACTTCAGCTGACGTGAATTTGCTCTCAAAATGCCTTTGTCATAAAGCAATGGAAAGAAAAGATCTGGAAAATGGAAGGTAAAATCCTGGCTCTTCTCCAGGGAGATCATCGAGCAATTTCGTTACTCCTTTCAAGACTATATGGAATTAATCTGAAAAAGATCAGTATCCAAATATCCCACACAAAATCTGTGGGAGTTTGAAATCAGTTTTGAAAAACCACTCACTTCTGCCTGCAGGTGGGTGACCCACTTACATACATAAAAACACATTTTGTGACAACCAGCAGAAAAAGGTAAGGGATCCTTGAGAGGAAAAACATGATTTAAAAAATTAGCATGCCATTAAACCAAGTATAAATACACATTATATTACATGAGTGAACTGTGTTTTCTTTAGCATATGTGCCATTTTTTATTAATTCATACACTAGGTGCTAAAGTGTTTCCTAACGCCATTAGGTGGTGCTTTCAGTAAGTAATAGAATAAATAGTTCTTGCAAGGTTCTTTTCTGCTTCGTGTTCTCTTTTTCTTAATTAGAAGACTATTTAAACACCATGGATGCTGCCTCCTTCCGAAGCCCAGTGACCTCACACAGAGCCGTGTATCACGTTTCTGAGGCACTCTGGCTCCCCTCAGGCGTGATAAACTGCACTTTGGGCACGATAAGGGATGGATTGGTTCTCCTCATGGAGTTGCTCCTCCGAATGGAGTTGTTTCTCCTCATGGAGTTGCGTTTCCGGAGGGAGTTTTGGTGGGACAGCTCACTCTTCTGCAGGGTCTGGATGAGAATGGATGGCTTCTCATCAAGCTCTCGAGCGCTGCAGCGTGGTGCCGCGACTTTGACAGTGTTGCCAAACTTGGAGTAGTCGACTGCGTACACGCCTTCCTCTTCAGTGACAATGGGCACAAAGCGGTGACCCCACAGGATTTCCTCTGCTATGTAGGAGGTTCTTGCCTGTGTTGTGATGCCAGTCGTTTCTACAACTCCTTCAAGTATCACGATGAGCTCCAGGTCCTGGAGTGCCAGGTCAGCAGCAGAGATATCGTAAAGAGGACTACGCTTGTCTATGACGTGACAAATGATTAAGGGAGCCACAAGGAAAATATTGTTACTTTCAATGGGGTTATCCACAGGGATATCTACTTGGTGAATAGGTATGACTTCTCCTTCGGGGGTCGTAGTCTTCCTCACAACCTGGATCCTTACTGAGGCACTAATGATCATGCTCTTCCTGAGGTCTCCCACTCGAAACATGAAGCAAAGTTTGCCATTTCGAACTGCAATGACCGCCTGCCGGCTGAAAATCAAGGTCTCAGCCCGCCTGTGAGCTTGTGCAGTTTTCATGAATATGCAGCCTAGCATGACAGCATTGATGATCAGACCCACAATGTTCTGCAGGATCAAGACTGTGATGGCCAAGGGACATTCCTCTGTCATCATCCTGCCCCCAAACCCAATGGTCACCTGAACTTCAATGGAGAAGAGGAAGGCGGAGGTGAAAGACCTGGAGAAGCAGATTGCACAAAGTTAACTCCAAGTATATTGTATGCAAATTTATAAGCTATTAACAAACACTTTCTAGAAACAAATTGAAAGACTTATTTGTACAGTCCTGGTACACTTAAGCCTTCTGTTAACACCAGCAAAAGCACTGCATGCTGGTGACTCTGTTATTGTGTGATCAATGCAGTATCTGATGGTGACAGGGAAGACCTCAGAGCTGAGCTCCTAGAAGACCATCTGTAACACTAGGTGACCGTGAGAAGCTCACTAGATTCTCTGTTCAGCAACATGTTTTACCCACTGTGTTAGCTGACAGTGCTGTCCACCTTCTCCATCCCATAAAGCCCTGGGTGGCCAGCAGTGGCTTTGGCAATAGTGAGCAATTGGTTGGCATGCCAAGATTGTTCCACCAGCCTGTGCAGGAAAAGGAAATGGGGAAAATTGCAGCTTTTCACTCACACTACCTGAGTCATGACCCCCTTTAGCGGGATTTCCTGGAGGGAAAGGGAACACTCCCAAATACATGACACTTCCCAAATTCTTGTTCAACTTGCGACTGAGGCCACATGATCAGGCTGCCAGTGGCCTCCAACAGTCCCCTCTGTACATTTTGGCAGGAGGACAACACTGTGACCCAGGGTTTGGATTTAGCTCACTGCCATGGCAAGACTCGGGGGAAAATTTCAACACAGAAGTGGGCTGTAGAAGTGTGAGTTAAGTTAAACAGCCCTAATATGCTATAGTGCCAGACATCAGAGGATGCTGTCTGTAATCTTTCCAAAATACATTATTTATAGTAGTCTACAATATCATATCCCCTGTATATACCAGTGTCTTTTATAACTAGATACATCCTTCACCAGTCTCTTATGTCTCAAAACAGTACCTTGGGGTAGACTTGCAACACATCGGGTCTCATATGAACTAATATCACAGTCACTCTTTTAATATAGTGCAATCATTTGAAGCAGTGAAGCAACATTTGAAGCATTGCCATGGCCAGCAGTGCCAATGAAGATGGGCACTGAACCATTTATTTGGTTTGGTTTGCTTTTCAATTAATTTGCTTTAAATACATTTTTCTTTTTTTTTTCCCCAACCATATTTTCAGGGAACGTAGGGTCATGAGGGGACATTAAAATAGCATAGGCAGTATCAGAGAGAATTTTCCATAGAAAGAGAAAGTTAGTTTATCTTTCAGAAAACCAGCCAATATCTGCAGAGATATCTTTGAAAGAAGCTTGTCTTTTTTTTGCCTTTTGTATTTTTTTAATCTTTGGCAGATTCCCTTGTATTGAGAGGTTTAATTTTTGCATTTCACTATGAAGAAATCAGGGAGTTAATTAATAGAATGCATGGAATGATTTCTGACGTTCATGAATATTTAGTTATATGCAGAATGAAGCTTCTGGTTTAAACTTAATTCATCTTAATTCAACTTGAAGCTCTGTGGAGTAAATATTCTGATTTCCTTAATAGGAGAAAAAGAAAAGAAAAAAGAAAAAAGAAAAAAGAAAAAAGAAAAAAGAAAAAAGAAAAAAGAAAAAAGAAAAAAGAAAAGAAAATAAAAGAAAAGAAAAGAGAAAAGAAAAGAAAAGAAAAGAAAAGAAAAGAAAAGAAAAGAAAAGAAAAGAAAAGAAAAGAAAAGAAAAAAGAAAATCCATCTCTTTACAGTGGAAGTAACTGAAGCAGCAAGTTTGTACAGCATTTTGACCATGGGAAGAGGGAACCAATAACTCAAAATCACACTATTCCCAGGTCCTTCCCCATAGAGCTGTCTAACAGTTTTCCTCTTTGGATAATATTTGCTTTCCAGGCAAAGAACTGTGAGACTTAGAAACTTCTGCAGTACTTTGAAAAATTAAAGTGCTGTGCAAGTTCTAGGCACTAGTTAAAATTTCCGAAACCAGGTGGCCCATAAATCTGTAATGACACCTACCATTATATTTCACCACCTGGGAAATATCTGTGAGCCTAAATCTCCGGGAAGTAGGTTAAAAAATATTTGCCGTTATTTTGGCATACAGACCATTGCAATATTAAATATATGTTACATCTGAAAACTCACCATTCTTAAAAACGTCAGTAACCATATTGCTATTTCATGACGTTGTCTAACGCCATAGCCAGATTTAACAAGATTTCAATATGAAGGGAAAAGATTTTCCATGGCTTGGACATGGACACTTGAGCAGCTGTTGGCTGAATCACCCCAGGTATTGCATGAGGGAGAGACGAGTGTTCTTTGTCATGGGCTAAACCAGAAAATTACACCTATTCTTTTGCTCTGCTTTTTCACTACCCTCCAGGCTGTCCTTGCAGCAGAGGTTACCGGCTCTCCTGAAAGAACCACAGCTGTGGGGATGCCCCATCCCAGCAGCATGAAGCCCTCAGCAGCTCTACAGGGTGGCCCAGGAATGCCATGAGGTGGGCTGAGCCAAGGGGACCACCAGTCAAGCAGAGGGATGTCCCCCCAGCGGGGTGTAGCTACTTGCTAATGCAGGTTGGACAAATCCCACACATCCCAGACACGCTGGGGGTGACATCCCAGTTAGTGCAAGCTGACTCATGATGCCTTATTTCAGAGGCTACTGCCTGTGGTCACTTATTAAAAAAGAAATAAAACAGCAACCCCCTTCTCACCTGCCCTAACTCCCCTGCCTAATGAAGGTTCGCTTGGAAAATCCCCCTTTAGCAAAAAGGCATCAAAACAAAGGGAGAATGAAATCTCTGCTCCTTCATGAGCCAGATACATTGTCCCTTCAAACTTGGTGAGGTGCCTCAAACCTCTGGGCAGGAGAAAGGAGAAGAGGGAAGTGGATAATCTGATGTCTCAGTGGACCCTACAGCACACCCACACCCCCCCTTCCCCAGTCCCTTGCAGCTGCCCTGGGGGAGCCTGACTGTACAGAACCAGGGTTTTTCTGCTTGGAAACCTCATGCTAAAAAAAGAGATTTTACAGATATGATGACAAAGCATGCTTATTGCTATCCCTCACCTCCAATTAACAAACACTCTTCTAATTCCATGTGCATATGTGTCAGTTTATCAGTGCCTGGAAAATGGTTGTGGCTTTGGAGATGGAGAGTGAAACACTTTAAGGGGTGACATTCAGCCTAGCAGTCCCATAAATTTTCACTGTCTGACAGGTCAGGCATGCCATGGAAGCTGCTCCTCTGTCAAACTGCTAGCCTATGGCTTCGTCAAGGTGTTTTGAAGCACCACAGATTTAGCTGTCTCATGAGAGTCATCTTGAAAGACATCAAGTTCTGCCCTAAGTGGCACTAGCCCTGCCTGACACCCATGGCCAGTGCTCTGCTTCTTGGGCACCGCTTTTTGGGGTGGCCAGCTTTCGCCGGCGCAGCGAGTGGCTCGCACCATGCTGGGGATGCTCCCACTGCCGTAGACAATGTTACAATACATATAACACATACCCACTCTTGTAGCAGGCTCTTATCTCGACAGGCAAGGTATGTTACCCACAGTGTGTGGAGACACATGAAAAGCAGCAGGTCTCCCTCTTTCAGATCCTGTAAGGAATCAAAGAAATCTACAGTACAGTATTTTCCAAGCCCAGAAGGCTTGCTGAATTTACGTAATCTAGAGGAAAACACTGCACTTTTCAATTGTCTCAACCAAACACAACAGTTAATGTATACCAAAAGCTGCATTTTACGCATCGGCAGGACAGCAGGCATCTCCGTTCCCCCCCTCTTTTGTCATCCCACCGACTGTACTTTACCTGACACACGTCACACACGGTGTCCACTTTGTGCTGTTTGTAGCGCTTTCTGTGCTTGGGTCCATGTCGCCGTGGGCAAAAGCCACCAGCCACCACATCATGGCGAAGAGCAGCCAGCTGCACAGGAAGGACATAGTAAAGATGACCAGGGTGTGACGCCACTTCAGGTCCACCAAGGTGGTGAAAATGTCTTGCAGGAATCTCCCCTGCTCGCGGATGTTCTTGTGCGCCAGGTTGCATGCCCCATTCTTGGCGATGAAGCGGGCTTTGCGTGGCCGGTCTCGGATACGCGGCTTGCGCAGGTTCTCGGCAGCGATCCGTGCCAACACATACTCTTCAGGGATAATACTTTTCCGAGCCAACATCTTCCTGCCACCATAGTCCACTTAGCAGGATGCGAAATGGGGGGGTGGTCCCTCTAGCACGTCTCCACAGGGCTCACTCTACCCTGCAAAAAGAGAGAACCTAGTCAGATGTGTCAACTATGCACTACAGCAAGAAGCCCTTATTTGATATCCCTGCACCAATGACCGTTACATTAAATGTCACTGCGTGGCTACTTATTCTACAGTGCCCTCCCTCCTTCAGACCATCATTTTTTATATGAGTAAGAGGTATCAGCTGGCAACAGTAATGGAAGATGCCCTTTGACGCTCTTTGCAGGATGGGAAGCTGCAGAACAGTCTTGCAAACAGCGTAAAGTAACGTGACGTACGACAGGTTGGTTCCTCAGGGTGTTACTTCAAGAAGTAGCCGTGCCCAGGTGGGTACCGCAACACGGAGCACTAAGTTATTCACATCCTTCAGGACTTGAAGAATCAGACTTCTCTGGTTTGAACCAAGGCTAGTGGGCGCAGAGACCGTGGAGACTCATTTCTTAAGGCTCTAGCCCCGCAGTGAAGGCAGGAGCCCCGCCGAAAGCTCCTGTCCCGTCCTCTGCAAGCATCACAAGAAGGAGCTGAGCTGGAAAGTGAGGGAGGCAGAAAACAGGGCTCCACGGAGCAGGCGGTCGCGTTTCCCCTTCGCAGCTCTCCTTCCTTTCCAGGATTAGGCGGGGAAACCCTCCCTTTATTCCCAAACTTTGTCCCCAAACGGGTGACAGAGCAAACCTACGGAAAGCCGGGCTTCGTGCAGCTCCCAGGCGGCTGGCCCGTCCCACCGGGGGAGGGGAGGGCCGGGGCTGCCTGACACCCCGCCGCTTCCCAGAGACCCCCGCCACACCACCAGGCTTAACCGGCCCCCTTGAGCGGCCGCGGCCCCAGAGCGGCGGGGCAGGGCGGGACGCGGCGGGGCCGGGGCGGAGCAGGGCGGGCGGAGCAGAGCGGGACGTGGGGCTTGGTGCGTTCGGCCCCGCAACGCCGGGCCAGGGCCGAGGCCGGTGCTGATCTGAGCGGCCGGGGCGGGGGGGGGGGGGG
>VXBJ01003159.1:151210-199052 GCA_013400055.1 Nycticryphes semicollaris | reverse complement strand
GGTGCGGAGCACAGACACAGACGCAGACGCTTCCTTACGCGGGGGGTGGGTGGGGGGTGCGGACCTGCGCGGCAGATGGTATAGTCAGGGCATTTTAGGCTGGGTCCAGCAAATTTAGTGGGGGGGAGAGGGCGAGATCCCGCTGGCTGCTTGTGCCTTTGCGGTGGGGAGGCGGCTCTGGCTCGGTAGAGGCAAAGCCAAGCCGCGGCTGCGGCCGGGCAGCGGCACTCTTGAGTGCGCCAGCGGCACTTCCTCTGGTAAGGCAGGAGTTGCGCCTTTTTAAACGTTATCGTACCTCGAATCTCGCTGAGACAGCTGGCAGGCAGAAAGCAAAGCGTGTGCGTAAGCGTTGGGAGGACCAAAGCCAGAATTTCATGGCCTTTGCTGCTTTTGACAAACTTAATTGCCTGTTTCTGAAAGAAACGGGGAAGGAAAGGCAAGGAAAAAGGGAAGGGAACGGGAAAAGGGGGAAAGGAAAGGGAAAGGGAAAGGAAAAAGCAAAGAAAGAAGAGAAAAAGAAAAGAGAAAAGAAAAGAGAAAAGAAAAAAGAAGACGACATTCTTTTTCATGGTCCACAACTCTTGTTGGGCACAGAGTCAGGCCCCTTATAATGTTCAGCTGGTGTAATGGCAGATGAGTATTTGTATATGGGATGGGTATAGGAGAAGTTACGCACAACAGGAAAAAACTGACCACTGAAATCATAGAAGTTCATTCTTTTTCCCACAGGTCGAGGTTTACAGTTTTGGCTCGTGTCTCTAATGGAAACTTGCATTCTTGGAAATTGCAGCTTTTTTCCAAAGTCTTAGGGTTTGTAATAGGAAGAATAAACAGTACATCAACTTTATGAAAAGATCTAAATTTAGATTTTAATGAAGCAAAGTGCAGAGATTTCATCATGTCAGATTAACTCCCTGATGTCCAAGGAATAGTGTGTACAGTAGGGACGTTTCTAATTTTTTCTGTGTATCACTCAGGCAAATGACCTATACAATATAGAATTTACACAGAACAAAATACCTTATTTCTCTCTGTAAACTAGAGAAAGAAAGAAACACTTGACAGGCCTGCTGCAATCAAGAAGGTTTTAAGTGTATTCAGGCTTGGAAAAATTGAGAAGGTGCATTTGACAGGCAGTGTAATCCTCAGCTTGAAGATATCCACCCTGTTGAACACATGCACGTGCTCAACTTTAAATAGATGAGTGATTCCTGGAAACTTTTCTAGCACTATCCGTTTCTAATACCAGACAGATATCCAGTAGTCAGAAAAGAGACAAACTCAATGCCCCAGTCATACTAGGCAATTAGCTACATATTTGTGTAAGAAATTAACTTTAGGCAGATGACCAGCTCCAGTCTGAAAAATCAGGATCTGACCCTTTAACCAGACTTTGAGTACACAGACAAAGTCACTTGGGTCGATATCTCCAGGATCAGTGTCATTGGTACCACCTATGGCACCTTATGGGCTGGGCTTGGAGAACTTGGGATGTTACCCTTCCACAAGCGGGGTGACAGAGACTGGTCTTGGGGGGCTGACTCATTTGATGCAGCCTCCAGAAGTGCATCTCATTCAGGTGTAACTGATTTAATACGCATGAAAAGAAAAAGCATTCCCTTTTTATCCTTTTTCTCTTCCTTTCTCCCTTTTAGGTCCTGTGACGTATTTGGTCCATGCTAGGGCTAGAAACAAGATTGATCTTCTCCAATATGGCTGCTAGCTGCGTCTCAAAAAACAACTGTCCCCTAGGAACTGCATGGAACCCCTCTCCTTTTTTATAAGATCCTTGAATTGCATTATTTTGCTTCTGACACAAGTTTACTTAGGGCACGTGCTCAATTGCACAGTTTCCTCTGAACTTACTGAAATCTAGAGCTTTGTAAGCAGCGACACGGAAGCACCAAGCAATGTCACTTTTGCTTACTTACCACCTTAGAGCATAACCCACCACTGTGGCCATATTCAGGCTCAGCCTCTTCTCACTCTGGCAAGGCCCCTCAGCCGTGCTGGGCTGCAAGGGAACAGGAGCTGCTGCTGGGGTGCTCCTCGCCCCTTCTCTGCTAGCAATAACTAGGACTGTGTGACACAAAGTGGGTGGATTAGCAGCTGTTTTGGCAAAATGGTTCAAAATCATCCTTGAAGGCAGGTGGGAGCAAGGAGGGGCCTTCCTCAAACCAGTCAGGTGGAAGAGAAACTGCTGGCAGTGCTGGTACTGTCAGACTCTTACGACCTCTCAGCCCCACTTGTCCCCCACTATCTTGCTGGAGGTTTCCTCCCCCGTAATTGGGTACCATGCAGAGGCTGGATTTTTTGTAGCTGAGGTAGGAAGAGGTCCCATCAAACACACACAAATAGTCTTGGCACAACTCCAGTGTGACTAAACCAAAGCTAGTAATTGTTTTCCTTGTCACTGTGCAGTGGAAGAAAAGTGCTCGTAAAATCGCATGTTTCCATCTCTGCCTGATTGATACTGCACGAGCTTCCCCCTCACAAGGGGAGGGTGCCTTACTCCTCTCTTATGCTTAAGATTAGTTTTGAGGAAGACTGCTGGGCCCCGACCACCGGGAATGTGATGATCAGGAACAGCAGGACTATCCCCTTCTCCTGGTTAAACAGCGTGAGATATGATTTTGAGAACACCATCCACTTCCCTGAGTTACAATCTATGAATATGCTCTGGAGAGCGACAGCTATTAAAAAGGTTCCCCTTTGCCCTTTTAAATACTTGCTTCATTGCCACATGCACATTTAAGCCTGAGATTTAAGTAATAGCTGGGAAAATCTCCCCAAATGTCTGCTAACCCTTTTTGTAAGGAACAGAGTGTCTGAGTGCTGTGAACACAGCCTTTTCAGGCAAAATATGATCAGAATTGATGGCAGGTTTGGGTCCAGTTTTATTATGGCCCATCATGCATCTCTCATCTTGCTGTTTCATTTCCCCTCCACCCACAAGAGTTACTGATATTATGGTAAATATCACATTACAATTACGCCTATCTAAAAAAGGATTAAATAATGTGCTTAGACATGAATCTGAAATTTCCACATTATAACTGTGTCCAGTCCTTTCAGAAAATCCTGCTTCATAATAAGTTTTGTTTGAAATTCTAATCTTAGCTTAGAGATAGGATGACTTTGCAGGCATCCAGAGATGTCATGCACTCAGCACGAGGCTTTTACAAAGACACAAAGCAGATAAGCCATATTCGGATAGCATGGATGAAACCTTCCCCAGCTGAACTGGCAGTAGATCCATCAAACATGAAAGAGCACAAACTGCAAACTAAGGGGGTCTGTTACCATGAACCAGCTTTTTTTTTTTTTTTAAATGCTTCATGCTGGAGCAGCAAGACAAAAATAGTCTTTATCATCAAAATACATGTAACTAGTGCCCCTTGTCCAATATTACTAAGTTGCATGGTGAAGTTTGTAGATGTTCTGTGGGTTTGCTGGCAGAGGGATTGTTTCTCATGAAATATCTGCTTTAGAAGTGATACATCTGTCTTGTTTGATGAAATCTGGTGTTCTGACTCCTCTGTGCGTGGAGTCAGAGGTGCAGGCTATCAACTTTCCATAATGCGAGCAATACGTTGGCAGTTTTTTAAATCTGTGTTACGGTACTTCCAGTGACAACAAGCAGGGTCTGGTGCATTTGTCACCAAGAGTTCAGTATTTTCAAGCTCCCTGCATGTGGTAGCAGCCAGGGTGATACGTTGCAGTTTGAGGTCTGCAGTTGAGTCAGCTGATGGGCTGGCTTGGCTTACACAACACTGCTGGCCACGGGAAGGGATATCCCTTACCTTTGTATCTGCTGCCTGCATAGCATGGGGGAGAATGAGAGAGACTACTTTTGCTCAACTGCTGGCTCCGTGGGTTTGGTGGGCAGTGATACTCCAGCCCAAACCTCTCCAGAGCTGGGTCCCTGATGCTGCTTGCATGTGCTTCTTTGGCCCTGCTGCTGTCTTTTGAGGGCTCATCTGGTTCTGCAGAGGATCAGCACGTAAGACCATCAGATGCATCAGTGGGAGAGGGCATGGTCTTAGAGAAGGACATTCAGCCCCATAGCCTGAGGGAGCAGGCATATAACTGTTAGCTTTTGGGACTGCAGCCCCTGGCTCCCCTGCACAGTCAGCAATGTGGAGGGAGGACAGGAGAGAGGAGAGGAAGAATTATCACACCCAAATCATATGGTTCCTTCAGTCATCTGATTTATGAAATCCAGTATCTTTTAGTCTCTGTTTCTCTAACTCCACCTCTACTCCAGGGACATTGATGAGCCAAGAAAGCGGTAGCTGAAAGAAATGCCTTGTGCTCCAGGAATATACCTTATACTCAGTCTCTGCCATAAGCCTTGGCTTCATTTCCCTCTAGAGATGACCACATCGTAATAAATCCTTGCAGCCCCACACTAATCAATCTCCCTATCTTTATCTACAATTTTAGCTGTGTGTTTGTTTCTTCACAGATCTCTTGTTTCTAGTGCAGGCTGAAAAGCAAAGTCTGCACTTTACTAGGCCTCAGTGCTACAGAGACTCAGCCTGTCACATCACCTCTGTATCAGAAACACTGGCACCACTTTTACCCAGTCCACCTTCTAGGTCATGGTATCCCTGACCAGCAAAGCTAGGTGATCCTCTCATTTTTTCAGTTCACGCAGACATTAACTGTCACATACTTCAGTTAAGTTTTAGCTCAAAGGACGGAAATACTATACTGTCACATCTGGGATTTACCCAAGTCTCTGCTAGAGGGTAAGATGGCACTTGTCACAGTGGTACAGCCTTTTTCTGATACCTGATGACCTGAAGTGGATCTGTCATGTTACATGCCCTTTCCTGGAGCAGGGGTTTCTTCTAAGGCTCTGGGACGAGGCCATGTGGGGATTTTTGTGTGTGTGTGTCTCCCTGTGCTGTAATTTATGGAAAGGCTGCAATCTGTTTCTAGGTAGGTTGAATATGGTTAGATTAAGTGTTTAGCTGTGTTGTTAATTCACTGGAGTGTTCTTTCCCTTAGGTGCTTCTCCTCTCTGGCTCGCTATTTCCCTGACTTTTTGTCTATGGAAAAACTGGCTGCTGATCCACCTGTCTATGGTGATTCCCATTTCAGAGTTTATGAGCCATACCAGCCGCTGAATAGACTAAGCAGAGATATGAACGCTTTGCCTGCTCCAGCTGGTGGAGATGTGGGTGCTTCTCTTCCCACTCTTTGCCAAACTCTTATGATCATTCATCAGATGGAGGCATCAAATGTTTTATGTTCACTCACAGGTCAAACCACAGTGCAGGAGAACTTCCTACAAGCTCCTAGCCTGCTGGCCAGTGCCAAAGTGGCTCACTGCAGCTGGGGTGGAAGAGCTGGTGGGAAGCTTCAGAGTTGTACGTCTTATCACCAGGGCACTGGGGAAAAGGTAGATGAAGGTTTGGCCTCCTTAGCATCTTCCTCTTGCACTCTCCCCTTTTCCCCCATAGATCTACCCATAGCAGACTACACTCAAAACAGCAGAAAATTACAGATTCATGTTTAATGGTTATATGTGTTTTTATCACACTAGCTAGATTAGGCCCCTACTCTTTCAGCTATATCAACTATGACCATTAGACCTCTCCACCAGAGGCAGGAACCTGAGGTTCTAAGAGGCTCTGTGTACTGAAGATTTTCATGGCTGAATATGCTGCTTTGGGACATCTGTAACTGTGAGACTGAAGGCTGGTGGTTCTGGACCATGTCATTTACACTAAGCTGCATTAGTTCCCTAGTTACATGGTTAAATATTTTACTGGACGTTTAAGTGATATTTATGGATATAAGCTGGTACAGCCAGAAAACCCTGAAGTAAATTAAGAGGAGAGTTAAGAAATGTCATGTGATGTTCTATGAGATGTTCTTATGGGCCAGTGCTAACTGGCACTGTTCATTACTTATTTATACCCTTTATCCAAATGATGTATAACCATGTAATGTATATATGTATGAAAATGACTAGTATACATACATGGGAATGAATGCACTGGGCAGTGAAACATACAACATGATAACATGGGAGCTGAATGCTGCATTGTTATGTAGTAATTCATAGGATAAAAATCATTGTGTTCAATGAAAATGACATGATTAATGTCATTTACATCAAATAGAAACTAATTTTTAAAATACATATATATTTAAATGACTGCTTGTTTATAGTGTCTTCAGAATGTGGCTTGTTATATTAGAGAAATAAACAGCTCCTGCCAGGAATGTCTGTTATGTTTGCATGGGTAGTGCCTAGCAGCAGACAGATGTTATCGATAGTGAATAATTAATAATAACTATGTAGTAAATAGATTAAGACTTTTCTAAAATTCTCTCTTTTCTTGAATGATTACATTTGGAAGCTTCTCTGAACTCCATGGCTTCGTACAAACCAATACTCTAAGCTGTCCTGCCAAACAGCACAGTACTAATTTGTAAGAGTCAGAGAACTTCTGCCTCACAACAATTTTTTTGATAATTTGAAAACCTGATAATCTTTCCCCACAATTCCACACAGAGGTCAGTTCTGGTGGAGAAAAAACAGAGCAGTAAAAAACCAATGTGGAAATTATTGGGATGTTTGCATGGCAATGGAGAATTTGATTTACAGTTTTGTTTTCAGACTTTTTTTAGTGCTCTCTTAGTTTTGCCTTTGAAAGGATTTATTTCCGAAGAAGCTAAAGAAGTCTTTACATGCCATCTTTGAATTCATATCAGAGAATTTACATAATATATTTTGATTTTAAATTAGGCTTTCAGAAGGTACTACTTGAGTATATAAAATAACAAATATGATGAATTAATTTTTGCTTTTAAACACATCTTTGGGGAGAATCATTGCTCCGAAGAGATTTTAACGAGTAGCAATGTGGTTTCATGAGTTATTTTAGAACTGTTTTCTGTTGGCAGTATCACACTGGGGACACTGGGCCATAGTGCTTCCAAAGGAAACATACTCCAGCTTTTGTCAGTAGATAATGGAAGCTTAATGAAAACGTGGCCCTTGGCCACAGCTTTTTAATAAAGGTAATTGCCTCAAATACATTATATCCCATTTGTGATAAAATGCCTACATAGCTTCTGTAAAATGTATGTTTGATGTTTTCTTCAGCTCTTCAGCTGCTCATGACATGTTATCAGAGTGGTATGTGAATGTATTGGCATCTTTTCACAACAAAGCACAAGAACCTTAGGAAGCAAAAAGAACACAAGTAAATCAAACAACTTATTGTGTTAGAAGTTTGAAGAGACTTGCCTGACCACATTAAAAATTGATGCCATCTGTAATTTAAGAAAAAATAATTTGCCACAATTACTTTTTGCTGGCAGAGGTTTTATGTATAATGAGATGCCAAATCCTTTGGGCCCTATCATGTTGGTACTGATTGAATTCAGTGGAGGTGTGTTAATTTATAGCAGAGTTGTTCTGCTAGTCTACACTAACCTAAAAGGGACTCATCCAAGCACTATAAAAGTCTTTGGTAATATATTCTTTCAGCTGAATGATACAGTTGGAAAAAGCAGGGACACTCTTGCAAATAAAGAGCTTTTTCGGGTCTGCAATGACACTGGAACTTATAAACAATTGAGATACCTCTTCTGCATATCAATTTGCCTAACAAAGCAATGACCTCTCCCTGCAGACTTTGCCTTACTTATGCCCCTGGCTTATCAGAGCTATCCCAAACTTTTGTAGGGCTGTTTGCCTTGCAGGAAATGCTGGTGGGTCAGTGCATCCTTTGGTTTATACATGGCTGAAAATCCCACTGTTTATCTATCTTGTCCCTCTCAGAGGCTCCCTGAGATAAGTTAGTGAGCGAAAAGGCAGACATCTAGTTCAAGCTCACTGCCAAGACTCCTTCTGCAGGCACGGGTGAGAGAGAGGCACCTCCAGAGGATGAATCATCCCACTGACAGAGTGACCTGGATCTCTGCCTGGCATTGAAAAAAGCATACTTCTGTACCTGAAAACCTTTCTTCATAACAGAAAGGAAATGAACCTTGAGTTACTTGTACTGTATTCTTCTGCAGAACAAAAGATCACATGCATGTTTTTTGTATATAATCACATACATGTGCGTGCTGTACGTCAAGTGGCAAGTTTATCCAAGCGGTGTTAAGAAGTTTTCATAAAAAAGTGAAGGGAGGATGAATAGTTAGTTATAAGGGACTCTTTGAAATAATGTATAGTATTAAACAAGTTTGCAGTTACAAAAAAATCAGCAACAAAGTCAGCAACTCAGCTCAGAATTAGGAATCTTCACAGCTACTGACTTGATTTATTTCCTTTAAGGAAAAAAAAAAAAAAAAAAAAAAACAAAAAAGCAACTTATTGTTTTAAATGTCAAGTCCAAATAATTGTTATGCTCCTAAAATCCCTGAAGAATAAATAACGACTAGCAGACACAAGGGGTTCAGGCAAAGCTATTCTTAAGGTGTTTCTTCTTATCTTTCAAGCTGCAATTGCCTGGAAAATATCATCAAAATAATTCACCTTAGATTAATCCCAGCATCCACTGTGCTGATGTAGATCCCCAGCAAAATGAACAGATGGAGCGATCTGTTTTAAACACTGAATCTTGAGGTGGGAAGAGCTTCCCCTTGCTACCTGTTGTTGCTTTATGGCAGAGGCATGTGGAGCTGCTTCAAGAACCACTTAAAACCCATACAGTGTGTTTTCCAGCACAAGTAAGTCTTGACTCAGTAATAAACATAAAGGTTGTATGGGATATTTCTAGTTTAGAAGAACCAATAATGAGCGGCTAGCTGTAAAGAGTTTGATGAAAGGCCACATACAAGAAAGAAGCAGTCTCATCCATGGTAGCCATTAGATCCAGCTCAAGGAGTAGGAAAGATAAACCACTGGTTGCAAGTCAAAGGCTGAGAAACACTGTTGTGGTTCCACATGCAGCTGCACAAGCAGTTTCAGTACCTAAAGGTGGCCTACTGGAAAGATGGGGAGTCTAGCAATAGGATGAGGGGTGACAGTTTTAAACTGAAAGAGGGGAGATTTATATTAGAGATTAGGAAGAAAATCTTTGCTGTGAGGGTGGTGAGGCACTGGAACAGGTTGCCCAGAGAAGTTGTTGATGCCCCACCCCTGGAAGCATTCAAGACCAGGCTGGATGGAGCTTTGAGCAACCTGTTCTAGTGGGACGTGTCCCTGCTTATGGCAAGGGGGGGTTGGAACTTGATGATCTTTAAGGTCCCTTCCAAGCCAAACCATTCTATGATCTATGATCATAGGATCATAAATCCTATGATTGGCAAGAAGGGGTCTTATTCCTTCTATTTTGCTTCTTCTGTCACAGAACCAATTAACAGAAAAAGAAATGCAGATGAGAAGAGAAACATAATTTAGGATCTCTCACAGAGATTATTTTCCTCTGTCCATAGTTAAAAGAAATGTACATATGGCCAGTGTTTTATTCAAAGCTCCTTTGACAATAGGAAGAACTTAATAGTTCTAGAGCATAATATCACAATACTGAAAGCTTGCTTAGCTTGATGCTTTGATAAAATAAACCAATGACAAAGCATGATGACACTCGGAGAAGTGTCCCTCTGAAGAGGAGGGGTGTTACTATAGAAAGCTAGAGAAACCAAGTGAGAGGGTCAGTGCAGAGCTGTGTCAGGGGGGAAAATGGAGCAGAGGGTATGGAGCTAAATCAGGAAGGAGTGGGAGGCCACAGGCAGAGTAAGAAGCATTCAACGATACAAGCAGAAGGATAAGAGAATGTGGCAAGAGAGTAAGGGCTGACCAGCAGAAGAGGCAGCATGACAGGAGTAAAAGAAGCAAAATTCCAGGCTGTTATTTCCTTCACCATGTATGCACCACAGCCTAAGGAAACTGCTCCTAAAGGGGACACATTTAAGAACTTTACATGAAATTAAGAGAAATGTGTTTCATTGACTCTGTCCCTTTTTCACCCCTCTTAGAAACAAAGGAGCTGTGCAGCTGTTGGGAACACCCTCTTCCATTAGAGGAAAACACAAGAAAAGCAAAGTTCAGCCTATGTCCTTTTTGAGTATATAACTTCATATGCACAGTGGCCATAATGCAAGGAGAGCTGGTATGTCTCTAGCAGTTGGGTTTACGTTTGCTTTCTGTCTTGGGATTTGTATATGTTGAAGAAGATGAATCACTTAAAACTGTGCTTTTAAACCAGCTTGGCAGCTGTGGGATATGCTACAATGATCCTGAAGCACTTTGACCAAGCAATTTTGATGTAATATTAGGGCTAATATTCCTGCACACCTCCATCAAGACGAAAGAAGCATTTTTCTCAGTTTTTTCCCAGCCCCTAAGTTATTTATTTTCTTTTCTACATGTTTCAGCAGCAGTGTCAGTTCTATAGCTCTGAGGGGATGGTTCTTCTTACTCCTGTAATGGCTCTAGGACAAATGTAATGGTAAAAAAGGTACTAATTATTGGGCCATCTTAATTATTAAAAGTTCCCTAACATAATCCCATGCCCATAGCAGCCATTTAATGTAGTGGGAACAGGGATCTTGCTGAACTAGTTAGCACCACTTAAAATAAATCAGGATTGCATCATCATCAAAGACACACAGGTAAACAAAGTTACATGTACTACGTCTTCATACTGACTAAACCTGACAGCAGTGAATCCAATTAGCTTTTCACTGAAGACAATGAAATTAAATCAAGAATGATTTTGTCCTTTGGCTCTGAAATCTGTGTAACAACAAGCACTTCCACTGTAAACATCTGCTTTATTTTTTTTATTTTCTTTGTATGACAAAGTTCAACACAGGGAAATAATCCAGAAAAGAACAAAAACTTTTCACAGCAATAGACAGGGAAATCACAGAAGTACTTCCCCTCATAAAATGTTCAAGGCTGAGGTTTTTTTTGTTTAGTTGTGTCGTACAGGTTTTATTTCCAATAGTTAAGATGGGGGAAAAAAAGGAAAGATAAACCATTTTTACACTACTAGACTAAATATAATCCAAATATCACATCCTACAACTTCTCCAAAACTCATAGCATTTTTTTTTTGCCAGGTACTGTGCCTTAAGTTCTTTTCATTACAGCAGAAATAGGTTTAAGCATGTTCTTCCTAGATCTTACAACACTAGATGAATACTACAAGTGAGGCTGATGGCTCCAGCTCTACCCTTGAAAGTGTCTCTGAAACTCCTGGAGATTTAGTGGTAATTGTGTGGTGGTCATGGTTCAGAATCTAGCCATATGCATTAGTCAAGTGCAGGCAACCTTTTCAAAGCTGTATGTTGTAGTTATAGATCTAAATTCACCTGAATCCTTGATGATACAGAAATGATTCAAAAATCGTACCTTCTTGGACTAAATCTGATTTGGAGATATGCCAGAAACGTGTAAAGGAAAAGAAAGATTGTCCCAGGATAAAAAATAATGTAAAGGACTAAAGACATACAAAACAAGCAGTGGTTGGCTAATGGCATGCCATTGTAAGTAGAGTATTTTAGTGGCCATGTTTAAAAGATTGACTAATATCAAGTTTATACATTCAGATTATTTTTAATACAAAGTCTTAAGATACTGTACAAAATTCTTCTAGAAGCCTATCAAAGCATGTTTAATTATAGGATGATTTGCATCTTTTATTGAAGAAAGTCTGCAGCGCAAATATGGCTTTGGAAACTGGCTGTAGGGATAAGCACAGAAAAATAGTCCTGTGTCAGCTATAGGGAGAAAACTAAAGTGAAGGACAGGAAGAATTTCCTTGTATCTGATGAAATTCCTTTCCCTCGTTCACTGCTCCTCCACTGCAACTTGAAGAGCAAAGTTTATAACTTTGGAATACTGCAGATTGCCCCAAGTGTTATGGAAGAAAGATTGGTTTTGATTTTTGATTTGGTTTTTTTTTTTTCCATTTTTCCCCTCTGGGGCCAGAATGCATCTTGGGAATCCCTCATTTCCTTGACAAACTGCATGATTTGTTTGTCAGTTCCAGCTTAACATATGTAGTCTATATGAGCAGTGCATTCTTTTGATTTCTATAAAAGAAAAGAAAGTCACTAAAAAGTCTAAGGAAAATGCCAGATTCCCAGGAAATAAAAACTTCTGCCTCTCCATGTATGTGTGCGTGAAGTTTAATAGCTTGTGAATGAAGTGACATTTTTATTGCTTTGAGGCATACACGTATTGCAATAGGTTTTATTACTTTGGAAGGTGGAAGTGTCAAGAAAGACGTTCTAAAAAAAAAGAGTAAAGTGATATTACATTGAATAGAAAATATTCGCATTTCATTTGTTTTAAAATAAGCTATTAAAATGCATCATGCAATTGTTCACATGTCAGCCCGGACAAAGGAAGCGAAGACGCCGTCTTCTTGAGAAAGTAGGTTCTCAGGCGTATCATATTCTAAAATGTTCCCTCGCTTCATGACAATGACCAGGTCTGCCGTTAGGATGGTGTGAACCCGATGCTGCCGTAAAGAAAAGCATACAGAAGTTGTCATTATGGCAATTCTCACTGCAGTTCATTAATGGGCCTCACGCAAGGCATACCAGCTTGGTGAAAGGCTGCCCTTGTAGTATTTGTAGTAGGTCCTTGTACTATATCTTTAATCTGAAGAGATCTCTCATTACTGTACAGCCTGTGGCACCAAGCCTGGAAATACTTAAGCATGCACTTCGCTTTCAGTCTGCTAATTGCCATTATGGACAGCACAGCTGTTGGAATAAATCCTCCGGCATCACTGACAAACATCTTTCCCTTTAGGAAGTATGAGCGAGAAGCATCCTGGGTATGCCTGGACTGTGAGGTGGCTCAGCATCCCACTCGGCTCCTTGATCTCTGTGCTCTGACTGTCTGCTCCACATCTATCTTAGGGCACTCCTGGGCTGTTCTCCTTCTGTAAATCAATTAGCTCTCTAAAATTAAAATTGCGTCCACTGCAGGCAATAGTTTATCCCCACAGGCAACAGGGATGAAACGTTTGATTTCAGTGCTGCAGAATACAGCCAGTCAGGTATAGATAGGGCAAACCCTAAAAGTGTGATTTTTCACTGTAAAGGCTGAAGGTCAGGGACTACTTTATGGAGTGGATTCTTCTAACATGATGGATTCAATGTTAGCTTCCTGTCTAAGCTTTAGATAAATATGATAAGAATAAATAATCATGTAATTAAACAAACCCAGGAACCACCCAATAAACACCTTCTTGCACTGTCATTGCAGAAGCTGTGCAGTAGAAAGGAAGCAGAGTGAAAGGAAACTAACGAGGTAAAAATAACTACCAAGGAGCCAGAAGTCTTGTGAATAGTGTAGACTGAGAGAGTCTACTTGTGAGTCTTCACCAAAGTGGTGAACAGGCCGTCCTCTTTGAGGAGTAAGTTTGAGGCAGTGTCACATTCAACTAGAAAGCCCTCAGAAAGGACTAGGACAATATTGGCATCCAAGATGTGAGATACGCGATGCTGGAAAAAAAAGAAAAGAAAAACAGGTGGGTGAAGGAAGGATCAGCCGTGAATGAAGAGAGGAAGGAAATGAAGGCAACTCTGTGAGCAAAGGTAAATATTAAGTGTGCCATTTTGCTTCAGACACTGACTTTGAAAAGGCAAAGCAAAAGAAAAGTGAGAAGGACAATACTGAAAATTTGAATGGCGTGTAACTGAAGGAGAAATAGGCTTACTGCTAGCATCTTCAGCATTTACACATCTGAGAACCTTCGAGCCTATTGTAAATGAGCTAGGTTAAGTGGTCTGCTTGACACAAACTAGTCACTGACAGACTTGAAACCAGAGTCCAGGAGGCATAACTGTAATCTCTAACCGCAGGACTGGATTCCAGACAAAGCAAATGAAACAGCTGGTGAAACGCATATTTATCTTGTGGATAAAACATCTGTTTGTTGAGTAAGTCTGCCGTCACAAGGTGGAACGCTGTGTACGTGTGTATGTGTGTATGCATATATATGTATGCACATACACATGCATACCTGCAGAGATACATGGAACCTTAGGGCACTAGAAATGGCAGAAAATAAATATCATGAATCCTAAGTTGAACAGATATATTAAATTTTGAGCAATTCCCACTGATTCCAACTTTTATAACCTTTACCATAAGCCCAACTTTTTAATCTAAAAGGAAACATAACCCAATTTAAGAAACCACACCAACAAGCTTTTGAAATCTCAGCTCCTTTTATGAATTTGTGCCATGATTGTAGACACGATACATGCATAGACTTCAGAGGCAAAGTTCAAAGATAGATTTTGATCAGCTTTCAATAATGATTTAACCCATGGGTCCAGCTTAAATTTTTTGTGAAGAGAGAGACTTCAAATTTTCTTGGAGACAGTGTAGATGCTGAAGTTCTGTGCAAAGTACTTCTTCAGATCTAAACCTTTTAGTTTGGCCCACTTGCAAGACAACATTTATGGAAAATTTTAGGTTCGTATTATGTGTCTCAACTTGCTCTAGTATGTGGGAATATTCTGACCTTGTGTTTTAGTTTTGGTTTTTGGTGGTTTTAGATTTATATAGTGATGAGGAAATGAGGAAAGAGAGCATTTGCTGGCATCAATACTTACCGCTATTGTTACAACCGTGCGGTCTGCAAATGCAGTCATCACAACCTTCTGCAAAATGTTTTCCTATCAAAGGAAAAAGCTTACTTCAGTTACTCCATCTTTTTACGTTTCAATTTGTGTGTATTCAAGCACATAAGAGAGAAGATCACGTTCCATACTATCTCTGATCTGTGCACCAGATTCTCAGCAATGAAATGCAACATGGGGTTTTTCTAAAACATTTCATTTTGCCTTTTTTTCCCCTCACCATAAGCATCGATCCCCAGAACACATCAACAACAACAGCTGAAACCAAACACAGGAGAAAGGCAAAAAAGATGTCAGTTTTTTCTGCTAAAGAGATCTCATGGCTGACGTTTAGGGAAGATGATGCCTCCTCTCCTAGTAAATCCATGCATCAATGGTGCTAATTGCTATACTCACTGTGGCCATGTCAATAGATGCCGTGGCTTCATCCATGATGAGAATGCTACTCTTGCGGACAAAGGCTCGGGCCAGACAAAAAAGCTGCCTTTGTCCTACACTGAAGTTCTCTCCACCTTCTGTTACCATTGCATCTGTAAAAGAAAACTGTTACTTTGAATATCACACCACTGAAATGCTGTACGTTCACACAGTCGGGTCCCAGTGATTTTGAGGGGCACCATGAATGTTCCGGTTGTGCACTATTCCAGGGCCAAAGAAAATCCCTGTAAAAGCCAATAAGTAATCTTGACTGACTACTGTAATGAAGCAATACCCGAGAAGCAAGCACAGCTTCTTGGGAATGCAGCAATATATCCTTAAGCAAATAATTAGCACAAATAGTCAGCAAGTCGGGTAGGCTGCAGGATAGCATCTTAGTAATATGAAATATGCTTAATCTGGAAGGAAGCATGTGAGTTTCGTTTGTGAACCAGATCTGAAATGATAGGGAAAATGCTCTCTCAGATTCTTCTGAAGAAGCAGAATCTCAAAATTGCTCTTTTTAAACTCTTTGCTAACTAGTCCCCCTACTATTGATGTTTGAGGTGCTGCAGGATTTTTCTGCAATGAGTGGAAAAACAGATTACTCTTCATCTTTTTAGTATGAATATTCTCTCTAGCATAGACAGCATATTCATTTAGTGCCTATCAACTCCTATATGTTGGTTCAGAGTGTAAGAGCCTATGTATCTGTTTATATGTGTGCATGCTCATGCATGCATAATTTCATTATTGGCCTATGTTCCCAGAGACTTGATTCAAACATACCAAGGCCTCCTGGCAATGACTTGACCATGTTCTTCAACTGAGCAATCTCCAAAGCCTCCCACAGTCTATCGTCAGTGCACTTGCATTCTGGATCCAAATTAAAGCTGCAAAGAAAACCATAACAAGAGTCTCGTTACTGCAATTACAGTTCATTCAGGTCTTCTGCAAAGGAACATTTTGGCATTGTGTATACCACTTGACTTCCCTTGGACAGACTGTGTAGACAGATTGGACTGAGCTAGGAAGGTTCTTTCCCTTTCACACCCCTTTCTGTTCCACAGTGCCCATCACAAACACACCATGTAATGATGCCTGTCACCCCCTGATAGCATACACCTACCGGATGGAGCCACTGAACAATATTGGATCCTGGAGAATAATAGACAGTCGGGAACGGAGAGTGTGAAGAGGCAATTTGCTGATGTCTATTCCGTCAATCACTATCCTCCCTGTTTAAAATGACATGCAGAAGACATGTCAGGGAATTGCACAAAGCATGTGATCTGCAGGTAGCAGACAGAAAGAGAAAGCAGCTAATTTGGGCGGCTCTCCAGATGATGAGGCAGCGTGCCTCTGCGATCTCTCAGCACCATTATAAAAACACGGGTAAGGTGAACGAATGCACGTAGTTTGAGATTGTGCACAATTCCTTTTGCATGATATATGTATGTATCTGCAATTCATACAGCAGGAGCCAAAACTATCCTTCAAACTCCACAAGGAGTAGGGTAGCATTAACTTTTTAACAAGAGGCTGATCAGAAAAACTAAAAGGATATCCTACTCCAAGGCATTTTAATACCATTCATGCTGGTTCCTGCAGCTCAGTTTCATTTGAGTATTTGGTTGTGAATTAGCCACATACTGTTCTGCTAGCATAAGATTACTGGAAGCTGTCACATTAATCACTCCTTAACCTAGTAGTTCATTCCCCGACAAGAAGTTGCTGCAACAGCTGGGATACTTGGTAAAGTATGATGATTTTTCCTTTTCTAGTCAATGAGCATATGGATCTCATCTGAAAATCTGATTTATGATGTGCTGGGTGTGGCAACTGCTGATAGTCAGCCAAGGGAGATTGGGGAAACATACAAGAGAAACTGGTTAGCTGCTCTGTAAGTAGAAGAGGGTGAGAAGGGCAGAAGGAATCTCTTCCTTTAAATCCTCAAGCAAAATCCAGGAACTACTGACCCCACTGACTTTCCCTGGATGCAGAAACTTCCTCTGGGTTATGGGGAAGGGGTGGTCCAGGGCAATCTGAATGAGGATACGGTAAAGGGTAATTTCATCAGGCTCACTTCTGCAGTTTCCCTATAGGTTACTTCATCGGGCAGCTGCACTCAGAACTGGAAAATATCTAACATTAAGTTAACCAGTTCTCTTTCCCAGCAGTGAAAACCTAACCATGAACTAGCAAACACAATGATATTCAAAGCTATGCAGGTATGCCTCTTCTGTCATTCTCAATTGTCATGATACTGCATTTTGTAGGTTACTATCCACAGAATCACAGATTATCAGGAATTGGAAGGGACCTTGAAAGATCACCTAGTCCAATCCCCCTGCCGGAGCAGGAACATCTAGATCAGTTGGACTACCATTAGTCTCGCACATCTATTAGAAGTTCAGAGGAACCAAGATTTCATCTGTATGGTGCAAAGTCCAATTGTTTTTAGACTTTCGGAAAATCTGAATCAGGTCGTAAGACTTCAGTGTGAGACATCAGTGGTTGCATAAACTTAAGCAATTCCTTTTCTTCACAAATGAGGACATGAGAGAAGGTTAGCAGAAGATGGGGTGGACTCATGAGAGAAAAATTAGTATGGGATGCGTTGGGAATAGGGGAATTCATTTTTGATGGAAGCCAGTGCATTCAAGGAAAAGACAAAAGCAGATGAGGAGACCTAAGGGTAAAAGTAAATTAGAGAGGAGTTGGGAAACCAGGAAGGTAACAAAGGGTGGCCAAGCAAGAAAGAGGAAAAAAGAGAGTTTGTTTGAACAGAAGACAAGAAAAGGGAAACACTAAAGAATAAGAGAAGAAGTGAGAGTAGAGGAATAACATGAACACATACAAAGTCAAAGAAATAACAGAGCCATAAGGAACTAAGATGGGCAACATGAATGAAATCTGGCTCCAGTAAAGTTACTCAAAATCTTGTTATGTAACTTCCATGAGAGCCAGGACTCCACCCAGAAGTGGACCGGCATAGAGGCCAAATATGGGTCTGCTGAGAGAGCAAGCAAGAGAGATATGCACAAGGGATAAACAGAGTTTGATTAGAAAAGACAGCCATTCTCATTGGGAGAAATCAGCGATACAGAAAGAACAGACAAAGAAAAGATAAAGAAAAGATTAAAGCACAAGGGAACTTAAAGTTGGCCATAAATATAACTATTATTTGTTTGCACTATTTATATATCCAGGAACACCAGCCATTAATCAGAAACCTATTACCATAGATACATATAGGCACAGAATCACAACAAAAGCAAGTATTAGTGGCATTATTTATCTCCCCACATTCTGCTGGGGTTTCCCTACCAAATGTTCTACGCCCAATGGCTAAATTAGAAACATGAAAATCTTTGAATCAAACAGATTACTTTCCAGCAGGTTTCCATATCCTGCAACAGTACACAAGTACATGTATTATAAATGCCAGGGTGCATTTTGCTTCCTACCAGTTCATTACAGTTATCTGGGAGAATGAAATGCTGCAGGAGTGAAAATATAGCAAAATGTTTCCAAAACCTTAAGTCAGTTTCCCCTGTAATTGTGGGAAACCACAATAAAATAATAAAAAAAATTAAATATCAAGGGAATGGACTTGTTAAATTCTAGTTTCTATTCCACTAACATTTTGACAGCTATCGTAAGTTAATGCAGTTACTCTTTAGGGAGAAATTTAGAGGCTCCAGAGAGTTGCATATTTTTTCCTCCTATCTCAAAAATGGCGTGTTATTTTGTCAGAACATCCACCAAAAAAAAAAAAAATTAGAAGTATAATCTGTGCATAACATTTCCTGGAAGAACCAAGTGCTCCTCAGAGTAGGACACTTTGTACTTTGAAGGATCAGGCATAACAAGCGCCATTCACACATTCTAATCAAGTGTCTTTTGAGCCAAACTCTCCTTGCTTCTTCTGAAGAAGTAAAGGCAAGGAGTGACAACATAGTCCAGTGAAAACTAACCATCAAATATGTCCACCATTCTGAAGAATGCCAAAGACAGGGACGACTTGCCACTGCCAGTACGACCACAGATTCCAACCTGCAAAAGAAAGCAAAATGTTATTTATAAAGGGAAGCTGCTAATCAGAATTGCAGTCCTTCTGGGAAAGCTGGACTGGACTGCCCTGCTGGTGAGAAGAAATGGCCAGTGGCAGATGCCCAGAAAGAAACAAAAGAGCACGGTGAGCAAACTCCTCTTTTCTGCCTCTCAGCATCATGAGGACTTGTCCCAGGAACATTTTTGAAACTTCAGCATTTTAACCTGGACTCCAATGACACTATATGCTGAAATGTGAAATATTCTTGCACTTGTACTTAGTTCCAGTCTGGTGTTCATCTAATCTCATCTGGCCACCTAGGCTCACTCTACGCAAAGGCAGTGGACTTGGAAAGAAAGGGGACTCTCAGAAGGAAAACTGTTCCCAGCCAAGAATAAAATGTCATGAGTGTAAGTTTCTTGACCCACATGCAGGGACCTCAGAGAGGACCATCAATGTATATAGGTGGCTCTGCAAATTGTTGATATTCTTGCTCTCTGTCATCTTAGGAAAGGAAACACACTAAGGAAGGATCTGCTCCAGAATGAAGATGACAGGCCATTGCTTGACACCGTACCTTTTGTCCTGGTTTGATATATGCCTTAACATGCTTAAGAACAGGCTTCAAGTTGTTTTCATAGCGAACACACAAATTGTCAATCTTGATTTCCCCTTCCTGGGGCCAGTCTTTTGGAACTTGAGAAGGATCTGAAATAGTAAACAGTAAATGAAACCAAAACGAGTGCTATCACAGGGTCACCTTTTATGACATTCCCCTTTCCCCCTTCTCCTGCCTGGGCACATTTCTGAACCCACTCAAGACACGGAGTCACAGTTTCCTGCCAGGGGGGACTTGGGAACTGTCTGGCGGGCACTTAGCTTCCAGATCTTGACACATAAGAGGAGAGGGCAGATGCTAAAGTGGCTCTTGGCAATAAAACAGGGAGAAGTCAAATGAGCAGAGAAGAATGTGGTGTCAGCACAGTGTTAACATGTTCTTCGGTCAGTAACCGGCACAGGAAGGGCAGTGCAATGAAGGATATTGGTACTGCCATACACCAGGAGCTGTTGACATTATCGCAGCTCATATTTCATCCCTATTTGCAAATACACAGGCAGGTTTTGTCTACAGACTAAGGGGCTTGGCTTTCCAGGGAAGCTTGCTGTCCGGAGAGTGTTTTGGCCTTGCACTTCCAAGCACCAGTTAAAGCCACTTTGAAATATGTTGAATATCATAGAATCATAGAATGATTAGAGTTAGAAGGGACCTTAAAGATCATGGGCAGGGACACCTCCCACTGGCCCAGGTATGAACAGGAAGGGGAAGAGTTGCTGAGGTCTGATTGCCAATGCACCCCTGTCCTGTAGACCCTATTTGCCGTAAAGCATGTGACTAGTGCATTTCTAATTTGTATCCATATTTTTGTTTTTTGAATAGCTACATAGGTGTTTTGTTCATCCTATCTATAACTGTACCCTGGTACTTTCTGATTGTAGTACAGCGCCAAGACCTGTCTCAATGGCATTTGGTAGGGTTTTTTTAATGTTCAGTAGTGTGGGCTACGTATCTCATAGCTGCCTTTGGCTATCCTTGTCACTTGGTTTGTTGGAGTTCCTACATGTCAATGAGAACAGATTTTGGCCAAAGGGGCGTATATATTTTGCATGACCAAGTCTACCATGCTTTCTCATTACTACATTAAAACACCAAAAGATTAGAGTGCGGTACCCAAGTAGCCATCATAGTTCTCCGACTCCATGTTCAGGAAGCTGTGTACTTTTTTTACTGCACCCATCTGCACCTCCAGATCAGCCAGATTCCTCACCACCCAGTTCAAATAGTTGGTTATCTGCATCACAAAATGAAAACAAGTACAAAGTTCAGCCTTTTGTCTATTCATCTACCTGCTTGCGAATAAAGCCTGGATAAATTTGTAGAAGTCTTTGGCTTGACTCAGTGTGATGGGTCTCTTATTGACATTACAAGAGTTTAAGACTTGGTGCAACAGCATGAAATATGTAATAAGCCAGTCATACTCCAACAGCAACATTCCTGACATAGTGATTTAGTGCTTGGTGTTCTCATCTTTGTTTCTGAAGGAGAAATATAGAAAGGTTGTACCTAATGTCTGGCAATGTGACTCATTAAGGGAATCTCGTTCTTGGCATCTAGTAATCAGAAGTGAAAGGCATCTTCTTTAAAAACACAAAAAATTAGAAGTGCTGCTTGGAAACACTGTCTTTTTTAATCTTTCAAAGACTGCAACTAACGATTTGACAGGCATTTCACTTGTTTCCTTCTGTGCGTATTTTCGATAATTCATTTCTCTCTGTGGAAAATGTGACAGTTTTTAGCATAGAAATACATGAGGAAAAAATGTATTATCAGCTCAATGATATTTCCTTCTTGGTTTTTATGTCCCTTTGTAATCAAAAGGATTTCATCAACAGTAAAGTTACTACTTGTAGTAGGTAATAGTTGATAAGTAGTTGTCTAACATTACTCAGGAGCTTAAAGAAATTGATTTCTAGTCAGAACTGACTATTTAATGCTAAAAACTGTGAAGCAATTTCCTAAACTGTCCTAAGTCTGTATTTAGGTGCTTGTATGAAAAAGAGAACCTGATCATATTATGAACAGTTGGCTGCCAAGCACCTTTAAAAATTGAGATACTTTGCATGCCTGAATAAAGATTTATACACTTAACTTAAAAACATCCTGAACACACAAACATTGAGAGAAAGGTTTTGCCATTTTTTTGTGGGAGATTGCTGAATCTGCCAAATAAGAAGTCTATTATGAATAAATCACCCAGCCCCATTTCTTTTGCTCTAACCTAATACTGATGCAATATGCATACAGTAAATAATTTTCCATGGGATTCAGCAATAACGTTTGTTGTCAACTTAAAAGATCGAACTGCTTGCTTTATTCTTAGGATAGAGCTATTCTAGGGGGCATTATTTTCTTTGTTATTCAGAAACTCGCCCATGTGGTGTCCAGTTTTTGAGTGAGGAAGTTACAGAAATGGGTACATTTGCAGATAAGTTAAACACTCTGCTTGTGTTGCGGAGTAGCAGGCTGCAATCATAGGTCTGGCAGATTTGATAACAGAGCCTGGCATCCGAAAGGCTCTACCCATTATTTCAACCTTCACTGCAGTTGTGCAAGGGAGTTGGCAATGTTTATATAAGGAGAGAGAATAAGCTTATGGATGTCTACTGTAAACAAAACATTAGTACAAGCAGTTTGCTCTCATCCACATCCAAACATCAAGCCTCTCTTAATTCCAAAGAGAAATCACACAAAAAACTGTCAGGGGACACAGGTAATGATCCAACTGCATTCAAAGTTTCATCAGTGTTACTGTGGAGCAGGGCAGAGACAGGTAGTCATTGGGTGACTGAAGCATTTCTTCCTCTGCTGTGCCAGACTTCACCAAACGGCTAATTTGCACTAATGATGTGTTTGCAAATACAGACTTAATACAAAGTAGCCAAAGATGATGCAGATATCTCGGTGCTTCCATATCCCTGCTAATGAGGCAGGATTATAGGAATGTTTTCAGAGTGAAGTTGAAGCACTGGGACTGATTCTCTGTTGCTGGCAGACTCTCACAGTGCTGCAACAGCAGCACAAAGGGGATCTAAGGCCACCATAAGGCAGCTGCTGAGAACTTTCTGTTGTAACCACGGGCTTGACAGCATTTACGTGCAAAGCCAAATTTCAGTGACAGACCCATACCCATAGCCTCCTCCATACCAGTGCCATAAAGCAGCCACTTTTCTGCCATGCCAGACATTATTTAAAAATTCTTCCTGCTATTCTCATCCTACTTTTGTCCCCACTCTCTGTGATGATCATACTCTATGCTCATGATACACTGCTTTCTTACTGCTACCTGTCACAATGAACCATGCCTACTAGCCCAAAAGATCCCAATCCCCAAATCCATTCAGAATTTCATGGACAATATTGGACATCTGAGTGGTTTCTTTCCAAAGGTAGAACTGGCATTTCTGGTTATTCAGCAATTATTTCATTTGGTCTTTGGTTAAACATTAGTCAGGCTATGACAAGTCTGTGGGACAGTATTTTCTGGCAGGTTTCACCATATACAGGCGGAACCAACACTGTGTTGTGCAAAACAGAGTGCACAGCAGGTCCTCTTACGCATTTTTAATTTTCCTGCTTTGCTTGGGAGCATGCAGGGCCTGGGAATGGTTGTGTTTTTTTAATTGGCTCATAAAACCTGAAGCAAGTCCAAGTTGCCCTGAACTCTCTCAACTTTGGCTCAAATCCATTATTTGCAAGATTGTTTTTTTCAAGTTCAAGAAAGCTGGAAGATCAGTATGTGTATGTATTTTTAAAACTATCATAAAATTAATAGGTTGGTCTGAAAGTTCTTAAGCTTTGCCTTGCCTACGTACCGTCAGAGCGTACAGGAGACCTAGCCCCACAAATCCTGAGTTAGGCCCTTCAGTGATGGAAGTAACAGCTGCAGTCAGAACTATACAAGCACCAAGGTAATCCTGGAATGAGAGGGAGGGAGAGAAAAAATTTAGACATTACAATTCCTTCAGATACAGAGCACATTTGGTTTACTAAGGTTTATTTCTATAATGACACTTGGCCCTTAAATTTGAGTTGTTTTTTCCTGGAAAAGGCCAGGGATTTTGGTGCCCAATCTGAAATACTCTAAAACAACTCACTGAACACAACTGAAACAGGCCAGCATTTTCTGCAAATCCAGTTGGGCTAGGGTATATTGTTGTACCCATCCCAAAAAGAGCAGGTATCAAAAAATTGAATGAGCATATTAAAAAAATATTAAAAACATAAGAATGGCATAATAATGACAACCCTAATTCCTACCACTAAACCAGATAAATTCCACTCTCTCCATTCCCTTTCAGGTCTTCTCAAACAGGGGCTTACCTCCCCAAAATAGAAAAGTACCAATGACTTCACAAAGTCTGTGAAGAATTTTTGTAGAATTTGTAAAGGCTGAGAGAGCTGGGACTCTTTAGCCTGGAGAAGTGAAGGCTGAAGAGAGACCTTATTAACGCTTACAAGTATCTGAAGGGTGGGCTGAAGGAGGATGGAGCTGGACTCTTTCCAATGGTTCCCATTGACAGGACGAGGGACAATGGGCACAAGCTGGGGCATAGAAAGTTCCATTCAAATATAAGAAAAACCTTCTTTATGGTAAGGGTGACAGAGCACCAGAACAGGCTGCCCAGGGAGGTTGTGGAGTCCCCTTCTCCAGAGACCTTCAAGACCTGCCTGGATGCAGTCCTGAGTAATGTGTTCTAGTTAATCCTGCTTTAGCAGGGGAGTTGGACTAGATGATCGCTAGAGGTCCTTTCCAACTCTGACAATTTCATGATTCCCTGATTCTGTGATAAAGGTAATGCACATGTTTTATGAGCACAAGTGTACAGGTTGACTTCAAGTGTCTACATCATGCAGCGTGACACTGTGCATCACCAGTGAAGGCATCACCAAACCTACTAAACACTCACAGCCTGCAGTGAAATACCATGTGGTAGCGTAGACTCTGAAGGCAGTGTAGCTGTGGAGTTGCGGTGCTGCAAACAAGCTAGTAAGGCTTGCTCTTGCCACAGCACTTTGAGTTTTGGAGTGACTCCATGGTAGGTACCTGAAGGATCTCTGCTCTGTTGCATGGTGATGACTTGCTTTACAGAAATTGCTGTATAGGCTGTATTAGAAAGATCTGACTTCTCATAAGCCTTGCAGGTGGTTCAACCCATCTTCTTGATGTCTGCCTCAGTTTTTAAATGAATGCCATGTGATCTCATGTAATTGTCAAAGTGCCTGATTCATGAGACTGCTGACATTCTCCCACTGCTCCCTGCATTATGTTTACTTTGGATGACAGGGTTAGCATTTTCCATCCATTGTTTTCCTCATGTCTGATAATACCCCGCCTGGAATCTTTCCCTCTGGGATTTGAAATAAGGACAGTCTACTTCATCTCTCTGTAAAATGTCTTGATGAGCAGATGACAGAATTGAACTTTACATCTACAGGGGAGCAAAAGCACAATGGTGTCGAGTTTCCATCAGTGGTTGGGACAGGACTTCACAGCTGCTATTAAATCCTACATATTTTTGAGTGATCTTAGTACCACCATGTCATTAGGCAGAGCTAAATGACTATTTCTTGGCAAGATCACATTATTTCTAATGTTAGGATGAAGTGATGCATATACTTGGATCAAATTAATTCTGTGTGTAACCAAGTCTAAGACTGTGAGACATTAACAGGCAGTTACACAGCTTATTCCAGGATTTGCTGTTGCTCTGTTATTTATCTTTCTTTGACTTGGAAGCAAGTTCAGCTTGATCTTGGACGCTGTAGGAAGATGAGAGCTTCATGCACAAGGGAAAGCTTTGCCATCATAAGGAACGGAGCACAACTTTGTTGCTCTGCTAGCGTATCAGAAAGTGAAGGTGAGGATACAGCCTTTGATGGGAGGATTAATCATGCCTGTTACTATTTGTGTCTAGCAGAATCAGGTCACTGCTGTGTTTATTCAGTGCTCTTTTAGTATCAGATGAATAAGGAAATCACAGTGACTTTCCTTGCCTCTTCTTGCCTTGCAGACCAGGAAAGTTCCTCGTGTGCTGCCCCTGCAAAGCCCCCATAAAAGCCTGTCTCGCTGGCAGCGGCTGTGTTGTGCCCTATTGTCATTTGTTTTCCAGTTGGAGTCTAGTTTTGCTGTCTTTCATGATATTGAACAGTAAAATCACAAACAGTATGGCCTCAGAGCTGCAGTAAGGGCACTGCAAAGGACAGGTTTAAATTACAGCTGTGGAGTTAAACCTGGTGCTGGAAAGATACCTCAGGACCTGGAAGCTCAGTGGTGTCTACAACATCCTGGTAGAATCATGGCACACTTCACAGAGTCACTAAAATGCTATGCTCTGCTTTGAAAAGTAGTTTCTGCTGCAGCAGGTCTGCAGATGCTGCACAGTAGTAGCAAAAGCCTTATTTTGAGTTATATAAATGTTTGCTCTTGCAGTCTCTTCAGACGCTAGACATCACAACAGCAAAAGATGAGGGAGACTTGTATTTTCTTACTCCTGGCCAAGAAAGCTGAAAAAACCCTATGGGCTTAACATAAACAATCCCAATCTATTTTAAGGAACATTGTGTATAATCTCGTTGCGATATTAATTCTCGTTATTATCTCCTCTGCATCAGGCAAAGTCTCTGTTTGCTTCCAAGGTTTCAAAACCATGGCTGGAACTAAACTGAACGTACCGTCCTGACCTCCAGCCATCTGTTGGCAGCCGATAGAAATAAGTAGGCAATGTTGTTCGTGTCCGTTAGTTCCAGCATACGTTGTTTAAATCTGGCTTCATGCCTGCCAGGAGCAAAGTTGTTATATTACAACACATTACACACTCATACAGAAAAGGATGAAGCATTAAACTCTTCTCTCCCTTCCCTCCCCCAAACCTCAAACTTTTTGCCCTTCTCTCTTTGCCAAACTTTGGGTTAGAAACTCTTCCCTAAGGACCTGTACCTGCTGCCAGGGGTCTCTTTAACCAGGCAGAGCAACATGTACAGTGGGGAGAAATTTCTTTAACAAATAATTTTATTGCACTAGATTTTGGATCACAGCCTGTCCCCTAAAGGTGACTGCAATGCCAGCACATCCACTTTTTTAGCTGCAGACTGTAGGTGTTGCGGCCTTCCAGTCTTCTCACACATGAGCGCTGCTTCCTCCTTCCTTCTTCCTCTCTTCCTCCTCACAAGTAAGAGCACAGGGCTCACCTGTCAGCTTAAAAGCTGATTTCAGAAGTTACCTGGACAGCTTCAGGACTTTTAAACAGGAGTGACATCTCTAAGGCTTCAACTAATGTGGACTGTAGATGAATCAGTAGATCAATACCTTTCAGCTACTCAGCTCAGTTGTTTTGTGTGCCAGTCACACATTGCCTAAGCAACTTGAACAACTACAATGAGGGAGAGCTGATGAGCATTTCTGAATCACAGAAATAAATGGTGTTACCTCCACTGTCAGTTGTTTCTCTCTCTTCCCATGTAATGCCCTTCATGTTTGTAAAACAGTGCAAGGATGTCAGAGCACTTTGGGAAGGAAGGGGGAAATCTGTTGGTGTAAGTGTATTAAATTAATGGCACCTTGCACTACTTTAGGTATGACCTTTTTTTCCTCCCCCTCCTTTTCCCATTGATACTTTATTTTCCTCTTCACAGCCTGAAAACGTTGCAAACAACATCCCCAAAACAACCACTAGTAACAGTAATGACGCGGGGAGGAGCAAAGATGCACTGAATATTCTGCTCATCTGCCTGGCAGCAAAACTCCTGTTTTCCTAATGGAAATTCTGACGTGCTCAATCTGTATCTTTTCATCCACGTCCAGTTCATCTTCTGGGCAGTTTTAGACTTTTATCCCGTCAGATGACAAACAGCAAAGGTCACTGAAATTGTGTTCTGATCCAACTGTGCTACTTTGCGGTAAGTTATGTGAGGAGCTGCTCTGTTTTATCCTGGAACATACTGAACTCAAACTGCAGAGAATGACTAACAGGACTATTAGTAAATATGAGCTTGCTGACAAAAACCGCTGGAGACTTTGGGTTTGGTTGACAGTGGAGCACAGACAGGGAAATGAAATGGCTTAGATTAGCAATGGAGTTCCTGGAAAAAACAAGTGATGGCTACAACACCTAGTCCTTCCCTGTTGCTGCCTTTTGCTCTCTGCCATCCAAGCCACATCGATATTTTGTAAGGTAAAGAAACACTGAATGACTCCCAAGAAGTGCTAAGCTCCTTCATCTTTCTCAGGAGACAGCATGATGAAAGGCCACTCTGAATCTCCCAAGAAGCACTCAGCATGCATCAGCATCAGGCCTTAATTATGCTTCACTGTTTCAATACATCATTCTTGTCAATAAAGCTTGTCGTTACAACATTTCATGTTGAGCAGTCTTCTACAGTGACATTTTTGCTTGACCAGCCACAGTCCTTACTGCGGCACTCTGAATTAACAGCCCAGGTCCTAAAGCTAGCTCGAAGTGATAAAGCAGTCTTAAGCTGACCAGACAGGTGTGTAAATAGCATTCCAATGAGATCTGCACCTGTTTGAAATGCTGCAGTTTACAGTATGAGCACAAGTTAAGCTTACTGGGAAGCAACATCAAGCTGGCACTTGGACAGAGTCATGCCAGCTACAATGTAGAGAATATAGAAGGGGAACTTGGTCTGTATTTCATGCAGTAAGTAGAGAAAAAAATACATGCACGGGAAGTTGGAAAAATTCTCTGAAGCTTCTGGAATTTATTTTGTGATTTTGATTGACAAGGCTAGATTTTAGACTATTAAGATCCAATTCTGTTCTGCTGTAGTTTTCTTGGGAAGGCTCCCTCATTGCATACTGCCTTTCAGCTGGAGAGCACTATAATGATGTTTCCCTGCCTGAGTGGTGGGTTAAATACAGAAATGGTTCAGGGGCACTTGGATAGCACAGCTTGTAGGATATAGCCACGGCAGGTCTGAAGGAGTGGTGCCTGTCCCTTCCCCACAGAGAAGAGCTCCCTGCTGTCCAAGAAAGGTATGGTTAGACACTTTAGAAGTTTAAATACCATATCCTAAAGATGTCATCAACTTTAATTCAGCAGAAAACCAATACAGATAAATTAGTGTATTATAGGAAGCATTTAGAGGCATGGCAAAGCATCAGGAAAACAAAACCTCTTCCCTTTTTGAGATGGCTTAATTAAATCCACCAAGTCCAATAATCTGCCCTCAGACACGCTCCAAGAAAGCTGCCAGACCAAAACCCAAGCCTCCCTCTAATAATTTCTTTGACAGACCTGAATGCTCTAATGGTGGTAAGGCCTTCAGCTGTCTCGGAGAAGTGACAAAGTAAAGGTAGCTGGGTGCTGTCGTCAAGTTCCTGGAGGTCCCTGGGAGCATGAAAAACAAGAGCAGCCATTACAATGTAAATATCTCTGTAGAAATTTTACTACATAACAGACAAGAATAGAAAGTTTATGTATTGCACATATTCTTTCCAGGATCACACAAAACAGTATACAAAGACACTGACATGGGAATATCATGTTTCTCTTTTACCATAGGAGTCTTTGAATCATCTCCCAGCCACCTACATGATCTAGCTTTTGGTCACAGCTAAGCTTTTCTTTGTCCCACTATTACATCTCTGCCGGATAAAAACCCACTGTTCATTTTAGCCAGGTTATAATTACTACTTTTTATTCTCAAACATTCCAATTTATGAATACAATTAACATAATCAAATTCAGAACAGCCAGTTTTAAACTTTATAGCATGTTATTTGTGGCTGTCACATCAGATATAAAATATAGTTTTTGTTTCTGCAAGTTTATTTTATTGCAACTGTATAAGCTAGGCTAAGAAAAAGGGTGCCTTTCCATATAAACTTTGCCTCGTTTTGAGTATCTATAAGTATGTAACACGCTGAACATAAAATATAACTGACTATAGTACTGTAACACTACTATTCATAGTGTTAACATTATCACAGTGGTTGAAATAGAGACAGCACAGACAGACAATAATATGAATGAGAAATATCCTCAATTATTCAGCAATGGTATTTTTGAGCAGTGGTATTTTAGTCTAAAAAGTTCCACTCTCCTGAAACAGGAACGTTTTCCAAACCACAGAGACAAATACATCTTTCTGTAACACTCTGCTTGTTGGCATAGCAGCCAGTTGTATAAACAGAAGAGAAGCCAGATCATTACATATTTAAACTTTTAATTAAAATCCTACTATGCTCGCCCACTGCCTTAGATAGGCCAGGAGAAATAACTGCTCCATGATGCCGAATATTTCAGTATACACAACTGAATTAGCTGCTTATGTTTTGATGATAAATATGCTCTTTCAAATTTATGATGGAAAATACATAGAAGTTTTTGAGAGACGTAATGGAAAATACAACAAAGAATCAAAGTGCTGTAAGAAATACTGTAAATATTTGCATTTCTAAAAATTAGTGAAGCATATATGCCTGGAAACTACTGCATGCAAGTAAGTTATAAATACAGGCTGTAGCTATTCCTTTATCCTACATTTCCCAAGACTATTTTTCTAGAAACAAATTGGGTTTATTAATTTCTGTTGTGGACTGAAAGAACACGAGTCAACCGTGGATGTTTCACAGGTGATTTAAAAGTGTTTAATTCTAACAAACTTTTTTTTTTTAAAAAGCACTTGCTGGTACAGTTTTCCCAGAAAAATGTAAGGGAATAAAATTAATGAGGTAGTTATGGACTTGCAGAAGATCAGCGATTGCAGAGACAATGGCTGCATGTGTGTGTTTGTGCTGACCTACAGGGTGATCAACTTCTCAGCAGCTTGCATGGTATGGCTATTGGTACAGCACGTGGAAAAAACAGGTTTGGAAGCAGATGGAGATTCTACTCTCACATATGAAATCACAGACAGAAACTAATACATCAGATTTTTCCAACTCTTGTGTATTTTAAGTAAGAAGTTTAAACAGTGTGAACTGCTACAGTGTGTACAGGGAGACACTCAGAAGACCGTAAGGCATTTTAAGAATGAAAACCAGGTCTCCTGATTCCTTAGCCACCTTGAGACCTGGTGTACTGACATGTACAGCATTAGTCTGGAAACCTAGTGGGGAAAGAACAAGACTTCAGAAAAATCTGACAGAACTGAAGCAAATTATTTCAGAATATAACATTTTTGTTTTGCAATTTCTGATTAGTTTCCTTACGAATAAATGTCTTTGGATATTCTGAGGAAATCTGATTAAAAGTAGGCTAAAGCAAGGCTAAATTATTGATACATTGCTCTGTGTACCTCCTGCTCCATTGATTTAGGGGTAATAAATCACACAATTCTTTCTCAGGCTACCTAAATAAGAGTATTGTCCATGAAGCCAATTGTACTGGATTGTTTAGTTGAAAATCACCACATCTCTTGACTGGATGCTACCAAGCAGCAGTTAATGCTTAGCCATGTGCATAGTGCAATGACAGGGCCAGAACTGACAGTTGCTAATGATGGTAGGTTATTTTGGCTTGCCTGCAGGTCAGCAGGCACCTTAATGGGTATTTTCAAGTATCAGAAAGTGGAGTAAATCTGGCCAGAAATATGGCTGAAAAAATAAAAAAAAAAGCATGAATGACTGAATTTAAGAAAAAACTTTGTATGGCTTGCTTAAGTTATTTTACTAAATTATATAATGGATTTAACATTAGAAATGTGACTTCAAGAAATCATGACACTCTTTTCGTTGAAAAATGTACTCTTTATTGCCAAGAAGCCACTCTGAATATGAAATGTTGCTCTACAATGGAAATGACTTGCTGTGGAGACTTTTTTACCAATATGAAGAAAAAATCATGACTGACATTAATCCCGGCAGTTATTTTCCATTCTCTACTAACCCTCCAAAGGTCAAAGAGGAGCTTTGACCAGATGCGAGCTGGCTGAGTTGATTAACCAACTTCATGCTCATCTGACTCTACAGCCAACAGTGTACAAAAGGGATCCAACTAGTGTTAATTCCCCAAATACCCCATGTATTGTTAGGTCAGCTAGAAACATTCTCCAATGTGTGTCTCAAACTCATACCTCAGGATCAAAAGTAGGATGCCTTAGCCATTTCCCCCCTTAGACTAGCTCCTCACACTCCATCACAGTTCTTATGTGCATTTTTTTAGAAGAAATTTTCAGGACACTTTTTAAATACATACTTGGAAGCAACTCTGAAGTATTTCTGGATGAAATAAAATGCTATCCCAAGAGGCACAAGGGCGACAAGGAACCATGGAGTGGCGTAGGAGATCATTCCAATGGCTGACAGGCAGAGTAAGGTGGACCGGGTAAGAGACTCCAGGGTAGGAGGAATGTGCTAGGGCGAAACAAAAAACAAACTTAAGGCAAAAGTTACTGGTAGAATCATGATATGCTTTTTCCAATAGAGGACCATAGGGAAAGTGGAATGACACCACCGTGAATTCATTGATACTCTCCTTATATCAGAAGCCTTTACGTTTATGTGGGTCTACTACTCAAATGTGCGAGGTTAAAAAATGAGTCAGTAGGGTTTTTTCTACAGGTCAGCGTTTCAAAGGTCATGGGCAAATAGGAGCTATTTCCACCTCATTTATATAATAAGCAAGAAAGAAGATTGTTCTTGATACCCCAAATATTTACAGAAAGAGCATGCTCTTTCTCAGAGACTCTTAATTTTCCTTTCATGTTCCCATCACCCTTTATTCAGGATTGTCGCTCATCCAAACACTTTAATTCACAGCCATAGTGAAAGCATTCCTTCCTCTTCCTGAATGGCCTAAATTCACATGTGCTATAGCCAGGATGGAATATCTATTTGTCATGTGTAAGTCCCATATAGTTATACTCTACCCTGTTTCCTGCTTTGAGCCCAAAATTTGGTGTTTTGCTAATCCAGATCTTCCAACAGAAGCAACTAGTCCGCATTTGAAGAAATTGAGAGTCATCATCTCCCATGATGTTTATTCTCGTGGTTACCTGCCCTCATTACTACAAATCTGTGTACTTTCTGTTTTGAGTTTGTCTATTATCATTCCTGGAGTCTGTTTTTTCTATGCCTTCCTTTACTGAATATTTTAACACATCATCTTATTCAGTAGCTAACTGAAAATTTACAAAGCTAAGATGTAAATCAAACAGAATACATCGGTACGTCTACCTGATCAATAATATTTGTATCAGCAGAGAAGCGATTTAGAATTAGCCCCAATGGAGTCATATCAAAGAACCTGTTAAACAAATTAAAAACAAAGTTACCTGAAAAGGAAGTACATTTTTGTATAAAAAGCCTGATCAGACAGAATACAGAGCTACGTCCAGCCATTTTCTAAATTAAAGCAGTAAATATGAATAACAGACCATAACGTCTGCAACCTGACTAGCTTGTCTTGGCGTTTCCACTCCAAAAAAACCTCCTCTTACAAAAGTCTCCTCTTACAAAAACACACTGTTTTCCTCCCACTCTTTCATAAACAGTCCCTCAAGATCCCTTCCAAAGACCCCAGCCTGTCCCTGCTTGGTGCTCAAACTCCTGTACCAGGACTCAGTTGTTTCATGGAAGCACCATGGTAACTGTATTTGTTATGTGGGCATCCTTGTGGCCAACATGCTGCCTGTGAGAGACTGTGGTTATCATGCACAGAACCTTTCCCTGCCCATCAGAAGAAGACACATCATTTGACACTGTGTCAATTGCTCAGAGCTGGAGCTGCAGGCCCTGGAGCTAGAACTGCACTCAAAGCCTACCCTTACACCCCAGACTTGAAGAGGGTGTCAGCTATCTGACATGTTTCAGCCAGATAAAAAGGAGGACTAATTTCACAAGTTCTGACATGGAATTTTTTCCCCCTGATTACTTCATTAGTTATTTTCATTTTTCATGACCTTGAAGGAAACAGGGCAAACACAAGAGCTTTTCACAGGAGTACCCTCCCAGTTACCAAGAGGACAGGTTTTGACCACATAGCTGTTCAGGAAGAACGTCATTTTTGCCATACCTGATTGGTCCAAGGATGATCTTGTTGAGAAGATTATGATGTAGGTTCTTGGCTGCTGTGAGGCCCATCCACTCCACAGTCAGAGATGTGATGAGGCAAAGGACAATCCCTGCTCCAGAGAGGATACTGAAGACAGCTACATGATAAGTCTAATAAAATAACAAATACATCAGTCCTAGAAATAAACACATATTTCTCTTTTCTACTAGGAAGTTCCCAAGGTACCCGGACATCACTTATATTACATAATTATATTAGTACAATCTTTTGGAAATTAAAAAAAAATGTGACAGAACTGCAATTCATTACGGTCACATAATCAGAAGACCTGGAAGTTCAAAGATCCCTCAACCTACCGATCAGTACCCTTCAAAACCTTGAAGTGACAGTACTTAGAGCTGTGAAGATAGACTAACTAACTGGACAAATACAAAGTATGCAAACTGTTAGCCAAGAAACTCAGACAACCAAAGTAGAACCTCTCAAGAATTAAGGCATTTGAGAGATGTTGGAAAGTTGCACATAATTAAGTACCACTGAAATTGCCACAGCAAATCCTAAACTAATCTGCCAGGGTTGTAACACATTTAAGCCTTCTGAAAGTTTACAAAATGGATTCCAGTAAGATATGTGTATATGAGTCAAATCTATGGCTATAAGCACATTGTATTTTAGAAGTACATTTGAAGACTTGTTTTTTTCTGTCAGGACATTACTGGACAACTGGTAACATGGAAAATGGAAAAATTGACTTACATATTCCTTCCTTTGAAAAGCCAATGATTTTTCTAACCTCAAACATGCTTCTGTTTCAGTTTTGCATGTTTGAAAAGACTAATAAAATTTGAATTTTCTTATGTTTTAGTGTAAACTATTCATCCATCCTATATAGCAATCAATTTTACTATATCTATCTGTCTTGCTAATCTAGCTGGCTTCTAAATGAACAGCAAAAAATTACTTTAGAACAATTTTTTCCCCTGTCAGGCTCCAAGATATGGCTCACCTTATTTGTGCTCTTAACATCATCAATGTTTCTGACTTCATTTGCATTGTCCATGGATGTCCATGTAGCAAGCCAATAATCTATGGCCACTATAACTGAGTGTTTCAACAACTTTGAGAAAATCATCAGAAAGAGCAGGAAAAATCCTCCAGAGGTTAGATATCTCCAGCAAGTTTTCCATGGCATTTTTGTCCTGAGCCTCAAGACAGTTGACATATTATCATCTTCATCTTCTTCCTCTTCTTCCTCTGTGACTCAGAAATTTGATCACATTAGCTTGGATGCAGTACTAAAAATTATACTTGTTTTTACTGGATTTGGTTGACTTTTTTTTGTTTGTTTTGATTTTTAATGGAAAAATTCAATTTGCCAGCAAAATTTAAAATCAGTGAACACTTCAGGCGTATTCTCATAGGACTTCCCTTTGCTCTTTAAGCAACTCTATAATTGTCAGTCTGTGGCTTGTTACAGGTTTGTTAATAAAATATTTTTGTGAGTCACATCTTCAGTACTGAATCTTTATAGTAAGAGACTAGGCCTTTCCCAACCCATTCAGCTACAGCAGAGCACTTTGTGTCACATGGAAAATTCTAGAAAGCTCTCCAAAGCTTTCTCTCCAGAGGCTCTGTCATCTGTTGTATGAAAGAGTTTAATTTTCCCTTCATTCGAGAATACTAGTTTTGTCTATGATCAACTGCTAATTGTTCACATTACAGTGAAATACAGTTACTGGAAGACTTTTACTATGGGAAATATATCTTTCATAGGTGCATAAACATGACATTTAAATTATTATTTTATTCCCAGATAATAAGAATAAACCTCTAACAGCCTTGAAGGCTGCACTTGGGTAATAGAAATGTTGACTTTGTCTTGACAGCGCTGAACTAACAGCATTTCCATTAATTTCTGATTTTGAACATTAAAAATGAATTAATGAGGGATGTTTGTGATGGATCTTCTTGTCAACTTCCAGTATCCAACCATTCTGGCCCCAAACCACTTTAAAAGTGATGTGAGTCCAAATCTGCACCTCTAAAAGCAACAGGACTTGGAGAGAACAGGAAGCTAAGCTTGAGAACAAAGCCTAAAGCTTCTTCCCTAAATTGTCTTAGCTAGAAAAATAGCAGGTTAACTCTATATCCTAAAAGGTACTGTAAATAGCTACAAGTTTGATCAGATGGTGGCATTTCAAAAACCTAGAACAGATAATTAATAGATACCTCATGAGGGACAGGGCTACAGCTGATCTAACATTATTATGCTAATGACTAGGCAAAGCTACCTCAATTTGCTTTAATTACAATTCTTACTCTTATTTTACTTCTATCTCACCTCTCAGTATCTCCAGGCAGTATGAGTTAGCAAAGAAATTAACTTGGTTTTGTACACCCTTTTCCCCACACAACATTTAAATAAATCTCTGGAGAAAAGTCATATTGTAAATAGGTCAAAGTATTAGACTTTACACTGTTGTTTCCAAATGTCATTACATCTTCATACTTTATTGCTGTGAGCTGCCAGCTATTCAAGTGGAAAGGCAATGAAACATGGCAATAGAGTAAGTAAAGTGAAATGATAAAACATACCTTCATCTTCATCTTCCAGTTGTGATTTAGATTCTCTGGGATACATGGCCCTTCTGAGGGTTTTTCTCTCAAGAGTAGTCTGGTCAGCTTCCATATCCTGCAACAAGGAAACTTATTGATTAATAAAGCTTAGGAGTCTGCCACTGTAGTAGCACCAACAATAACCTCAAAGAGGCTTTATTTCAATCATTTAGCTCACAGAAGGAAAAGCACGGTATTTTAGGATTTATCTTTCAAAAAATCCTGCTTTGTCAATTTTTTCCCCTCTCTTTTTCTTCCATTCTTTCATTCCCTCTCTTCTGGAATGATAAAAACTTCCAAAATAGTCTTTAGAGAATCCTAAATGTTCACGGCAATAACACAATAACAAGCTAAGATATACTTTAGGATATCCTTGAGTCCATTCCTTGCCCCAGCTGAGGATCAGTTGTGCACAGCATTCCAAAAGGATATTTGCCTAATGTGTCCTTATAAACCACCCATGACAGGCATACCACACACTTCCTAGACAATCCATTCCAGCCCATAAAGTTCCTTACAATTTGTGGTGGTTTTCCCTAATGCCAATTTTCAAACTTATGTCCTGACATGGTTTGTTTTTTCAGAAATTAACTGAAAATTATTTCATTTCAGAAATGTTAGCCTTGCCCAAATGCTCCTATTTACCTTTTCCAATTCTTGATCTTGGCGGTTCATCAAGGTTTTCCAGTGCTCATATAGCTCAATATCCTTGTTTTGGATATCCTTTAGTGTCCCCTCTCTAAGCACCATTCCATCCTTCATTGCTATGATCTAGGGGAGAAAGCATCCAACAGATCAATGCAGTAACATACCAAAAGAACTGACCTGCATCCTACAAGACACCGGATCTCAGTATTGGTGAGATTTACCGTTATGCAAATTTCTGTGTTCACTATATTCAGTATTTGATTAATCACTTTTAAGTTTGTTGACATAGCTCATAAACTTAAAACTTCTGTAAGCTGTGCTTAATCTGTACTTGTAAAAGTCATGGACAAGACATAATAAGTAATAGTCATATTTGCAATTAGGTCACAATTCTCCAGTGGCTTCCAGTCAAAAAAAGTACACAAATAATGTAAAAATAAAATTGTTCCTTCCACTATAAAATCCGTATTTTGTAGAGTTGCATTTAGCCACATGACATACAGAATTAAGAAGGGGGGACTTTATTATACAGAAAAACAGTGATCTCATCAAGCATTATGGTGCTAACGTCCAGCAAATGAGCAAATCTGCATCATGGCACCTCTTCTCTTACCCAGTCAGCGTGCGGTAGATACTGTAACTTATGTGTCACCAGAACAAGGGTCCTCTTGTCTTCTTGAAGAAACTTCAAAATTCCTTCCTGCATTAAATGATCACTTAAGTGAATGTCCAGTGCAGAGAATGGGTCATCCTGCAATCAAATCATATTAAAAAAAAAAAAAAAGATCAGGATACAAAAGTCAGGAATTTTCTTTCAAGAAAAATGAGAAAAATTTAGAAAGCATCTGCCATTATTAACATTTCACCTCTGTCGAATGATTAAGACTTAGTCAGAGGGATGCACTATGAAACAGTGAGCTCGAATCCATTGTTCTTCAATTCACAGCAATGGACTCCGCTTTTACTGTTTAGATGTGCACAGTGCTGGTGACACACTGACGGTGTGGAGTAATGCTTATCAGGAACACCAGAACTGAAACTTTCCGTCCAAATTTGAAAATGCCAGGATCCAGAGCCAAGCTTGGGTCTAATTTTGATGGGAAACTGGCACAGAAAAAATAAAGCAGAGTTAGGAACTGTTCTAATTTCCTCCAAGTAAACTGCAGATGTGCTTGGTCTTTAATTTGAGTGGGTGTGGTTACCAATATTCAGGTAAGGATATTGATATGCAAACACTTTTTCTCCAAGAACAGAAGTCCTCAGTAATTCTGAGGAGGCTCAAACAACACCTTCACGAGTAGTAGCCGCCTGAAATTCCTGACATATCTTGAAATTATTATCAGAAAAAGGAAAGTTTGTCTGAATCCACAGTGTTCTGCAGGAGACTGCTGAATCTTTTATCTGTTCATTGCTGCCATGTAGTTGTATTTTTCCTTAACAGAAATCCTGCTGATTTCAGTAGGACTATGCTGACACTAGGTCACCAGTGAGAGCAAGCAGAAGCTCGACAATCTGTTCTGCACATCCAGTGTTAATCTCTGTAGGAAATCCCATCTTCATCTCCCAGAATGCTTTGATGCTCCTTCATTTGGTGGATGTTTATTTTCTCTCTGTAACTTGGATGTGGAGTTGAACACAGGTCCCTGCAGTTTTCTAAACCTAACATAAATTTTTTTGAAGCTAAATAAAAGGAATGACAGTTTTATTACTAACTTTCCATGCTCCATGTGAAAAAAACAAAATCTTACCAAGAAAACAATGTTCGTGTTCTGATAGAGTGCTCGAGCAACACAGATTCTCTGTCGTTGTCCGCCACTTAAATTAATCCCCTAATGAATATAATGGATCAGAAATAGGCATCTTTGAATAAACATTATGTTAGGACTCTGGAAATGTGATTTTTTGCAATTATACAGAGTTGCAATAAAAACAATAGCTTTGTTAAAATGCTAATCCAGTTGATAAACAAACATAATCCTCATATAATATCAGAATAAAAATGATTACTCAGCAACTGCTCATGGATGAATGTAAATTATAAGAGCTTCTCCAAGCACAGTAGGCTTCTTAGATTGAAAAATGCGACCAATGCTAGCATCAAATTGTGAAAGCAAAATACAGGAGACTGATCAAAAGAAAAACTCATTTAAGAAACAGCTGAAGAAGGAAAAAAAAAGTTTACTTTTTTTTTTTTTCAGTAACCCTTGGTGAATTACAATTATTTAGCAGTCTGGAAGCCAAATGCAGCCCAATACTAGGTCTGTCTGAGTGACGTCAGAGATTGCCTTCTTAATACATAAACTAAGCAGACATAAAAGCATTCAATTTATTTACCCTTTCTCCAATTTCTGTCTGATCACCAAATGGTAGTAAGTCAATGTCAGGCTGCAGAGAGCATGCATCTGTAACAGCTTTGTACCTGTAAAAACAATATGGTCATTGCAATTATTTAACCAGTCATTTTGCTAACATAAATTCACTGCTATGTTATTAAGGCTCTGTCATGGTTGGATAATTGCAAAAATAAGTAGGGGAAAAATGATTATTCCTCAACTAATCATGAAGCATTGTAAACTATGCATTGCAAAAAAAATGACATATTTATTAGAGGTCTTTATGGGCAAGCCTACTTATTAAAGATTCAATTACATAAATCACTGAGTGCATTCCTCCCTATCACAGAGCTGTTTTGCTGGACTCTTGAGTATTTGAAGCCATTTTCCAATGAGTTATTATTCTTCCCCCCTTAGGTGCCTCTTAATTTACTTCAGTGTGGTATTACAGGGCAAAGGATCCAGTGCTTCTGGTTTGGCCAGAATCAGGAAACCACTTGCAAAAACTTGAAAACTGTTATGAGATTTCTAGGTCTGTGGGGTATCACAGCTGATCTGCTAATAAGCAACTGGGGTCAGACTGAGTGGTGTAATTCAGCCTTGCCCCTTTGATAATAAGTGAAGTTAGGCTGATGGATGCCATAGCTGGATGCATGCAGAATCTGGCCCCTAAAATTTTAGATGGTTATCTGGATCTTGAGGTATTTGGTCATTGCTAAGTTTTATTAAGTGGGAATGGAGTCATGTATCTTAACAAAGCACACGCTAAGAGGAATGGGATGAATTTTGAATAACTTAAAACAAAGAGAGTTGCCTTTGAAAACATCAGGAATTTGTTTTCCTTAAATCAAGTCACTTTTTCCACTGCATTTGTTAGCTGACCTTTTAGAAGGACACAAGAAACAAGCGCTGAATAGGCACAACAGAAGCTGTGCACCTCATCTTTCACACTCCCTTCTGTAATTCTAAATGAAGAATTACAGTTATTTCCTTGAGGCACCCCATCTTCATGCATGCAGTGTTTTTGTAAAGCGTCTGCTCCAATAACTTGATCACAACACATAAACTCAGTGGAAACATGCCGAGATTCCAAACTTCCAGAGTCCTCTGGCAACCTCAGGCTCCATTGAACAAAACAAAAACATGTTAGTAGTCTCCAAAGATGGGATTCATCTCACCTAACTTTAGCTGCTTGAAAAAAATGTATATGGCTTCTGCCGTATTCCATAGGGAGCCACTGCTGCTGTGTGATTTCTCGCAAACATCTTAAACATGCACTCTGGTCAGAGGGGGAGCATTGAAAGACTAATTTAAAACAAAAAACTTTCATTGGGATGGCTAAAGTCAGGTTAGCTAATTCCACCTCAGGGTTAATGTGATGTTTTTCAGAATTAACAGATTTCCTCCAGAAGGAGAGGCCAAAAACCTCTTTAAAAGAAGCTGCCAGGTGTTTATGCAAGGAGATTGATATTTACCTCTGTTTATTAAATGGGCTCCCAAAGATAATGTTCTCCTCCACAGTTGCATTCAGCAGCCATGGCTTCTGAGCCGCGTAAGCCACTGAGTATCTGTTTCTACTGCAGATAGATAAGAGCATTAGTAAAAAGCAAAATACCCATGTTATGAAACATCAGGTTTTTATAAAATAATTTTATGAATGTGCATTCATAAAAATACAGGGCATCACATAGGCAAAGCAACTGCTACAAAAGTGAATGGAAGAATTTTATATTAGATGCTTAAATTACATTTTTTAAATTAGAGCAGCACCCACTCTCTCACCTGATGGCAAAATCTACACTCCGGACTGTATTCTATTCTCCTTTACATAGCTGAAACCTACAGCAATTTAGTAACTGTAATTTCAATCCAAGGGCAAATTATAAATAATCAAAATTATTAAATTCGCACAAGACTAGTTACTAGGTTGGGTTTTTTCTCTAACATTAAAACAAGTAGTGAAAATGCACTGTTCAAATGGCATTAGGACACTTGAATTGCTGCTTTCTGAAGTTTTAGGGTATTTTTGATGTGCACAAGGAACGCATTTTTCTCATTGAACACTTTTTTCCTTTAAGTCTAAATTTATTTAAGTCTAATATCCTCAGTGGATTGACATGATATTGGAAAAGAGGGTAGTTTAATACAAATTGGGAAGGAATCACTACAATCTCCCAAGTATTTATTAGACATACTTTAAATGTGTCTATTTAAACTGTAATGAAATGTGTACAATACGGGTATGAATGTTATTTGCTTCTGGCTGTTTTCCTTATGTATGGCAAAAATGGTCATGTAATTTCAGACATTTTTTCTGACATGCCTGAAATGTGTGATGGAGGAGGTGTGAACTGGTACCACCTTACAGATCTGAACACTTATCTTCCTTCTCAGTCTCTTTGATGCTATTGCTTCAAACTGTAGATTTGATACAGCTTTGTATGTAAGCATCTAGGATTTTGTATTGAGAGAGAGGGTGCTAGGGTATGTGAAATAGCTGGTTAGAAGCAGTCAGTAGTATCTCAAAAATTTTAGGAGTTTTAGCAGTTCAGTATGCACTAGTATGAAATATATCCTCAGGATTATCAGGTAGTAAATCATGGTATGGCTCCCAACCACAGCTATGTGTGCCACTACTTCTCTATCATTTATGATGTGGTTTTGGTTTAGCTTGTCCTTCTTGTAAACCTGCAGGCCTTTTCCCTGAAGCCAGCTGGTGGAGACACTGCTTGACTTCACCTGGAGCACAGCTGGCTCCCTTTGTGTGCTGCATGCCCTGCTCCATTACACGGCCGTCCAGCTGGGTTACAAGCAACACAAACCCTAGTGCTGATCAGAAAACATGCAAACACACATGGGAGGGTACACGTAATGATGTCTTATATCTAAAGGCCCTTTCTTGCAAGATATGGAGCACACCAAACTCCCAGTGATGTCAAATAGGAGCACTGAACATCTTTCAGATAATACCGAGGTAGTGGTACAATGGCTGGAGAAGATTGGGATCCACTGGATTTAACACAATCTGTGAGTCAATCCTACAGTAAATGATTATTGGCATGGTAAGAAAACACAGAGATGGCTGAAGGGTACAAAGATGAAGGTTTGAGGAAATTCTGAAGAAATGAATGAGTGTAATATGATACACTAAAACCACAAATAATACCTTCTGGATGCTTCAAAAGAAGGTTCTGTTTCATTTACACTGTAAATTATGGTAAATGCCATTTAGTAAGCAGGAAATACAGAGAATAACATTTTGTGCAAGTTTTATATATAGGGTAACTGGAGTTAAGTACATATTTTAAGAACTCAACATCACTTTAGGTTTTTTGTTGGTAAGGGGAAAGTAAAAAAGATCTAATTAAAAGTATATAACTTTTCTAAATACAACAGGTTCGTTCATAATGGCTAAACAGGCAAACTATATTGTTAGAAAGTGTATTGTAAAACCTATTAAAAATGAAGTTATTAATACTGTCTGGGCATGTAAAAGGTTGACAAACAGCTTCTCCACACAGTTCCACCGATGACCTGCAGAAGTTGGTAACTATACTTAAGTCAAATTTCTTCTGGAACAAAGATTATCTTTGCAGATACGATTTTGCAAGGTGCAAACACACTATTGAATCAGAACAGATTTTGAACCTGTTTATAGCAGTAAGGCTGCATCAAGCCATGCATGGCACAACAACACGTAGGCTTTTCTTGTCAACCTCTACTTCTTAAGGGTCATATCCATGATATTACATTTTGAAGAGCATGCAATGACAGTAATGACATGAGTGATTTTGCAGCTCCCTCTGTTTGTTAATGGGCTGAGCAGTGTTGAGGGCATGGAATGGCAGTCAAAGCAGTTCTGGAGCAGCAATGGTGCTTGTGTCCAGGCATGGCAACATATCACTGCAAAGTGCAAAACTTAAAAGATTAAATTTATGCCAGGTAAATGGAAACAGGTATTAGAAGGGACTAGAAAAATGGTATTAATGTGTTGTCTGACTTTAAAAAACGCCAAATCAACAAATCTTTTCCTCCCAAGCCTACGAATCCTCCAGATCAGATATTTTATTGCCAAGATGAAAATGTCTTCTTGCCCTGCTCGGGTATGTGAGTGCAGCTGCACTCATAAGGATCCATGTCTGGCAAGGGGCATAAAAATTCTAATAGCAAAGCCCTTATAATGCCAGACTCACATATTAAGCATCTTCCCAAAATGCCAGAACTGAGACATGTTGCTTTCTGTGCTGCACATCAGCTCTGTAAGAACTTTGATAATTCATGCCTCCTGAAGTACATAATCAGTGTTTCATTCATGCACCTATTGCCAGAGAAGATGTTACATCAGAAGTGAATAAGCCCCGTTGGGTATCTCAGAAGAGTCAGAGGACCATAAATTGAGGCTCAAAACAGACATTGTTTCACCTGAATTGGTCCTTTACTCATCAGAAGCTTTCAGTCTTCTCTGGAAAAAAAACGACAAGAAACCAAAAGATGGAATCTACTAAGAGTTTAAACAGAGGCTGGAAATTAGGTCAAGCCAAACAAAAAAAAAAAAAAAAAAAGAAACCCTATATTTCCTCTATTAAACCCCCAACAAACTTTTATCAGTAGATAATTATATGCAATGGTAGAGAAAGGGATAATGCTTTCATGTATGCATTTGGGAGTGCCCTCTGAAGTACAGTTTAGCAAAAGCTGGGCATAAGCCTTTCAAGACCTTTTGCAATTCCATACCAGACTTAATATGCTTGCCATTATAATCAAATATATTATCTAATGAGCAAGGACAAATTTTAGGATCTCAATTTCTTAAACTCTTTTTCCTTACCTAGAAATTTAATTCCATGCTTAGCTTGACAAACACACTTTAATTCTTCCAAATTCTGTCTAAGATTTCTGTGAGAATCCACATTCATTAATAATCTCGTGAATAAACATACATAAGACCTTTGCTGAGCTGGGGCCTTCACTAATAAGGGGATTAAGTATATGGTCTCATACTTCATTACCCTACTGAATCTGAAAGAGTGATGCAATTGCTGGGCATGGGAGTGGGCTGAAAATGAAGCTCCTGAGATTTCCAAAAAGAGTACCTTATTTGCCCACTGGGATTAGTAATCTTTGCTCTAATTTCTTTATTTATTGAAGTATGGCTATTTATACTAATTTTTATTCTGTACTATAAAATATACATATTCCCCAAAGTGGAGCATGGTGAGTTCAAGTCCAAAATGGTAGGGAAAAACAAACTATCAGTTTGATTAGATATTTTTATAAGATTTTGAATATATAAACTGGTCTGACAGAATGTATTTAACTCAAAGTTTTAAGGAAAAGTAAAAAAAAAAAAATCTTGCTGAAGTTTGGACAACCTTTATGCTAACTCTGGATGTTTTAAAATAGATTAATGCATCTCTAACCAGGTCCAGATTCCCTCAGAATGAAACTGGAGGAGAAAAAAGGGATACAAAATGTCTAGGCTATCACTGTAAACAGCAGAATGGACCATTTCCTCTGCTAATACAGGCAACGAATTTGAGGCAAGACAAGCACTGAGAGTCTACACAAACTCTGTCCAGCAGCTTGGAGGGATTGATTCCTGTTCCTGCAACCCAGTAGCAGAGCAGCACTAGTATGTATGCTGACTTTGGCTACTGACATTTATCTGACTATTTATCCATCTATGGGTAATTCCCTTCAGTGTTTTCTATGAGCTACCGTGGTTGCAACCTTTTGGTAAGCAGTTGTACTTGGTAATCCTACTGAGAGAAGCACTGATTTTTCCTATTTTTCATTGAAGCCTTACATAGTTTGAGGGCAGGACAGGCCATTTGGGAGGATCTGTTTCATAAATCTTGTGTTTCCTGTGCTTTTCACTTAATACACAACAACCTGTTTGCACAGAAACCAGTTCAATGTACAGAAAATCTATACCAAGTAAAGGGCTTCCACTTAGCTGACCCGCTTAATGGTCTGAGAAGATGGCTCTGAATGTTTGGCTTGGAGTGGATGAGATGAATACATGTCTCTGCATATTCCCCACCTCTGTCCCTGTACAGACTTAATAACTCAGATCTGAAAGAGGCTCAGCTAAATCACTGCATCTGGATAACCTCATGCTTCAGTGTTTAAGAAGATTGCTCACTGGGAAAACAAAAAGCCAGCTCCTTGTCTAAGGTTTGTAATGTGGCCGAGGCATGCCTCATGGAAGTGGGAAGAAACAAGATCTCGCCCATAAGATTTGCCCTGGCCGTGTATCTCTTACAGCAAGATAGCTAATGTGCTTTCTTTCCTAAATTCCCCAACCAGTGACAACCCCAGCAGCAGGATATAGAGCTCTCACTGCAGACAACCAACACAACAGGGTATTCAAGTCCCATGATTGGGTTTCACAATGAGGCATGGCAGGATTACCACAATATAACTGGGGCCAAAATCAGATCCATCATTACTACTACTGTGTTGTTATATCTGAATTTTTGGGGGAATTCACCTAGCCTGCATTTCATCCCTGGATCAGTAGCTGCGTTAGTCATGCATGTGGAATCACATGGAAAGGGTTTAAAAACAGTAAATAGGACCTTTATTATAGTTTTGTAAAGAGTAGGATCCTCTTAGTTAATACCTGACGTATCCTTGTGTATTCATCTGTCTGTCAGGCAGTCTGAAATTACCAGCAAAACATAACCATGTTTGCATCAGTTAAATCACAGTACCAAATTACAGTTTACAATGAAAAGTTGCTGACTAAGGCCTGAGATGCCGATTAAAACCTGAGTTACCTGTTTTGTTATGTACAAATAGCTAATCAATTGACAGTATGTTCTTAATCCCTCTTGAACAATGTGAAACCAATAGTGTTTCAGAATTTGCCTCTATTATCTTTCTAAAATTTCTGGTTTTGTCTAATCTTCCTAATCTTCCATATCTTTCTCTAGGACAAAGTTGAGAAAGTTTTCTCAAACATATTTTTCAAAACAGCAGTGTGAATTATTTTAAGGTACACTGTACTCCTTGAATTTTCTTAAACTACTCAGAAAAAAATCCACCTGATTGTGAAGTCAAAATCTTCTTCATATGTTTCAAAGAAATGAACTGGTAAGTCACATATTCTTCCTCCTCCAAAGCTTAAACTCACATATAATTAAACTAAAGTTCATCTTGCCTTGGATCCAACTGTACTTGCTACTCCAGTGAGATCATACATTTAGAGTATCAGACAATGAAACATGGCTGGGGAACAAAAAATGCCACACATACTGGAACAGGAAAAGCAAAAATTTCCAGCCTGCAACATTGCTGTAAGAGAAAGATGATAAGGATTACTAGTCTAGGAATGAGGCAACCAAATATTTGTCTCTGTGACAAAATTCACCCTAATTAACTTAAGAAGAGTTTGACTTGGTAGTTTGAAGGAAACAAAACCGATCTTTAAAATCAAAGAAAAAGTCTTGGGGTTACAGCACATCCCTTCCACAGCCTCTGCCCTCACTATGCTGGAAGAGTGGTTGCTGGCCCACTTAGTTTCTGTAGGAAGTTCCCGTTCACTGGGTTTGAATTTGCATGGATCCAAGCCCTGACCTTACTGGCAGTTCCCTCTTCAGCAATAGCTTCTTCATAGCCTTTAGTCCTTAGGTATTTGGTGTCCTCAGACTGCCTTCTGAACGTATGACTGTGAAGAGTAACACTGACTTAAATAGGCAAGGCTTGGGTGATCACCTTTTTTTTTCTGCTAGCAGCATCATCACTGGGTGGGAAAGACAGCCTTTCCTGTATGCTGGTACTCCACTACTGAAGAAGCTCCAGCCTGTCACAGTACAGTGTGTAACAGTAGCAGAGTAACAATGCTGACTTAATAATCCAGATAGGAATTCAAACTGGACCTGTTTTGTCTTTTACATGTTAATTATCCCACCCCTCCAATACTTCTTGAAGAATTTCATTATTCGCACAACCCGAGCTGCAAGTGCTATCTGAAATGTTACTAGACTACAAACACCTTTGATGAAACACAACAAAAGTAAATCACACCTCATTTTTCTTTCCATAAGGAGGTTTGGAGATAGCACGGTAATGGGCGTTATTTGTTCTAAGGCAAATAAGTACTGTAGGTCCACAGCCAACTCCCAGTACCGAAGACCACTGGATAACAGGAATAGTATATATATGCTTTCTATTCAGATCATTTGATAGGGCTAATTTATTAGATATTGTAAGATATTAATATATTAGCTCTTAATCACCAAGCTATTCTCTTTCCCTTCCTGAAGCAGTCTGATCTGAACCATGACCAGAATTGCTATGAAAATCCGTAAGTTTGCAGGTGATGCCCTCCAGAGTGGATGTGAGTGATAATAATCCTTTAACATGTAATTCTGAGACATGAAGTTTCCATTTCTCTCAGCAAAACCCAACTCTCTGCTTAAATGAATACAGCAATTAGTAGCTATATGAAACATACTTGCTCCAGTGAACTTTTCCCTCCAGCGTCTGCATCTCTCCCAATATAGCAAGGAGAAGTGATGACTTGCCACAGCCAACCTGACCCACAATCATTGTCATCTGACCTATGGTAATAATAACAAAA
>VXBJ01003159.1:18663-151182 GCA_013400055.1 Nycticryphes semicollaris | reverse complement strand
AAAAAAAAAAAAAAAGAAAAATATCAGTTCTACTCAAGTCTAGACCCAATTCTAAGCCACCTGAAATAGTTGATTAAAGTTGTCAGCATCCACTACGTAAACAGGCAATATTGCATGTATTCATCAATGGAAATACACATTAACAGATGGTATAATGGACACACAAATCTCCAAAGGAATGGGACTATTGCTTTGACATATATTATCATACTATGTATGGGAGTGTGTTACTTTATTGAAGTTTTTTAGGGTTAAATGACATAAAGTGGGGAGTGACTATTTAAGTTGTGTTTCCCTGAAAACTGAGGCCAATCTAATAAAGTAGCTATAACCGAAAGAGAATCCATTACTCTTCTCTCCTTTGCTGTACTCCTCCCTCTCCTCCCCCCATTTTCCTACCTTCAGTCCCACTCTGTATTGGCAATGATGCTTCTCAGGTATTCCCATAAACTAACTGAACTCACTGTGCTAGCTAGTGTATTTGGCAGGTAAGCTTTTCACAATCCGGGGAGTTAATGGTCTCTTTCCTTCTAGAGGAGGTAAACTCTTTAGACTGGCTCACCCAGCTTGTAAACCCATGGCCTAGACTGTAAACTCCTTGGAGCAAAGACCTTCTGCTGGTGTTGTATGTTGCGCTGGGGCAGCACAAAGAAGAGTTCATCCATGTATAAGGAAACAATGCTACAGTGAAAGAATGAGATAGACTTTGGGATTACATATAGTACTTTGGAATTTCTTAATAACTGTGTGGTATCTAAGATGTGTCAAGCTAACATAATAAGCTGTTTTAAAACTAAGCACTTGATAGGGTATAGAAATAAAATACAAGACTATTCAATAACCTGAAACACTAACAGCGTTAGGAATTTTACAATAATAGTAATAACAAGAAGAAGAAGAAAAAGGAGAAAAAGTTGTTACTTTTCATGCTTGCTATGTATATAAGTCTTCCAAAACAAATCAATGGTTTGTAAACCCCTGAAACTCCTAGACAAAAGACACTGAGGATGCAAGAAATGGCAGGAGCTCATCTAGACAGAGAGAAATTAATTGAGAAAGAAATTTACTGAGCATTTCTTAACAGAAAAACTGTATGAGGCTCACGGAATTCTCGTAGATGAAAACAGCTGTGAACTGTGAGAATGTAATGTTGAAGAATGGTAGGAGAAGTATAATATATGAACGAACGCTGTGTCCCTGTGCATCCACTGGTAGACACTGCTGTAACTAAAATATTGAATTAGATGGACCCTTGATTTGAACAACTCTGGAGTTCTCCCTCTTCCTTTTCTTAATTTGCCTATTCAAAATAATAATGAATATTTTTGAAATAATCTTTTCCTTATTTATTCTTACTCTTGACTTTCTTCCTGCTATTATAAAAACTATATAAAGTATATAAGTATATAAAAAACATGTAATTTTTGTTTATTTGTAGTACTTTAGGTTAATGATATAGCTATATGACCAGTATGGTTCCTGAACTTGTATACATTTTTAACCTTCATTTTTTCTTCTAAAAACCTAAATATGTGGCTTTTTCCTTTTCACAACATCAAGAAGTAAAATTAGTAGCAATTTGGTATTATATATTTAATGTTGAAGGTGTGCATTTAGCCTACCTGTTGGGATTCTGATGTTTATGTTGGATAATGTAGCTAAACCACTTCCCCATGAGAAGTATCCATTGGTCACCTACAAAACAATTACCAGGTCAGGTGTATAAACACGAGGTAAAAAAAAAAATAGACTGTCTAGCTTGGATTTAAAATATGTTACTAAAAGAAATCAATGATTAATTGACATAGTGAGGCATACTCATAAACAAACAAACAAACAAAAAAGCAAATTAGGTTGGCTAAGATTGCCAATCTCACAAAGTTTGTCAACAAGAAAAGTTATATACACAAATGAATATACTGTATGAAATGCAATAAAGGGATGATCTCAAACTCTATTTACTAAATACTTTCATGCTGTCAAGTATAGTATTATAGACTAACAATCACAAGACCTCACAGGTGACAATCTAAATAGCATAGCTTATCAAAGAATTAATTATTCTGCATATTGGGATATATGGCCCTTTGTGAACGTATTCCCAAAGTGCAAATTGAAAATTCACAAGATTTATTCCAGACAAAAATGTGCCCCAGTGCATGCTAGCCTGTTTGTGCATACTTCCTTGGGAGATGGAAGGGCCATGAAACATTATTTACACAGAAGACATATATGGGAAAAATTTGGTCAATATGAGTTAAAGCAATGTAATAATAAATATCAAAAAATTACTCAGTTTTTATCACGGTTATTAGTGAAATAGAAACCCATGAAGGGAAAGTCTGAAAAATCTATATTAATTTCTAAATATCAGATTATCTGTCTATCTATGTATCAATCTGTCTGCCTGTCTATCTATCTATCTATCATCTGTCTTTTGTTCCTTCAGACTCATGGTGCCTCTGTTTCCTGACAAGACAGGAATCACTATAAAGAGCTGATCTGCAGCGAATTCTCACTTTATTTCTGGATAAAGTGCTTGTTCTTTCAATGGACAATTTGCTGCCTGAAGAACACCAGTAAATGGTAATGTTGCAGGAGGACCTGCTTCTCATAAAAAATAAGATGATGATTTCCCATCACCTTGATTGCGATATCATCTATCTCCACAGGACGTGTTTGCTTCCTTGTTGGCTGTTCATAGCTTTCAAGCTGATACCTCAAGGGCTGTCTCCTGTTGATGGCCTTGGTGTGCTACATAGTGAAATGAAGAAAGGATAAAAATTGGAATTGTGAAGAGACAACAGCATTTGGTTTCCTATAAAACAAATTATCCACTCCCTTTTTTACCACAATTCCAGGTCACAAGAAGAAACAAGAACTTTTCAGTATATGTAATAATAAAAACACACTACTGTGATGCACATAGTGCAATGTTTTAAACACCCTTAACTGGAAATATCTGATTTTTGCATGCATAACCATCCCAAACTTCAGCTCTGTCCTCCTCCTATCATGAGGCAAATCTGCCTTCCCTGAGGTGGCTCCAAACAAAAGCTGTGTCAGTAAAAGTGTAATGGCATGCAGAGTTACCAGTTTGGGTCTTGGAAGCAGAATAGCTGCAGGAGTGAGAAGCATACCAAACTAGCTTGTGCAGAGTACCTTGCTAATGCATAATAGCAATTGTGGACCTAGCTGATTCTGAGCTACCTGTGGTATTTGTAAGCACCATTGTATCAAGCTGACTCGCTATAATCTAGGTGATTCCTTATAGATGGGCTAGACAGTGTTTGATTTAATCTTTACAGATATTACCTTTATTTTTCCTCTAGACTTTTTCTGTGTCTGTCAGTAAGACTGGACGAAAGGTGGACAAGAGAAGCAAAATAAATACCGAAACATTTTTTTCTTTATTAAAATTCTTAAGCCACAAAACCAAGAAAAATGTTTCTGTTTGACAATTTAATTCAGCTCAAAATAAAACTTTTTTTGTGCTAATCCTTTCTTTCCAGTGCCATCTTCAAGTTTCATTCACATTTCAAATTATATAATAAATTTGAAACAGCTGAAATACTTAGCTTTAGGAAAAAATCAAAATGAAAAAAAAATCTTTTCCCAAATCATAGAATTATAGAATAGTTTGGGTTGGAAGGGACCTTTAAAAGTCATGTAGTCCAACCCCCCTGCAATGCTTGGGGACATCTTCAACTAGATCACGTTGCTCAGAGCTCCACTCATCCTGACCTTGAATGGTTCCAGGGATGGCGCATCTACCACCTCGCTGGACAAACTGTTCCAGTGTTTCACCACTGTCATTCTTCGTTTTATCTAGTATAAATCTTCCCTCTTTTAGTTTAAATCCATTACCCCTTCTCCTATCACAACAGACCCTGATAAAAAATTTGTCCCAATCTTTCTGCAGGCCCTGTTTAAATACCCATAGGCTGCAATAAGGTCTCCCTGGAGCCTTCTTTTCTCAAAGCTCAACAGCCCCAACTGTCTCAGCCTGTCCTCATGGGAGAGATGTTCCATACCTCTGATCATTTTTGTGGCCCTCCTCTAGACCCACTCCAAGAAGACCATGTCTTTCCTGTGCTGAAAGCTCCAGAGCTGGACGCAGTACTCCAGGAGGAGTCTCATCAGAGCAGAGGGTCAGAATCACCTCCCTTGACCTGCTGGCCACACTGCTTTTGATACAGTCTACAATGTGGTTGGCTTTCTGGGCTGTAAGCGCAAATTGTTGCCTCATTTCCAATTTTTCATCCACCAGTACCCCCAAGCCCATCTTGGCAGGGCTGCTCTCAATCCCCTCATCACCCAGCTTGATACTGGGGTTTGTCTTGACCCAGGTGTAGAACCCTGCATTTAGCCTTGTTGGATTTCATGATGTTTGCACAGGCCCACTTCTCAAGCCTGTACAGGTTTCTCTGGATGGCATCCCATCTCTTGGGCATGTCAGCTGCACTGCTCAGCTTGGTGTTGTCTGTAAACTTGCTGAGGATGCACTCAATCCAATTTTCTAGGACACTTATAAAGCTATTGAACAGCACTAGTCCCAATACAGACCCCTGAGAGACACCACTTGTCACTGTTCTCCATCTGGACATTAAGCCATTAATCACTGTCCTCTGGATGCATTCATCCAAACAATTCCTCATCAACCAAACATTTCACTCATCAAATCCATCTCTCCAATTTAGAGAGCAGGATGTTGCAGGGTACCATGTCAAAGGCCTTACAGAAGCCCAGATAAATGACATCTGTATACTGTTCCATGATCTTCCCAGGCAGAGAAATGAGGCTGACAGGTTGGTAGTTCCCAGCGTCTTCACTTCTACTCTTTTTAAAAATGGATGCAATGTTTCCTTTCTCCCAGTCACTGAGGTCTTCACCTGACCATCATGACTTTTCATATAACACAAACAGTGGCTTGGCAACTACATCAGCCACTTCCCTCAGGACTCTGGGATGCACCTCATCAGGTTCCATAGACTTATGTATATTCAGGTTCCTAAGGTGGTCATGAACCTTACCTCCTCTTACAGTGGGAGGGACTTTGCTCCCCTAGTCCTTTCCTTGCAGTCCATCCACCTGAGGTTGTCAGTGAAGACTGAGGCAAAAAAGTTGTTGAGTCAGCTTTGTTGTCAGCTTTCTCCTCATCCATTGTTAATATTTTGCCAGTCTTGCTCATCAAGGTGGGTAGACTTTCTTTCACCTTCCTTTTCTGGTTGACATACCTATAGAAGCCCTTCTTACTATTCCTTGCATCTCTTGCCAAGTTCAGCTCCATGCACATCTTGGCCTTCCTGACCCCATCCCTACACAACTGGGCAGAGTCTCTATATTCTTTCCAGGATATCTGTCCCTACTTCTACTGCCCGTGAATCCTTCTTGCCCTTTAGTTTGACCAGGAGGTCTCAACTCAGCCATGCCATTCTCTTGTCCTCTGTTCCTGATTTCTTACACCTGGAGATTGAGAGCTTTTGCGCTTTAAGGAAAGCATCCTTAAAGATCTGCTAGCTCTGTTCTGCTCCCTTGACCCTGAGGGTAGTTTCTGAGGGGATTCTATTGATTAACTCCTTGAAGACCTGGAATTTTGCTTTCCTAAAATTCAGGATCTTGACTTTATTCTTCCCCTGACCCATATCCCTCAGGACTGCGAACTCCACCGGTGAATGATCACTGCAGCCCAGGCTGCCCCATGTCTTGAAGTCACCAATGAGCTAACTTGCAGCGGTGACCATGAGATCCAGTATTGCACCTCCTCTAGGGAAGCTGTCTATTATCTGGCTTAAGAAGTTATCTTCGATGCACTCCAGGAGTCTCCTGGATTGCTACAGCTTGCTGTGCTACTTTTCCAGCAGATGTTGGGGTGGCTGAATTCATCCAGCAGGACAAGAGCCAGCAAGTGTGATGCTGCCTTGTAGCTGGAGTAAGAAGGCTTCATCAATAGGTTCTTCTTGATCTGGTGGCCTGTAGTAGACACCAGCCACAAGGCTTCCTGTTTTGCCTTGCTCCTTATTCTTACCCATAAGCTTTCAAGTAGCTCATGGCTATTCTTTAGAGACAGCTCTTCACACTGTATCCATAATTTCTTGATGTAGAGGGCAATGCCTCTGCCCCTCCTTCCTGACCTGTCCCTTCCAAACAGCCTGCAGCCATCAAAAGCCACACTCTAGTCATAGGATTCATCCCCCCAGGTTTCAGTAATAGCAACTTGGATGTGGCCTTCTAGGAGCACAGTGGTTTCCACTTCCTCCTATTTGTTGCCCATGCTGCATGCATGGGTGTAGAGGCACTTGAGCTGGGCTGTCAGGTGTATCACCTTCTTAGAGAAACATCCCTTATTTTCTTTATGGTATTTCACTGGTGTATCTCTCTTGGCTCCTATTACCTTAGGAGCCACTGTCTCATCTCCGTAATGCTTCAGGTGTGCTGCAGCATAGCCAGCACATCTCAGAGTAACAGGTTGCTGGCCCTCACTAGCACCCTGTCCCTCTAACCATTGCCTGTCAGCCCACAGCTTGTCATGGGCAAGCCTGATAGTGTCCCCTCCCTCCTCAAGCCTAGCTTAAAGCTTTGTTAATGAACCCTGCTAGCATGTGAGCACAGACCCTCCCTTGTTTGGTTTATTTTTTCCCTTCAAAATCATCTCCCTTGGGCATTTTTCTCTTCAAATTTTACTCAAATTCACTATACGCTTAGCGCTCCAGTAACAGCATTTTGGAATTAATTCCTATTTCACAAAGTTTAGTGTTGCTTTTCCCACCTCCAATTTGAACTCATCCTACGTAAAGATGCCCAACATATGATGGGCTGTACTGGTAATACAAACCCCATAACCACCGGGCATAACCATAACCATACACCCCATAACCATAAGGCACCTGGGTCTTTTATAAAAACTGCGAAGGCTTAATTTGAACCCTCTGTTAATGTGCTGGTGTGTTACAGGGTTTTTATTGCTACTGGCACTTCAGCAATGCTTGACAGTATTTGGGACTCTTTCATGTCATAGAAACACAGAAATCCCAACATAGAAGAGGCAAAACTGGTCAATGTTAAGAGTCGGGCTGGAAGCCAAGACTCCTGAGGCCTATTAGTTAAGCCATTGGCTTTGTACAGGGCCTCTTTGCTCTGGCCTCTGGCCTCTGTGCTTTGAAATTCAGTGTCATAAAACAGAACTTACGAGTCCCGTGTGCTTCTTACAGGATTCATAAGCTACAGAGCTGTCCCCACCTCTCCAGCTGTCATCTCCGATCTCATCACTCAGTAGAAACTCATTCAGCTTCTGTACACTTGAAAAACAACAGAACAGTGAGTTAAATAAACCCAGGTTTCCATGAGTACATTTCCATTTTTGTGCAGTCCAGTCAGCAGGATATATCAGAAGCATTCCAAAAGAAGTTCACGGGATACTTTTGCTCTTCTGTTGGACTGTCTGCCTGCCCTCCTGGTAGCAATTGAAAGATTATGTGGAAGAGGACATTGGTAGCTGGGAATGAAGAGGAGAGCTAGTCATGTGAGTGCCACTAGCGCTCTGAGGGAATGGTTTCCATCTTGGCAAGCTTTTCTTTTTGGTGGCTTTCTCATGTCTACACATGGTCAGGACGTATAAATGAGTCATTCACCCAACTACATTCCCTGAAAATGGCAATGCAGCAGGTGTATCCTAAACACAGTTTTTGCATACACTGCATGTAAACAGGACTAAATACTGCACAAATGAGCACAGCCATAGCTAGCCATGGAGAAATACAGCAAGAGCTCTCTTTGCCTACTTCTTAAACTGTCCCCTGGGACATTCAGTGCACAGGTTCTATTCATTCTTCATCACAGGATTTTGTGCTTTTTCTGCCCCACTTCCTTTCAGAGTACCATAAGCACATGGCTCTATCATTCTGAGGAAAGGATGAATATAAGCACCCACTGCTCATAGTGAAGCTATGACAATTTGCAAAAACCAAAATCAAGGTGCATTTTGCAAGGTGCATTGTGAGACTGAGACAGCAGAAGGATACATGACTTCAGCGATTTGAACATTAATCTGCAAATGGGAATGTAGTCTTATTTCAAGGCCTGCCTGAGCACTTTGTATAAAATTATTAATACATCTTCAAGCCGCAGAGATACTGGTTAGCAAGAAAGTATTGCAATTGTCATTATTTCCTCCTGTCAGTATACATGTTCCTGTCCTCTTCTGAAAGCAAAATTCACATGTCTAAATCCCATATCAGAATCTCAGTCTTATGTAAGTGCATCAAGCAAGAATTTGCCTTCTTATAGAAGATTACAGACCTTGTTCCGATCATCCATTGAAGAAAACATCGATGGTTACTTTGCATCTGAAGGAGGACAGATATCATCAAAAGCTTTCATGGTACTAGAACTTCTCTTTACAATAAAATGGAGATTCTGACCAAAGTATAAGTACTAAAACATAACACAAGCGAGTGCATACTCATATACATGTATTTGATTGATGATAGAGCTGTGAAGTGGCCAAACACACATTCTTCATTCTTCACTTGGAGGACAAGATGTTCATGGGAGAAAGATGTTAGGAAGCAAGTTTGCCAAAGGGTAAAGTTTGTTTTGGCAAATATGGTCTTTAAATAATGTCCTGAGGGGTGTCCAGCAGTGCTAAGGAAAATATACACACCATTTTGATGTTAGGGCTATGCTAAACATAGAGCAGAGATGTAGAGGCTGGGATGATTTATAGAGGAGACTTGAGATTTCCACTAGCCAGAAATCATTTTCAACCTAGGGAAAATCTCTCATATGGCCCTGATGCTGCATTGATAAAAATAAACCATAATTAATTATATACATTTTTTAAAGTGAGTGCAGTACTGTCAAATGATCGCTGTGGAGCCTGAGGTCCCCTTGACTGCTATTTGTAATTATGGTTACCCACCATAAAGAGGCAGTGGCAGCAGCAATGCAATACCTTGCCAAAGTCTTGGCAAGTAGGAACTATGTTTCAGGGTGGGAAGGTTAGTTTGGTCTTCACATCCTGCTAGAGCTTGGCCTATGACACGTTACTGCCAGTCAGGTGTCAGTTCATGCCTCCAGGGACATCTTGGCAGTATGTATGTCTACATAACTGCCCCATGACCATATCTCTCTCCATATAGACCACTGATGCACAGGTCTGGAATTTGGCTTACTACCAACTGGCTCCCTTGAGATTAAGTGCTTTATAGCACAGCATGGAGGAAGTTGTTTTGTTGGGCTATTTGCAGAAATAAATGCCTGGAACATATAAGATCTGGATGAAGCAACATATTTTCTGAGTTTCTTTTCTTTTTTTTTAAAAATCTTTTCTACTTCATGCCAACTTTCTTCCTGCCCTGCCACACAGATCCCTACCCTTTACAGACTAAACTCCCATGTCTCCCCTGCCATTCTTCCTCTCCTGTGCCTCTTTACTGCCATTCAGGTGAACAGCACTTCCTCTCTAAGACAAGTCCTGTAGGGCTCAGTTTCCCTTGAACAACTGGTTCTTCATCATGCAATATTTCTCCATTCACTCTCTGTCTTAAGAGAGTCCATGCCAGTGCTAGACAATGAGAGGTGGGACAATACCAAATTTTCACTTAAAGCCCAATGCACCCTTTGTGGAGGTAGGGTTAACCTCATTGCTTTTCCTTGCAGGGCCTAAGACAGGCTACACAGCTTCATGTCACTCTCTCATCTCCCTCTGTGTTGACAAGAGCCTAGAAAAGTACTAGCTGAGAGCGATGGTGGGTGGCCACACTGAGAAGACAAGCAAATCCCATGGAAGGACAGTCTGGCTTTGAATCCAGACTGCCAAACCTGGTGAACTTATTAAAAAAAAAAAAGGGGAGATTTATTTTTCTCTGTATCACGCAGTGAAGAGAAAGGGTTAGTCTGATTTCTCCCCCATTTTCTGAACATCGGAGTCCCACCTCTTCCAGATAAGCAGGTGGAAACAACCTTTTTTGTCCAGCAACTTCCCTGTTGTATTATTGAATGTAGGTGTTCAGGAGCTGGAGAAACTAGAAGGGCGACTTACCTTACAATAGCCTTGACTGCAAAGCGAACCACGGTGGAGAGCAGGAACAGCGGTGTGACCAGGATGTGAAACAGGGACAGTGATGCAAAGGCCTGGGCGGGCTGCAGTGGCTTGTCATTGGTATACGCGTAAGTCACAAAGGTCTGTCACATCAGGAAAAGAACGTGTCAGAATAAGGTCTCTTGAAAAAGATGGACAAGGGCAGCAGGCAAAATATTTTGCTAAACTAAGGCCAATAACTTATATACCTCAATTTATTGGGAATCCTAGTAAATTGAAGAGAAAGCTGCCTGCTGCTAAAGTGAAAAAGATTTTAAAAACTTCTCAGTGATTTTAGGATACGTACATATTTAAGAATGAAAAAAAAAACTTTGTAAAATCAAAGCATTTAGTTTTATAAAGTTCTGTAATCAACTTCAGGGATTAGAAGAAACATACAATCCACAAAAATCAGTAAGAATGTAATAAATCTTAGCTTTTTTTCACAGATGCAGAACTATGGCCCTATTTCATCAAATTGTGGTACACACTCTCAGCATACTCTGAGTAATGTCCTCCAAACTTGGTCTATGAAAACTCCTTACCGACCCACATACCATAGGTCCTATAGTTCATTAGGCTGAGATTTAACCCCATCCAGAGGACAAGCAAAATTTATTTCTCCTTAAACTGCAGAGTATGCTTTCTTGAAAACTGAAATGGTGGCTTAGAATGCATTTTGAAACAGGAATGATTTTTGCTGCTAGACAATAGAAACAAAGCCACCCAAAACCCCTTCAAAATGACAGTGTCTCAAAATGGGTCTTCTTTCAAGTTGCAATGATTTTTCTTTCTTTCTTTCTTACAGTAAAATTTTATATTTATTTTTGGTTTTACCAATACAAACCACAGCTGGTGAAATACCAGTTCTAGCAAGGGACAATTCCAGTGTCGTGCTATACTATAGTTAGCAGGGGCACACTAACTCATCTGCCAGTGTTATGAGAAGTATGTCCAGCAGCAACAACAGTATCCTTCTTTCTTTTTTTCTTTCTCCATTTTCTCTTTTTCTCTCCCTTTTTATAAGAAAAAGTGAAAAAAACCATATCTTACTGCAAGAACAGCTGCTATTGGTATGGCTGCATTCATAAAAACTGTGAAAGAGAAATAAAATAGGCATCAGATTATATGAGATAAGAAAGAACAGCTTTACTATTAATTATATGGCACTAGAAGAATCCAGTTATTTCCAATTCAAGTCATAAAAACTCCCAAAGGAAAACTCCTCCGCTGGAATAAATTTCCTTCCATGACAGAAAGAGATCTTAAACACACAAACAAATAAGCCAAGGAATTATCTCATTTGTATACTTTAGTGAACAGGATAAAAAGTTTTATGTGCACAATTATTATGCAACACAATGAAAACATTACCCTCTCAGCTCTTCTACATTATAGAAAACACAATTTCTTTCAGACATTAATTTATCTTTGGTGTAATCAGAGCTGCTAATATTATCTGAAACCTCCCTACTATAAAACAATTCATAACTGTAACGTCATAATGAAAGTGACAGAAAAATTACTGAAAAAAAAATCAACAAGATACGCTCTATATTTTGTTTCTGGGTTATATGTTTGTTGTAACTTTTTATTTTAATCACATACCACACATGCACACAGGAAAAAAGTGTCATAGGCACAGCTGTATCTTGTTTTACTTGAAGTCGGAAGGAATGTTGACATGAAGCACTGGATCCATTTCTGAGTGCTAAAAACATAGTTACTTACTGGAAAGAGATGTATGAAGCGCAAAGGTTTTGAGACTGGTGAGTTCCTTCATTCTTGTTTCTTCCACGCTAGTACAAAATATGTGCTCCCAGGCATACAGCTTTAATAACTTAATGCCTTTGAGTATCTCATTGGTTTTCTTTAATCTCTCAGTAGAATAGTCCTTCATTTCAAAAGAAAGCAAGGATAAGAAATTTATAATGGTTTGTAATTTTAATGAGCATGCTTTTTCCCTTCACCTCTGTTGTAAAATTCATTAGAGATTTATAATTTTGTTTGTTTGTGATTTTGTAAAGGCTTTCAGTTGCCATACTGTGTAAAATAATAAAAAATTCCGTGTTCTTTGGAGCTATTAAAATTCTTACAATCATGAGGGGAAACTAAGCAACCCTGTTCTGAGAAGAAAAATAAACCAAAACATCAGAAACCTTCAAACAGAGGGTGAAACTCAGGGAGGTGGATTAGTTGGTCAATGGTGTCTGTGACAATAGACTACAGGTGTGCAATTGCTCATAGAAGATACATTCTGGGATTCATACAGACAGGTCATTAACATGAGTGATAAGTGAGATGTTTATTGATATATCTAGCTAATTGCCCCTCATCAGAAAACAGTAATCAAAATTTTGGTAAAATCATAACCCAAAAGATGTTATGAGTCAGAAGAACTCAGAAAAGAGAAAGATTCAGATTATTTTGGAAAATATGCAAAGATAAATCCTCTGTTGGTATAAGCTGGCACAATTCAGCAGGACTGAAGGGTACTGAAGATCAGATCCACGTATGTATAATTTGCTTGCTGAATAGTAAGATAACAAGGATCTTTAAATATTTGATGATTCAAACATCAAAGGTGGATTAAAAAAGTTCAAGGATCATGAGAATAAAGTTAAAAATTAAACAAAGCATCTGAAAACATTTCTAATTGGTGAACTAAATTAAACTGCAAAATAAACTTACAGCGCTGAAGAGTATATGATAGATATTAATCCAGCAGCGCCAGCTGATTTTTAGAGAACATCAAAGCTTGAGGTAAGAGCATAAAGTCTCTAGCCATTTCAGAAGGTGGTTGCACACATTCTTTACTACTGTCCTCTTATAATTTATCAGTCATTTGTACTGTTTGCTAACATCCCATGAAATACAAAATCTGAATGTAGGAATAATACCCTTTCATGGAATTGAATTCAGATGAAACTGTGCTAGTTGGGTGAAAAATACTCTGTGGAGAAGGCAGGTCAAGGCCCACATACTTTTTCAGTTTCTTGTCTGACAAACATTAGGAAGGAAGAGATACTGAGCCACATTAAAACAGAAAAGGAGGGATGATGGAATTAAGCAATGTCTTCTCCAAACCTCCACCATGAATGTTGACTAATAGCAAGAACAGAATCCAGGACCACTGGTTCCCTGTTCTCATTTCTAGATCATAAAAGTCAGTGAAATAATTTACTTACAAGAGTGCTCTTCTGAGCCTCAGCCAGCTTCGTAGCTATGAAGTACTGTATTGGAGCTAACAGTACAATGACAGCGGCACCAACCAAGGCACTCACTCCAAGTAAATTATAGAGTAGGATCACACCCATTATTATCTATGAAGAAAAAAAGCAACATAGGAAATAAAGTAGATTTCAATATGCCAGAATGATAGCAAGAAAAAAAATATCTGTTCTTCTAATAAACATTTAAAAGGTTTGTAGAAAACAAATGAACCCATACTTCAGAAAGCCATATTTGGAAAGTGTGGGAAATGAACCCAGAAGTCTTTATTTTTGACATTAACTGCATAGTTTGTGTTAGTGCCTGGTAGTCCTAATTCCAGATGAGATTTCCACAGAACTAAAGGAGCACTAAAAGGATGGTGCTTGCCCCAAGGCATTTTACAGAATCACTGGCCTCAAGTCTTATTTACATTAGAGCTCCTTACATCACTCTGGAAGCATTCAAAGGTCTTAGGATGGTCATGAATCACAGCTGCATTCTGTCGTAGTGGTCCTCTTGCAACTACAGAGGCATGTCTAAGGCAGACATTGAAGAATAATGCAGGTGTGCTGGGAGTGACACAAACCTGAGTTTAGGCACCAATACCATGTAGCTCTGTAGGAAAATAACAATATGCTACCTTAGGCCTACAAAGAGCTTAGGAACACCTCCCACAAAGGTTTACCTGGGAATGGCTCTGATGCAGCTACTGTGATTCTGGTTCCAGTGTAAAATACAAGCTCTACTAAATAAATATTTTTCTTAAAATCTCCACTTTATGGTACAGAGATGTTCTCAATAACAGGACACAGGGAACTAGTTTCCTACTTTATATTTTTGCCATCTCTTCAGTGAGTCACTTCTGTCTTTAAATCTGTCTTTTTACTATACAGTTTCAGAGATAAGAATTAGTGGAGTTCAACATTTTGAAAGTATTATTTAGCTTTTCAGGCTTCTGTAATATCAATGAGCATACCTACATGCCATTTTCTTAGCAGAATAATACAAGGTTACAGGTACAAATTTGTACTTGGGGTAAACTGAAGCACTTACTGGGGGCCTGAGACAAATGAGTAGTGTATGTAGGCTACATATAATTGTTCCTTAGTCACAGGAATCAGACCACCTGCTCATTTAATAACATTCAAAGTATTAACTGTAACACTTCCAAATAAACCTGGATACGAAACAGTGACTTACATTGAAACCCTCTGTATTATTTTCAACTTCAGTTACCATGTGAACTTTTTGTCTTTTTCTCCATAAATTATGTAATGACTCTCTAAACCCTACTTGATCCTAAAACAGACACATAAAACCAGTATTTGTTTCCATTAGTAATAGTAATATTGCTGATTATTATTAATTGATTATTGATACAGTTCCAGGAATTTCAGGAAAACAGATTGACTCCAAGACTGGCTTTTACCTCTTTTTAAACTTCTTTGATGTTGGTGGGATCACTGACATTAAAGGCAAGGACCGTGCCAATCCCACCCAAGCTAAAATTCTGAAAGTGCTAAAGGAGACCAAGATTCATGGAAAATTAGCATGGCTTAGGTCATTAAGTTGTTTAGCACTTTTGAAGATTTCTTTCAGGCTAAATAATTTTTACCTCTCCTTCCTACGGATCTGCCTACAGATCTTTCCCACCCTTGTTAAGAACCAGATGTGTACAGTAACTAAGCTTATTTAGATGATAGCTCCTCTGAGCATTCCATGCAGTGCACTGTCAGTGCTGCTGTCTGTCACTGAGCAGGACTCATTTCTTTTTGCTTCTGCCACGAAGCACAGTTATAAGTGGATACTGCAAATGCAATACTTAGCGCTGGTCAGATGTCTGTGCTGCTGCCATGTGGCAGAAATAAAAGCAATGACTTTCGGAAGAAGTATGGGCAGGGAAAGGATGACAGGTCATAATTTTTAAAGTCACAGACCACATCCATGACATGGAAACCCTGCTCCAAAAAATCCTCCCTCAGTAAAGAGGCCCTTGGAGAGACAGCCTCCTAGCCCTTGGAGGAGGTGATGGGCCACATTTCTGCTTGTTAGTCCTCCTGGCAAATGAGTGTGAAGTCCAGGTTCCCCTCTGGAATTTGTAGTAGTCTCATAGACATATACTCTTGTCAACCAGGTTGGAGGATCTCTGAAATCAGGCCCTTACTTTGATGCTCTACCTGAACAGGCATTGCCCACAGATTGGGGCACAGGAACAGGAACCACATTAATTGATTTGTTTCTATGGCAACCAAGTTATTGATTTGTCCCAGTGTCATCTCTCCCATGGACAAGTTGGATGTGGAAAGCCTCAGGATCTTATTATATATCATTGCCTGTGGGAAAGAAATAAAACGGAAGATATGAAAATTATATTATTATGAAACAACAGTAGCAGCAGGACGTTTCAAACTGCAGTATCAGTCTTTACCTAAGACAGCCCTTCTCCCAGCCTCTCACCTGAGACAGAGAGAGAGGTGGAGAGAGTGAGAGAAAGCACAAGAGAGAGAACTGACTTTAAAAAACTCCCAATTCCTCTGAAAAGGTTTGTTGTTTAATGCAGACCTAAAATAGAACAAAATGACAACAAAACATCAAAATTTAGGAGACGGGGCAAAGATCCTTTTAAACAAGTATTTGGTGAGCCTGCTTTTCTGTGACACTGTCTGTCAGAGATCCTTGTTTTGATGACAGTCAAACTCATGCTATGAAGTTTTGATCAGGGTGGGTATGTAATTCCTTTGGGTTTCTCTCCTTTACCTGGCCATCTATTTCTGTAACGTCTGTAGCAGCTTAACAGGATTTAAAATTAATCAGGGCTTATGTCTACCAGAATTTTAAAGACAAATATTGTGAGCCCAGTTCACAGTTATGACCAAATATTGAACAATGCAGCCTCAAGGAATTTTTAAAAATAATTTGTGCTCTTTGGCCTGTTTTGTCCATGAGGAAGGTAGATCCTGTAGAATTAATCAGAAGTGCCTACAGACCATGGTGCAGCTGCATATGGTCCTAAAAGTCCCCATTTTGGCAAGTGAGAGTCACAAAAGCCCAAGGAAATAATCAGGTACACTTTCTTTTCCAAATCTGTACCATTTGTCCTGGGAGAAGGCAGAAAATGTTTGAAACAGTGCACACACGAAAAAAGAAGCTTCCACACTGAGATGATATTTCTATGATTAGTTACACCAGGCAAAACACCAGTTCCCGCTTCTGTTATGCACAGAGTGCTACTGCTGCCCATGGACTTCGGTCTGTGGAGATCCCTGCTACAACCCACCCATGTGCTCAGCTGGAGCTGCTGGCTCCAGTTCATAAACATCGCTTCCACAGCAGGTTAATGGATGCTGGTTTTAGAGACGGGGTTGTGAGGATGAATCAATCCTGTCCCATCCCACAGTGCTCTGTGCAAAAGGACATAAATATCAGAATCACCGCTCTCGATACATGGACAATGTTCCTGTAAAACACAGCTCGGCCAAAGATAACTCTGCAGATGACACACTGTTCACAGTCAGAAGTAACCTCACAAGCAAATGAACAAAGCAGATGCAGAGCCAAAACGACAGTGCTTATGTGTCATCTAGAAAGATACATTCTTATATGCAGGGAGTAAGTCTTAAACTTCTGCCTGTTAGTGCCTGGGTTTAGATTTTGGCAAAAGGAACTGCTGCCATGAGTTTGACTACATCAGTGACATTACTTTTTCCAGTGTTCTGTACAAAAATACAGTGTACACCTTCTCTCAAACAATTGTTAACTGAGTCTCCAGATAAAGAACAAGGCAAGTGAAAGTACAAAGCTGGAGCTCTTATTAGTGAATTTCTTGGCAGATCATGGGAACATCTTTGCTCACCAGTAAAGCACCTCGTAGGTTGATGCCAGTTTCTGTAGTCACATAGTAGGATGCCTGCAGGAATGTCCTCTGCAAGATAAGGGCCAGGAAGAGAAGAACTGCCAAAACATAAACATTCCTAAGGAATTCCTCTGAGGAAAGATATGAATTTGATGGATCCTTCACCTGAAAAGAAAGGAAAAAATGATGAAAGTGGCAGAGGAGGGACTGTACATTCTTGAGACTCTGGAAACTAGAAAACTCAGTCATTGCATTAGAATAAAAAATACTGATGTTATTATGAGTAAGTTATGGAATCTAGATTTCTCTGTCCTATGAATCAAAATAATTTGGATACAAATTAAATACTCCACTGATGTTCCAAAGACTTTGGATCTTAACTTTTAGCCATTCTAAAATGAATTGGTTTTAGCAGGAAAGGGACAATGACGTCACCATGTCTGCCTTATCTTTAGTTTTTCCATCAAATTGTGGTGATTGGTAGGATAGAGTGCTACTCAGTAGAAAATATAGATTGTTCCATGCACCAGAAAGAAGCTGGAAGAAAATATTTTTTATTATATGGGATTAGTTACTTGCGTTGCATTTGGATATTATGGAAGCAATTCCTTCTAGAAATATGGTCTAATATATCTGAGTTCTGAATAAAATAAGAATATATATGTGAGTATTCCCTACAAAATGAGGTTTAAATGCCTCAACAGGGGGGGGAAAAATCTTGTTTAAATCACTTTATTTGTTTCTATTTTCTAGTTTTTATGTTCACAGTGCTGCTCTGTTTAAGGCAGAAAAGGAAACAGATGTACCAAAATACTGCAAGAAGACTGTTCCTTTGGTATTTCCGAGCCAGCTGGATGCAGGATGTACTGAAATTCTTATGAAAAAACAAAAATAAAGAAGAAAAAAAGGAGACAGAAAACGTGTTCTCTACCAAAGTACCCAGCCTGATTCTGAGATGAAAGGTTTAGGAAATACTGGAAAGTAAGTCATGTATCTACCCCCTTGAAAATTCTTCCATTGCTCTGGACTGCTGTCTTTCACTGTGAGACTGCAGGCAGCAGGGAGATGCTCCATCCTGTCCAGGCTCACCACACTGCATTGACCCCAGCTTCTCTGCACCACACAGTCTTCCCTCTGCCACAAGCAGTTGACACTTGAGAGGTGTGTATAAGCACCTGACACTGTTTTTCAAAGGTCCAGGGTCTGTAAGACACCTAAATCCCACCGAAATATCAGGACTAGGCAGCTGAATCAGTCCAAGACTTCTAGAAACAAGGGCTGATTAAATGCATGATTTATTAGATAAATACATTTGAAAACCTTTCTTTTAATGTCCTCCTGCATCTAACTTCTCCATGTCTACATACTGGAGATATCAATAATAAAATGAGCTTGGAGATACCTTTATCAATGTATATAAATTCTCAGAAATTAAGGGGGAATAAGCATAAAATTAAGTTAATTGACATTCATTGAAACTAGAAAGAATTTAAAGGAGAAATATGTAATAGCAAGAACAAACAAGAGAAAGTTTATCAAAATCCATAAATTAAAAGTAAATGTATTCTGAAATGTATCCAAGAGAAATAGTGACTGTCACCAAGACAGGTTCTTGGAGTAGTTTCAAGTTCTCCAATTATTTTAATCTTTCCTTTAGCCAATGTTGAATAACACTTAAAAGACCCACAACTAAATCCACTACACTGAAGAACAGAAAAGATAAAGGAAGCAGACAAGGCACAGATTCGTAAATCTGAGATCCAGAAATGATAATTTTCAAGCTAAAATACCTCGTTTGTTCAACACGCAATCCCCCCATTTTTGCATGCAAAATACGCACTTTTCCTTTTCACTCTGTGGCTTAAACCCAACAGTGGAGGTTCAAAGATGATAAAGAGCTTTATTTGATAAAGTGCACAATTAAACTCTCCTTCAGTGCAATGGCTGAATGAGAGTCTAAAGCCAAATTCAGATCATCAGTCAAGAAAATGAATGTCAGGAGTGAGCAGCCAAGAAGAATATGTTTGGATAGTGATGACAGTCAAATGCTTTATCTGGAGGGGAAAATGTTATTCCATTACATACCTATCTCCTCATTCAAATACAAAATACTCACTGCATAAAGTGTATGGAGATGCTTCCATATCAGAAGACAGATGTAGGAAAATTTCTTCATCACATCTTCTCTGCTGTCAGCCAGTAAAATAATTTTACCTGTACCTTTTCACTGGCTACTAATAAATTATTTTCCTTATGACAGAAAATGTTCTGTATCAAAGACTTGCTTGGTGCTTAGAGACAACCTCTGAAAGTTCAGTCTCAGTGAAACTTGAAATGAGGTGTGAACTAGCATCTTTTGTGCAGTGGATACTTTTCAACTTCTCATATGGACCAATGCATTTCATCACAACAAGGAGCAGCATAATTAGTCACAAACAGGGAGCAACTATTCTCCCCTTCCCAGTGGAAAACAGATTTCAAAGAACTCAAACCTGTCAATGAACTACAGTCAGACATAAATCAAGCAAAATTCCCAGACTCATCCTGCATGCATCATGGAGGCACGGCCAGTGGGTGTCCTGCCTGAAATGAGGAGGCACAGCTGAAGAGGAGAAGAAAAGCTGTTCTTTCTCCCCAGAACTGCATGGATGACTCTACCAAGAGGCAGAAAGCCAGGCAACTCAGGGAAGCATCCGCTATCTGTGTTGCATTCATACCAAAGACTTCCACTACCCAGGTTTATAACTTGACTGTCTCACAAAAAAAAAAACCCCAAACCAACACTATTTGCTTGAAAGAAACAATTAAATAATACAATGATGATCAGAGACAGACAAAAGTGTGCAGCCAAACATATAAATACCCGATATGAATGTAGAACTAATACTAAACAAAGCTTTTCACTCCATGTTGTCAGATTACCTTTTCTGTTGTATTTGTATTATTGGTTGTATTCTGGAAGCCCTGGACAATGCCAGAAATGCATAATGGCCCAGCAAAACCCAGCAAGTCAGCCAAGTAACGGAATGTGCTGCTGAGAAGAATTGGTCGTCCAAAAGCACTGTACATGGCTAACCATATGGAGGGACTCCGATTGGGTTGGTCTGCTACCTTTTTCTGGAAAACAGAGAAACAGGTATCAATGCACCAAGAAGACACCTCCTGGCTATACACAGGAATTTCCACTTTTTTCCCTTCTGGATGCCCAAATGGTTTCTGAAAGGTGTTTTGGAGTAGGTGAAGGAGCAAACACGCACATCAAGAAATTTCAGACATTCTTCACATTCTTCCTCTTCTTGATACTTGTGGTCCCTCACCTCTAAATCCTACCACTTTTCCGAACCTTGGAACACAGGAATGCAAATACAGATTAATGCTGTACTGGCACATAGCCATGCTCAGGAAAAGGTCTGACCTTTCAAGTTCTTGCTCATTTGTGTAATCTTGGCTTTCACAGTAGCTGTGAAACCACTTGATTCAGTAAAGACTTGTGATATAAGAAAGGGATTGAAAGAAAAAACGTGGACAGGCACCTAAAACAATATAGTTTAGTTTAATTTATCTGGAGTTTTTCTACCTCTTGGTTGCCTTCCAGGAAGACACACTTCAGTCAATCACTAATTACTGGAGTCAAAAAGGTGAAATTCACAAGCTATGTATGTTGGGAGGTAAGATTAAATCAACTAAGGGTCCCTTCTAACTTTCAGTTCTCTAAATCTATGCAATATCACAACTCTTGCCTTAAACTGCCAACCAGCAGGTTTCTGTCTAGTCAAAGGAGTTCTGATATTTCTGAGGTACTTATAATATAAAGAAGAGGCGTTTTACTTAACAGATCCATAGTCTGCAGAGTGCTTCCTTGCACTTCAGGCAGCAGCTTTTGACACTTGAAAAAAGCATCTGTCACTTTTCATGTAGCATAAATGCCTGCAAGCTGTAACCTAAGCCAAGCCCTCATGAGTGTTCACAAAGACATTTTAAGTATAACCCAGTAATAACAATTCCCTGCCCCAGCAAATTAACCAAAGAAAAGCAAGCATGCCTGTACCCTGCCTGGCACCTCATGTCTTTTTTCTCCCTCTTTTCTGTTTTTCCTTTTACGCCACTTCAACAGTGAGATAGAATATGTGCATGCTGCCAAAAATGTACAAGTGTACAGGAGGGCCAGATAGCTGTTGATTAGCTTCTAGAGATTAGGCCAGGTTGGTCATGTCCAATGTCAAAAAACTTAGTGCAGAGAAATAAGCAGCACAAAGACAAATTAGAGCTATCATTTCAGAAAGTGGTAAGAATGAAACTGATGCTTCTGATGAGGGAAAGAGCACAAGGGCCTCATGCAAGTTTCCTAGCCAAAAGGGTCTGAATTTGTTGCCTGGTGGGTTTTGAGCTAGACTGCTCTACAGGGTCTGCTGTCATCCTCCTTAAATAAGCAATCTGCAATTTAACAGCTTGATTGGAACTAAGCTAACTTTTTAGGAAAATGCATCTGCCACCTTTGCAAAAAATTACACGTCCTATTCTGGGCATTCAATTAATGATAAATTTGGTGAGCAGCCATGGTAAATCCTATTTCTTTAATAAGATTTTGCTATTTCAGTAGCCATTTTCACTACTACTACAAAATTCACATAATTGTCATCACTACAAGAATTTATTTACCTTTCATTGGAAAAAAATACTAATTAAACTATCTAATAATCTCTATTGCTGTTTCTTCTTTTTTAACCAAGACTTCAAATTAGCTGAAGCATCTAATAGGGAGGGGGAAGAAAGAAGAGTAAATTCTAAACATAAACTCTATTACAGAATGGTTCTTGAGGCCCAGTGTTATGGGGCTACAGTATAGTATGTTGTATGTGTCAACCCTATCCTTTATTTAAGTACTGCAGGATGATCTGTCAGTCACCACTCATTACTGAGGATGACTGACACGTTCCAGTAACTCCACAGTTGAAAGTGTGATCAATGTCACAAGAATTAAAGAAAAAAAAACTCTGTCTGAGCATAGTACTAAAGAAAGGAAAGAGTTGCAGCAACACAAATGTCAGCTTAACCAGTTTTACATTTTATTAATGGCTTCTTTATCTATTTTATCTATTTACTGATACCAGGAATCAATGACATAAGGAAAGCCAATTACAGTGTGGGATTTTGTCAATATTTTGTTTAGGAAAAGTCTCAAACAGCGTATTTAAGTAATCTTAATTATCAAAAGAGCTTCTTTTACCAGTAGTTTTATAGCATATTCTAATTTGAAAGAACATATGCTATGTTGTTTTCTTATGCTATGCTGTGTTATGCTATGTTGCCAAACACAAACTATCTATAAAAGCAGAAACAAATGACCTGTATCTTACCGTAAATGTTGGATTACCTTTTCCAGTAGTGACTACCAGACTAATAGCCAATTAGAATGTCAACCATCAGTTATTTAGCCTTGTATTGTGTTGGTTTGTATTACTTAGTATTATAATAAATTTACCGATAACCAGCTTTAGAAGTCTATAAAATACCATGGGTAATAAAAGTGAAATTAAAATTGAATTACTTGATGCTTTGAAGAAATTACTTCTAACTAAAGAATTTTGAGTAGTGAATGGATTCGTAACACTGAGAGTTTCTTGATGAAAATTTCAAGACGTAAAAAAAACTACAACAACAGCAAATTCAGATTTGTCACTGAGAAGTGTCAGTTTAGCTCTCCTGTGTCAGTGGCCAATCCTTCATATATTAGGAGCCAGAAGAATTCTGTCCAAATAGCTGATTATGGATTTCAGAAGTTGTCCACTTACATCAAAGAAAACAAGCAAAGGTTGAACCCAATGTTCACAGACTTCATGGTTACATAAGCTATTTTAGCAGAATATAGCAGCCATAAAAAGTTAATTTCAGAGCCTCTAGTTTACACTCCTGTATACTTGGGACACAGGTGTGGAAAACGGTGATTTTGAGAAAACAGTCATCAAAACGTAACTTGACTCTTTTCCCGCATGCTATTATTTGACACGGAACATCATCTGGTTTCAATTTTCATAGCATTCAAGACAACATTATGTGAGCTATCTCAAAAGCATTTTACAATACAGAATATTCATGGTTACATTCAGTACCTTTCATCAAGGTGTGATAAGAAGGGTTTGGAAAGGACCAGAAGTTTGCTTTCTGCATAGCCATGGAGCACAGCTGCAACTAGCTATCTCCAGGCACAGGCAGGGTTAACCTCACTTAATCCAGAGGATGCTGGGGGGCTTCCCTCACCAGCTGCCGAAGATCAGTGTAAAATACACCCTGGCAGCAGAGACAGTGATAGATTTTCTCATCCAGATTGCAGACCACACTTCAGCCTGAAGAATTTTCCTAGTTCTGTGGCTGTTTTCTGGCCCAACCATGCACAAACCAACATTTTTTCCATGGGAGTGAGCTGCAGCAAGTTCCACTGCCTGGCTCTTTGGATTGGCTTTAGCCCTTTGGTTTACTTTAACTTTATCTATGAAGTATCAGTTTACTTTAGGGTTACAGCCTGTTTTTGAATATTAGCTCAAATGTGCTAGAGGCTGTGGCAATCTTGAGACATCAAACAATTACAGAAACCAAAATAGCTGATGTAAGCCAGCTTTGTAAACATAGGCACGTGTAACTGCATGGGTACATTTATGCAAGTCCTCATACGTGCATGACGCACGCTGAGAGAAGCTACCCATTGAAAGTTTGACTTCACACACATGAGCAATAGCACACTTAACTTGCCTTTTAGCATCTGAACGGCATGTTTTTGCAGGCACACGAAGTATCTGCAGATGTAAATGAGTGACAGACAAATGCCTGCACCCAGTCATCATGCCTGGCATTAAGAATGGCAGGGACACTCAGATCCTCAGGATATGCAGGTACCTACGACTCTTTGGTGTCTAAGTAGGACTTAGGCATTCGATGCTTCTTTAAGGAGCTGGCCTAAACGATGCAGTTCTCCTTTGCTTTGAAAAGCTCAGTTGCAATGACTCGGTAGTTTTCTGCTTAAAGCAGAAGGGTCTTGGTCTCTAGTCTCTGTAAGCATCGACTACAGAAGGAAAGAGAAGCATCCTAAATCTATTAAAATAGAATTAATGGTACTGATTAAAGTTTCATTTCAGAAGACATGGAAAGGAGCCTGCAGCTCCAGCAGTTGCTGGGAGGAGAGAGCTGCTCCTCCTGGCTTCTTCCCACATTGCAGTTCTCAATCATACACTGCATGGAAACACGTTTATCTGGTGTGTGCAGGAACGGGATTTATATGCTTTTGTACTATGTGCTACATTTTCCAAAGCTGCCTCTGAATGTCTGTATTCTCTCTGTTTATGCTTGAGAATTGATATTTATGTACAAATCAGGGGACCAGGCTTTTGAATCCTTCCTCCTTTCTGCAAAAGAAAATCTTTATTTTTTTGGCAGATATCACCAGCTTTAAGCACAAATTAAACACCATGGTTTTGCCTAAATGCATCCAGAAGTTTCTCTGGAAACTTCTGCCCTACCCAGTGAATTTGCCCAACCATGGGTAGTGTGTCTGGCTGGGATGTAGTTAATTTTTTTCATAGCAGCCCATTTTGGGCTGCTGTTTTGGATTGGTGACTAGAACACTGTCAAGACAACAGTGTTTTGGCTATTCTTGATGTGTTTTTAGCTATTTTTCCTTCTGTAGAAAAAATTGAAGATGAGTGTTTCCAGCTGAAACTACAGACAGAATGTCTTATAATTTAAAATGCTGTCATAAGTAGCTAAGACTTAAACAAAGCTTTCACTTTTAAAATGAAATCTAGCAAATGATCAGTCTGTTATGGTTTTAGCTTCCAGTTGCTCTCAATCTGGCAACTCTCCCCTGCTGTAAATTCACTTAAAACCAAACACTAACCATTGGATTGGAACTTCCCAAGCCAAGTTTCACCTTGGAACAAACAGTCCTAAATTAAAAATTCCTAAAACTAGGATTGCATAGAACATGAACATCTTTGGTTACCTTTTGTTCCTCATATGCTTCTTTGAGACAAACGTAATTTGTCAATGCTCTCATTGCAATTGGGAGCTTTCCAATCGCCTTCAGGTCCACAGGTTTCTTGTGAGCAGATATAATAAGAGTATTCATCCACCAGTAAGTCGCCTTTGAGAGCAAATTGACAAATGGCTGCAGAAACCTCACCCCCAGGTCCTGTAGATCCTCTGGTGGCTTTACCTTCTGAGGGTTCATGAAAAATACATACCTCTGAAGAGGAGAAAATAGATAGCATCCACTCAGGAATTCTCTTATTGGTAATCTTTAGCAAAAATTATGTATAATACAATTACAGTGTCAAATCTGCATTTAAAGGTAATTATACATTGTATTTAAATATAAATTTGCATGTAAATAGAAGCATTCACATTTTGACAGCATAACTGGCAAGAAATTGAGCAACAGGGGATGAGGACACAGCTCTGTAGTGTACATCGGTACCACCTATCTCTATCGACCAATAACAAAAAAAGAATTCTTAGGATATATTTTAAATTGTCATGGGTAAGAACGTATGCTAATTTCTACATTCACTACATATATATCTTACTTGCACTAACATAGCATATACAGTATAGATTACATACACACACATATACCCTTACAATATGCATGTATATCTATGTATATAAATATGTATACACTCTCTGTCTGTATACATATACACAGGCATACATACACACCAAGTTCAGGGGACGCATCAAGGACACACATTTTAAGGAGATGCCAGGTCCTGTTGATTTCTGTAGAATTAATTCGACATTTACAGCTATGCTAAACTTGGGCGTGAACTAGACACAAGCCAGAGTTAGTGGGATAAAAGTCACATCTTCATCCGTAAGATAGTACTGATATTTTTTTCAGATCCTGATAAAGAAACCACATACCCTAACTCGAATGACATTGATCTCCACAGCCATCAGCAGCCCATAGAGAATGACCATAATTCCAGTAATGCAGAAACGCAGTTGAGAAAAAGGCACACCGTCCTGGCAGTATCTGACAAGCTTGATTGTTTTGGTGACAAAGGCCATTATCCAGTAAAGAAAGAGAGCTGTAAAACAGGTGCACATAGATAATTAAAAAAAAAAATATATATATGTAAAAAAACCTCTACACCAACACTGAAGAAATTTTAATTCTCTCCAACAGAAATATTTGATGGCTTAGTGCAACACAACCACAATGATCTTCTCTATCAGCAGCCTGCAAGGTGGCGATGCATGAAGTCAGGCAAAGTCAGGAACTCAGGTTCAAGAGATTTGCTCTGCACTTCCTTTTCCACAGTCACTGTTTTCTTTCCTGGGCAACCACCCTTCAAAGAGATCCACAATGGTGGGTCTTCATGAAATTGTGGAAGTTCACTGAAAGTAATCTGCAGGGGAACTTTGTTATTAAAATGAAGTAAAAGTTATTTAGCTTGACAAATAGCACATTGCCTCTTAGAAAAAGCAGGGTGTGTCCCAGGTGAGCACATGGAAACATGCTCAGTTTGAAAAGGAGTTGGTAAAGTTCAATTATATCCTGCATCCTGGCTTGATCTGTCAACGGCTCATTCAGGTTTTTGAGTTACAGGTAATTTGGACAGTATATTTGTATGAAACATTATCCTGCAATGCCTACTCAAACTCTTTTGACCATTTCCTGACCGAGACAGTAGACTGCGTAATCTCAGAATCAACTGCAAAGGATGCTGAGAAACAGCAGCCATCCGCACAGGTTGGTCTGCGATCAGATTACTATTAAAAGCGGCCTGTTAAAAATGGCCCTTTTGAGTGAAGACAAGTTTTTGCCTCAAGATAAAAATACCTAAAAAATATCTAAAAGCTCACACTAGCAATACAAGTACTTTTTGCAATTATTTTAAAATCCAGTTTTCAGAGTGTGCCTTATTAAAGGTGCAGTAACTTCTACAATATGCAAGTTGGAAGAGCAGAGAATTATTCCTCTGTTTTTTTAATATTGTCAAACATTTCACCATCCTCTTCAATCTACAAAGCTGACTTAGGCTAAACTACTGGGTTTTGTAAGAGTAAATAATTATCAGTCTTAGACTTACCCAACAGTAACTTTGGAAAGTTAGATGTTTCAATATTATGGTAATAGACTATGGATACAGTGGCAGCCACAAATCCCATTATAGCTGGTAGAAAGAGATGCAGATGGCGAGATTTCATTTGTCTGAAAATAAATAAGGTACAAACTAGTGAATGTGGTGTCTTTTTCCACCATTGTTACATTCCTAAGTGTTCTGCAGTCTGTTTAAGAGGACAAATATGACTTTTACAGAGACAAAACCATTTTTTCTTATGTGAGTGCTTTAACTTTTGTCAGTATTTACTTGCCGTTATAGCTTGAGAGGAGAATAACAAAGTCCTAAGAACAATTGTTTCACCTTCATCCCATTAAAATCCAGACAGTTCGTGAAATGATGCCATCTTTTTTGGGGAAAAACTCCTTACACATTAGTAGCCAGCCAGCCAGAACTATACAATAAAGATTAAATTAGCTTGCCTATCCAACAAACACCGTCACTTACGTATCAGAAACTATGCCCTCTGCTATTTCACACACATGCACAAACAGGAGGGTGAATGTCAGGATCCACCGCAGGTTGTGTCCAGGGAAGTGCAGCCAGGTATTGTGGTGAATTTGGACTTTGGAGCTTTGGCTTCCCCAGCCTGTAAAATAATAGTAATGAAAGCGGAAGGTTATCACACAGCCAGCCGATGAGTGGTTTGGTTATCAATTCCCTATTCTAATCCATAGGCCACACTTAATAGCACAGAATCAATACAAAACCCTACAAGACTATGGAGGCTGTTGCTACTAATAAGATGACCCAGGACTGTCTGAGTTGCCACGTAGCCCACCGTAATTTTCATCTAACCCTATAGACAACAGGATAACAGATTTCCCACAATCACAGTCAAAGAGAAGAGGTCCCTGGCCAAGAACAAACATGAGAAAACATCTCAGAGTCTCACGCTTACACAACAGGGACTGACAGACCTTAAGTGAAGGCATCATTGTGTCTTTCCCAGTCACAGACAAGAGTGGGCAAAGTTTTCAACTAATATAAAAGCTGCATCCTCCAGTGAGACCTCAAAGAGATATATTTATTTCAAACCAGTAAAACTTATTATCTCTGTCTTGGGCCTGCTTGGGAGCACTGTTTCAAGGGATACTGACCAGCAATTTCCCAGTCTCGGCTCTGCAGGCACAGCCCAGTCTCCTTGCCCCGGACATTCCAGTACAGCACCAGGACCAGTCTGTTTTAATCAACAATTTAATTTTGAAGCCTATTTCCATGTCATCACCTCAGATGACACCTATCCTTGTCAGGCAAGATTGTCTCTGTTGCCAGTGACCTGGCAAGAAGCAAGACACCAAGGATGTGAGGGATGGGATGGTGCTGGGGGGACCTGGGGACTGACCAGGTTGGTGAGTCTTGCCATGGCATATTGCTTTGGCCTCTGTCCCTTCCCATCCTGGTACAGGGCTGTCCTGAGCCAGTGACTGCAAATGGCTGTACACATCCCTCTTACTGCAACGCATTCCCTGACAGACTCCCTGACTCATAGAGAATCACAAGAACAGCTCATTTCAGGGAAGTAAAGAAACAAAACAAAAGAAAAAAAAAACAACAACTGAGTTTAAAATCCATGATATGCTTTTGACACAAAAGGATGCATCATCTCATCATGCCCAGAGGTGACTTAGAAACACATAAACCAGAGGCCATGTTTACTCATTCTTGGAAACTGTCAGGATTTTACCATTTCAGCCTTGTTTAATATACAAAGTACTGCAGGAACAAAATATTTTCTCTTCTCCATATCTATCTCAAGCACTCTCTAAAAGTTCCTGAGATTTTCTTAATCAAATGTGGCTTTCTTTGATCTTGCCCCTATCTTTGACTCTCAAGCTGTTTTTCATTTTTATTTCCTCTTTGCCCATACATCTGCACAAACACAGTTTGTCATCAATTTCTGGTTTTTGGAGTCAGTCAATACTGTGGATTCCAGCTGTTTTTTAATGTTCTGCTCAAAAACTATTTATCCCGATAATCAACACAGAAAATAGAAAACAAAGAATTACATACATACATACCATATAATTTAAGATATTATGGTTTTTTTCCTAACATGGTTAGAAAATTGAGAGAATTTTCAGTGGCTGCAATACTATTTCAAAATTAATTGGCTAATACCTGTAAATAAAAGTAATGCACCCTGCTACCATTATTTGATACATAATAGAGAATGTTGCAAAAGATTATCTCTGCCCTCAGATCTTGCACTGAGTTTCCATCAAACTCTTCTGCAGAAAGCCCTGTAATTCAAGGATGACTTTCATCTCATCTCAAAGAAAGAGCCAACACTTATGTAAAGATCCAGCACTGTTGGATAGAAGTCTCCATAATCCTTGGGGTTTTTCCAGTCTTTAGTTATTCTTTTGTTAGAACTTGTTTCTTATTCCCTTGCCTAATTATCTAATTAGTTTTCGGCCACTGGAACCTGTTACACCTTTGATTGTATGTCCTGGGTGTATTATCCTACAGCTTCCTGTAGCCTGTTATTCACAGTCTATTTGCATGATGGAAGTCCTTAAAACTCCAGTGCAGGTATAGTCCCAAATTCAAACCTTCCTCACACCAGGAAGGCAACATGGAAGAACTAACATGCCATTCTCCTGCAGTTGTCAGGAGAATATTTATTTTTATTAATATTTACTGCCTTTTGACAGTTTTTCAAGTATCTTTATCTCCTACGATCACTTAGAATGCCACAGTTTGACAGCTCTTTTGGCAAAAAGAAGTAATTACTGTTATAAAAGTTTCCTATGCTTTTCATAGCCTTAGATCCAAGTCGCACATTTTGGATGTTCTCTGAAATTCACATAACTTGAAGACCCACTGCTCTAAGTTTCCTAATATCTAATAATAGCAAAGGTTACAAGTTGCCCATTTCAAATCTGAAGAAAACTTCTCCAGAGAGAAGTTTCAAAGCATTTGGATCTGATTTCCCTGGTTCTCATCCATCTTTTCATACTGTTTAGTTCAGATTTGTATCTAAAATTCCCAACATTTCAAGTGGGTTGGCGTCATGTCCTCTGGGTCAAGCCATTCTGTCTCTTCTATTTTAAAATTAATAAATACAAAGCATCCAATAGCTTCCACCACAGGCCTCTAAGCACATATAAACATGACTGAGTACAAATATATGCTTAATTGTTTGTAGGATTGCATAGCTCCATTGAATAACTCACCAATGAACAAAATGGGGAAAGTGATAAATAGCAAGAAGACATGGGGAACCAAGTTGAGAGCATCCACAAAGCAGACATTTCTTAGGACACCAGCACTGATATTATAGGCTGAAGCATTGTCGTTACCACAAAACGCGAGCCTCATCGCTTCCAGAAGGTCTGACTACTACAAAAAAAGACAGAATAGTTGACTGCCAACACTGCTACCTTTTCCTTTAGCCAAACACAAAATAAACTAAATAAAGAGATACAGAAGGAGCGCATTGAACAACTCATAGAGAATTATTCAGTTGTATGTTTAAAATTCTTTTGGGCTCCATCATGTACAAACACATGAGAATGAAGGCTTGTATTAAATAATTATTATTTCTATTTATATTATTTATATTTATTATAAGTAGTATTTATTAAATACACTATACTATGTTTTCTAGTGTTCATAAATATGCACAAATGTTATGCTGCAAATGCTCTATGAGAATATAGAGAAAGAACAGGAAAGTTTTGGAAGAAAAATATTTCAATTTCTCATAAGAAAACTCAAATTTACCTAAGCTGATTCCTGTGTGTTACTGCTTCTTTGATGAGCCAACATTCCCTTTGCAACATCTCTGTTAATACAATTCATTGCACTAGATTCTCAGTGCCATTTCTGAACCATTGATATTTGTGATTTGGCAGCTTTACATTCACTGATATTCTGTGTTTCTTCATTGTCTCATAGAACAATGGTCGTATACACTAGTCATTACAGATGATTGCCAAACTCTTAATCAAAGTAGGTTGTACTGAAGATTGCATAGGCAGTAAATCAGCATTTCTGCTTGATCCTGCAAATCCTTATACATAGGCTTAGCCTCATCTAAGCAGTTCTCTGACTTCGATGATTTCTTATGGGATTATCTCTGTATGCTCATTGTTCATGCTTGCAGAGTGTGAGCCACAGTATGACCCAGAGTTATGGCAAGCTATGGCTATTATCAACCTGTGCATTGTTTATTTATTCAGTTTATGAGAAGATGAAACAAGAATGTTTCCTTGTGGATTTCTTTGTCCAAGACTTGTACACAGCAACACAATGCTGTGGAATAGGTTGTGTAAACTCATTTGTTCCCGGATTTTTTCCAAATTTTACATACTAAAATGGAAAGAGTATCTTTAATTCAGTAAAGTATATGTATACTTTGGTGACTGCATCTTTCTGGAATAACACTGGCATTAATGAGTTTTGCAGACTTAGAACAATAGAGACGTGCAAAAAAAGCATGAGCACAGTTTAATAAAAAATTAGTTGAATGTGGAGAAAAAGCCTTTTCTTATTTCCTCAAATAGTTCAGATTACTTCTATGAGCTTAGTTGTTTAAACAAAGTAAGTATAACAAGGTAAGAATAACTACTGAATTACTCCCTTAGAGCAGAAACATATAGATCTTCAAAAGAATACAAAGAGGCACTTTGAACCTCTGCTAAAGTCCCTTTTTCTTTTAACTAACTTTTTTCTGGACCTAGAAAGCGTAACCCATATGGAAATATAACGGTGAAATTTATAACAGAGTTTCATTGAAAAGAATGTGATAAATCCAGTCCCTTTCCCAAACATATCAGCAGTTTATGGTCTGAGATTTGTCAGAAGTTAAGCATAACTCAGTTATATGCTGGCCCACACCCAGAAAAAATGCATGCATGTACTTACTGTGGTGCAAAACTTGACAGGCAACTGACTCAACCTTCAGTAGAAAACAATTTGACGAAGACTTTGGCCCATTCTCTATAATGAATAGAGCGATATGACCACTATCGTTCTATCATTTTATTTTTATAGAAAAGTATATTCATAAATGCGTATGACTAGTAACACTAAAGAAACATTATGTTAGTATGAATTCTGTCTGAACAGACTGAAAAGTTATTAGGAAAACAAATATGGAACTTTAAAAAAAACTACACAGAGATTGTTTGTTTATAATTTGTAAAAGTTTGACATGTCTCCTTTAAGAGAAACATAATAGTAATGATAATCTCTTGAAAATCATAACTGTTGTTTCCTCATTTTAATCGAAGGTCAGAAGTCCAAGGGAGTTCTGCTGGGAATTTTCCTCCCTTTCCCACAAAGAGGACTCTTTTCTGAGACAGCATAAGATGCTGTTGTGGTCTAGTGGTCAGACTGGTACTGAAAGGCAGGAGGATCCTGGGTTCAAATGAGCACTGAACCACTGACTTCCAGTGTAGCTTTTGGCTTCTGGTCAAAAATAAATCTGGGAGAAAGAATTAAATCTATGTCCAAGAGAAGCTAAGGGAACTGTTGTTTTTCCATTTTTCTGGAAGGGAAAGGGAATACAGGCAGTAGATACTTTTGTGGAAGAAAGGACTATTAACTGCATGGAGAGTGCTATCTGCTAGCTAGGACCTAACATCAGTTTGCAGAGGTTTCATATTGCACCTCAAACAATAGTCACTAAAAGCTCTCAAGAAGGATGAATCTTTCAAGAATCACATCTGAATGTTCGCAAGGATCTGTGCTGTGTCTAGTTTTGTGATAGAGTATGTCCAATAACGCACTTTTGAAACCAACCGTCCTTAGCATGTTGGCAGAGCTGAGGAAAGAATCTGGTCCTGTTGTTAATACTGATGTAAAGAGACAGTGCCCATCATATTGATGATGGTTTTCAAGAGTAGATATGAGAAGTCTATTCACAATACTTTTGTTACAGGTTCGTTTGGAAAAAAAAAAGGATAGAATTTAATTGTCTTCTCTTAAAATGCGAGACAAAATCAATGTGCCTAGGTTGATTAGGTTGCAAAAAAACCCACAAACCACCCAGAAAATCAAAAACATTGGCAATGAAATGAGAGAGGGTAATTGACAATAAATTCCCAATTTTAAATCACAAAACACTTCATCATCAGTCAGCACATCCAGTGACCATGTTCATTAAACCTCCACAGGCTTAAAATCTATCAAAACATTCTGATCAGTGTCATGGTGCTGTCTTGACCCAATGCGGCTGATAATTTGTCCTCATAAAATGCTCACCAGGTAGAACTTCCTGTTTTAACAGCACCCACTTCAGGATATACATCTAATACAGTATGGCACCAATAGGGAATAGAAGAGATAAGAACTGTGGAAGCATTAATAGTCCGATGATGCTTCCTTTCTTCCTTCCATCCATCTGTCCATCACCACTGTGCTAGAAATGAACTATGACCGAAAGTGGAGGACTCATGTTCTACATCTGTTGATGTGTGCTAACTTTCACAGACACTTTCTGGTGTTTACACAGCCATGCTGTGGTGGTCTCTGCATCTTCAAGAATGTTGCATGAAAATACACTGCAGCACCCTGGAGTTCTAAGAAATAATTTTAACTCCAGTGTGCCTCACAGGGAGCAAGAAACCACCTTATCGTTCCCTTCCCATCTATTTCTGGTGTAGAAAGCAGATCTGATAAATCCTCCACAGTTTCGCTTGTGTGACTCTAAACCACTGGACCTTGCTCTGTTTCTTTGGAAAATTTACATACATGGGAGGCTCTGGAGATGCGCTGATGCACAGGCGCCCATGACCTCAGGCATAAAGCATGTCATGTAGTTTCTATTCCTTGGCTCAAGTTTCATAGTTAGGGGATGAAATTTTACCTATACGTTAGAGAGGATGCTTTGCATTTACAGTCAATGTGAGTGAGACTCCTATTTGGTTCGAAGCTGAAATCAGCCATTACTTTCTGCTGCATCAGGTCATGCCTCCAGAAGCTCATTTTCATTGGTCTCCAAGTTCAACAAGCTGTGTTACTTTCCGAGGAACAGAAAGAAAAGGCCCTAAGGCAGAAGAATAACTGCTTGATTTCTCTAGACAGTATGGGGCATTTTATAATAATGCTTGCACAGCTCCACCAAAGTTAAATGAAGCTGGACCATGACAGATTTCCAGGTGCAATTGCTCATCCAAGGAAATTGTAATCTTCGGTCTTCTCCAAAGGAAAAATTGATAATATAATAGCAAAATTTCTGGTGTTCAACCTCAGGTCCCATGCCTACAAAGTTCACCTTAGCTACAGATGAACATATTCTTAGGGCTGCAAACAGTGCTAGTGGCATGTTCAAAAGCTTCAGACTAATCTGAGAGTCTAAGTTGCATTTTCAAACAGTATTTCAGTATTGGGAGTTAAGGTCTTCAATTTAGTTTAAATTTAATTTAATTTAGTTAAGATCTTTAAATTTTAAAAAATTTAATGAGTTTTAAAAGGCCTCAGCTATGCAGACTTATTTAATGAGTCCCAGTTTTGAAAATTCTCGCTTGAAAAAATGAGGCTGGAAATGAGGCTTGGAAGATCCTGACTGCCGACAAGCAATGAAAGGAAGAGTGAAAATGCACTATTTCCTCCTCTTCTGTAAAACCATGAGATTTTATGAAATGAAATGAAATGAAATGAAATGAAATGAAATGAAATGAAATGAAATGAAAGTCTGAAATGGAAGAACAACAAATTTAGAAAAAAGCAGGAAGAACTGCCTTCGTGCTTCCTGTTGTACCTCATCAAGAGCTGCAGCTGGATTTAGAACGGATGATGGAACAATTTTATGACTGTTCACTGACTGAATTTAGTTCTCTTAATTAAACTATTCTTCCATTTACTCTTCTAGTGAGTCAATCCTGGCTTCAGTCAGAACTAGGTCTGTAAAGAGGTATCTTGCCTATGTGAGGATGTGCTCTTTGTTTCACTCAGTGCCAAGCATTGTGCAAGTACATAATTAAATACACTGAAGACTTTTTATATTTTTCCTGAGAACCAGTTATCGATCATTGTCAAAGAGAGAATGCTGGTCACATCAAAAAACAGTCTAACCCTGTGATGAATAGCCATGCTGAAGACCTCTGAATTAGCCCTAAGCAAGTTAGAATATAGAGCTGACTCAAAGTTTCCCACAAGGGTAGCCAAAGGTGATTTTCTCCTTACCAAAGGGGAGGAGACAGACTTTTTAGGCCACAGTAAGTACGCAGGGAGAGATCAAAGAGGAAAAACTGGGCTGCAGGGCCACACAAGGAGAGCTGAAGAGACTTTTGTTGTCAAGAAATGGAAAAAAAAGTAGTGATTGCTTCAACTCAGAGAGGTTATCACATTCCTTAGCAGCAGTTGCCTTCTTATACCTGCCAAGAGCCCTTCTCTGGTAACACCAGCAGCAGCACAAAGCTGGGCTTCGTGGAACTACTTGTACGTAGGTAAATTAGACAGCAAAGCCAGGTGGTATTATCATCCTAAACAGAATGCTGCTGGAGGCAGCTGCCTGCTTTGTTGTAGGCTACACTGTCTAATGGAGAGCCAGGCAAATATTAGTTCAGTCTTAGAATTAACGGTCTTATATCACCAGGGTGCTGTTCCCAAGATAAGAAGCCCTGCTCACAGCATGCTTGAGATTGGTGCTGAGCTGTTGCAGCTCCCATGCTTCAATTCCAGTTAGCTCATGCAGGACATATAAGTCATGGGGCACAACAGCTGAGAAATGCCTACTGGTTTCTTAACAAATCTTTATCTATGTGAAAGGGATATTCACTAGAAAGCAAAGGCTTCTTCTTCTCATATGGATTGCTAAGACCTTTTCTCTAAGCACACATTCAGGTTGTAGTCTTCGGAGCTGAAGGCTTCTTTACAGTCAGATGGCTTTGTCTAGTGAAGAGCAATGTCTGCAAAAAATGGGAGTTCAACTGCCCCATTAAAACAGTAAAATACATAACCTACACATGAATATTCAGGAGAGAACAGATGAAAGGGTAGCAAGCTGTTCTGAAATTTGTTGGTCATCTGAAGTTACTGACCACTGTTTCTCATCAGGTAGTAGCAGCCATTCAGATTAAGTGTCAAGATGCTCACATGCTCATTCAAGAAGACAATGCTATTCATATTCATTATAAAAACTGTCTTTCACAGAGATAATTTCCCTTTCTGTTGAATATAGTGGCCAACAAATTAAGCTGGGGTGATTACACCAAAGTGAGTACATCATAATATATTTGCTTCACTACTTATTACAGCAGGAATTTTATACTTTATAATAAGGTTGCCAAGCATAACAGGTTTAACCCAGCAATTCAGTTGGGAAATGCAATGATGTGATAAAGATCTTCTGATAACAAGCACACACTATCACAGGGTACCAGTCACATTCAGCACCCTAACAGGGGGGTGCAAATACAAGGTAATTTTTCATTTTAACACGTGTAGGCTGGAAGGCCTTTGTCCTTCAAAATTATGGACAAGTTGATCGCTTTAACTTCAGTCTTTACCAACTCTAGAATTGGCCAGAAATTTTCAGATGGATTTTTTCTTTCTCCCTTTGAAAATAGCCTTTGCTGAATGGGCAGATACCAGCTAGAGCCTCAAGCAAAACTTCACAGAGGAGGGGAATGGAAAGAACAATCAGGAGGACAGGCCCATGATGGTGCCAGTGGAAGGCCACTATCAGCTGTCCTTTACATCATTTGGGAATCTGATTCCCTGTTGGTTTACTTTAATGAGGATGTGAACTATCTGAACAGTAGATCATGCTGTAATGAAATAGCTAAAAAAACTTATGTCCTTTAACCATTTAAGTTTTCATCCTAAAATCCCCATCACTGGCAAGTTGTGGCTTTTTGGTATTAGCTTAAGGTGTACTGATATTATCATATTAGAATAAACAGAAATCAGTACGAAACTGGTTCCAGAATAAATACTCACTCTGAATAAGAAAAAGATTTGGGAAAAAAAAAAAAAAAAAAAAAAAAAAAAGACAAAGTTGTAAACATTAATATGATGTAACATTGAACCTAAGGCTTACAAATCTCATTTTAATAAGGATAAATAGGGACTCTTCAGGCACCAAGCCAGTTCCTGCGATATATTTTCCATAAGCAATTGTGAAGAAGACAAAGGGAAAATAGCAGGTAATTTAAATTTCCATACAATGAAGAGAACATCCTCACCGCGTGTAAAACTGTAAGAATTCTCATAAAAGACATTTTAAAGTGCACTTAAAAGTTTTCACATTCAAGAGTTTCATCTTACCTGAATTATCACTCTGTTCAGCATGCTCTGCAAGATACTTATGTCTATAAACAAAAGAGTATAATTACACTCCTCAGATGGACCTTGTTTGGGGGAAATAAGAATATTTGGAAAACATTTATTTCAGTAGTTCTGTTGCTACATTAAAAAAGAAAAAAACTCAATTGCTACACTTCCTAATTAAAATCTATCTGTTTCCAGAGCATACCAGGGTCTCAGTTTAGATTATTTTTTCTTTTGTTCTTACATATAAAGTGTCTTGTATGCCCATATATGCACATATACATGTATATATATACTCAGATATTTATAGATATGTGTATGCATACAAATGCAGAATGGAGAAAGCACACAGTTTTACAAAAGTACTTAGTTCTTATCTTCTTAATAGTTAAGTCATTACAAAGTAAAGATTTGTCCTCATGAATTTCACAGGAAAAAAAACAATTATCTAAGGTAAAATTATGAATTTATAGGTTTGGATCAGCACAATATAAGGCCTAACTGAGTTTTGCCACAGATTTTAGGTTAGCGTTCTGAATCTTTTTTCTTTCTAGGTATAAATCCAGTAGTTTGTTCTTCTTACCTTCCTAAAAGCACTGGACCTCACGCAATCTATGAGATACTCTATGCCTTATTTGCAAAGACTTCTACTAAGATAATGGCAAAAAGTGCTGCCCCTTTAAAATCTATTTTATCAAAAATGATCCTGTAAAAAAAAATATTTTCCTTTTTACTCCTATTTAAGCTGTGACCACCTATTCTAAATAGACCCTGCCTCCTTGCTAAAGCACTGTGCCAGTTACTTTGGGCCTTAAGGTGATGAATTACCTCTGATACTTGCCAGCATCTGCGCTACTGACTGGCATATACCAGCAGCCTGATCCAAATGTTACTGAAGTCAATGCAAAGAATCTCATTGACTTTGCTAGGTTTTTGGATCAGGCTTCAAACGCAGAGACAATTGCAACAGCAGTTCAGTGGTGCTAAACAGGCTACTGGCACTGAAAAGCACTTCACACAAACATCTGCAGTGGTCTCCCAGACATCTAATACATTGCTTTTTTCCTTTTTGGTAAGCTTCTTAACACAATGCAATTTCCCACATCAGCGTGCTACGCTGCCTGCTGTAAAACCTTCGACTTCACATGCCAAGACAGGACAGTTTAAAAAAAGAAGCGGAGCCCTGTGAACAGCAGCAAAGAAAACATCAGCAGGAGGGGACAGTAAAGGCTGAGAATGCCTGCAAATGGAAAAGGAAAAGGGAAAAGAGATTGGAGTTGTAATCCCAGGAAAGAACAAGGAGCAGCCCTGTCCCACAGATATAAAGGGAAGGAGGAGGAGGTGGTTAGTGGGAGATAATGGGGGAGGGTCATCGCATGCCCCGTTTGATTGCTGAATGTTAGATCAAACTCTGTAGCTTACCTTTATAAACACAAAAACAAAATACCAACCCAAATTGTCACTCGGTTGTGCTATGTGATCAATATCATCCCGATGGCAGGATTTTCCTCCACTTAGCGAAGCCGCTCCAAGCCCTGGAATGGATTATTTTTAGGCTGGTGATGGGAAGATCAGCTGCTGCCTCCTATCGAGTTTCCAAAGTGCACAAACTCTTCTTGTCTTTCTCATATGCTGAAGGGGGCAGGAAACTGGGAAGAGACAGGCAAGCAAAAAGCACCAATTTTTCGCCTCCTGAAGCTACAGTCCCCTGGGATTTCTTCTGCTTGCTTTTATTTTCATTTTTCCCTCACTGGAGTAGTAAGATTCCAAGAGCCTGCGTTACAGCGCACAGACTATTAGCAGATGGCTATTCTGAAGTAATTGATTTAGACAAGGTAGTCTCACTTTTGGCAGGCTTGCAGAGATTCAGCTTTTGAATTCTTCTGTATTAATCTTGGATAATTTGAATTTGACAGCATAATTTTGCACGTCATCCATCATCTTGAGCAGAAGAGAAAAAAGAAGTCTACTCAGATATTTTACTTTACCCTAGATCCCTCCAGACTTTTCTGTTCAAAACACAGGCCAAATTCCACTTCTTGATCACACAGATCTGTTTCTCTTGAAACAGATTATTTAAAACTTGAAATACAACTCAAAATAAATTTGATGCTCATACCAGGAATATTGCTTTCCATGCAATAGCCCTTATTTACAAGGGATAATATTTTTTGGCTGTAGAACACATTGTCTACATTTACTTAGAGAGAAAGAAGTACCCAGAGAGCCTACATGCAGTCAGTTGGTTTGCTTGCTCATTTTCTTGCAGTCTCATTGAACCAAGATATACTAAGGTTCCGATTTTCCATCATGATAGTTTCACTTGAGCCCTACAACTTGTGGACACAAATAGCACAGATCCAGGACCTGGTGGTGCATCACAGGACACATGGTAGTGTGCAGGGCAGTTTTGAGCACAGCTGTTCAGTTGTTAGGTAGCAGAGCTGGAGGCCCGTGGGACAGAATTTGCTTGGACCTTGCAGAATCCAGGGGCTGCATCTCGATCACTACAGAGCAACAGTTTCCAATGGATTGCAGTCAAAGATGCTTTCATGCCATGAAAGGGATTACAGTGAGCTTTGAGCTGAGAATGTAGTTGGGATGGCTGAGGCCAAACAGTGGCAGGACTCACCAAAATCTTGGCAAACCCAGCTTGTTCCTTTTTCTCTGATATTTCTTACCTGATGACTGTAGGGATAAGAAAATAGGGAAACTTCAGATGTAGAGAAAATCAGCACCTTCTGTTATCTCCCTTTGGCTTGAAACATCAACACAGCTACACTGAGTAACTGAGACAGTCCTCACCAGTCCTCTACAGCACTTGAAATGTTTTAATTGCATTTACATTTTTTGCTTTTGTCCCCTTCCCTTTCATGTATTAAAGTTGAATGCTTTAGAAAAAAACAAGTGGAATGAAAGAGTCTGAGTTCTGCTACACATCTCTGTTTCATTAAAGAAGATAAAATGAAATCTTTAACCCATCTAATCATCACCTAAAATAGCACTGCCATGTGATGTTTCTGAAACTATGTGTAATTTCAGACAGAAGTGAGTAGCATTTCTGGTCACAATTTTCTTTACCAAAACATGAAAATGTGGTTCTTTATCATTCAGCCCTGTCATTTCTACCAAATTGTTTAAACAGGAAGGAATGGCGGCAGCAAACGAACATGGAAGCAACCATCATGGTTCATTATGCCATTTCTAAATGAAGCACTTTCACTCCTCTACACGACAAGCTAAAATGTTTTGAAATGCATTTTTTAAAAGATTAAGAAAAACTAAAGGCTCTTAAATGTCAGAACACATTCTGTCCTGTTCTGAAATGATTTTTAGTATCTGAGCTCTTCAGTTTGGGGGTAGGGGAGGGGGGGTGCGGATAATGGGAATTCAAAACGTTTCAGGGTATGTTTGGATTGGTAAGTGAATGGGAAAAAAACCCAACCACCCCACAAGCCGATTCTCAGGTACATGTCACCAGATTTTTCACGCTAGGCTCCAGCAGACAAGAACTGTGTCACCATCACCTCCAGAAGCCACTCCCGGAGGGGAGGTGCAGGCTGAGGCGCTGGCACTGCAGAACCGAACCGGGCACCATCACCGCCTGCAATGGGGGCTGCGGCCTCGGACGGGAGGCAGCTGCTGGGAGCCGATGCTCGGCGGCCGGCCCGGCTACGCGGCCCCCGGTAGCGGGGCGCGGGGAAGGATGTGCCGCCCCCCTCCCGCCGCCCTCCCAGGCCCCAGCCCCGGCCCCGGCCCCCGCCGCTCCCCAGCCGAGCGCTCACTCACTGCGCGGAGGCGGAGGGGCTCCCTAAGCGGGTTGGCGACCCTGCGTCCCGGGAGGAGCGGGCGGTAATCCGCCGGAGGGGGCAGCCCTGCGGGAGCAGACAGACGGTCTGCCCTCCCGCCCGCGCATCTCCGGGCATGGTGGAGCAAGCGTACGTGACTGTGGCGGATGGCAAGCTTAAGGACAGAAACTGCTTTACCTGGTGGCTTTGGGGGCGGGAGGAGGGGGAATTGAAAAAAATTCTAAGCGGATCTTAACGAACCCGGCGAGATTTGGCTCCTCGCTCCGAGGCAGGTCGAAATCCATGGCCCAGCTTGCAGTGATTTCCGTGCCGTGGTGGGCTTCCATCAGCTTGACTGTCGAAACCCAGAGGAACCTAAATGTTAGAGGAATAGTGGGAGCAGAAAACAATGTTTTAATAAATTAGGATTCACCAATGTGAGGAAAATGACCTAAAGCCACTGTGGGTATAGCCTCATTTGCCATAGCTTCCAACTGAGTACTCTCCACTTCAATTATCTTGGCTTATTTAACTCGCTACACAGGAAGGGTATCTGTGTTCTGGGCAGTGCTCACATAACAAGCTGTTAGGGTTTCAGCTGACAAGAGCTCTCTCGGCCATTTTCCATATTGCAGACCAGTCCATACGTCTCCTTCTATGTGTACTTTTATGGCACATCAACACTAGCCAATTAAGTCACTGGACCATACGAAGCTACCACACACTAGCCAAACGTGGGTAACAGCATGCAGGCTCCTCATGTCTTGCATTTCATAGAATCATAGAATCATTCAGGTTGGAAGAGACCCTTGGGATCATCGAGTCCAACCATCGGCCCTGCTCTACAAATTCCTCCCCTACACCAAATCTCCCAACACCACATTTAAACGACTCTTAAATACATTCAGGGATGGGGACTCATCCACCTCCCTGGGCAGCCTATTCCAGTGTCTGACCACCCTTTCTGTGAAAAATTCCGTCCTAATGTTCAGCCTAAACCTACCCTGTTGCAGCTTGAAGCCATTCCCTCTTGTTCTATTGCTAATCACCTGTGAGAAGAGACCAGCACCAACCTCTCTACAATGCCCTTTCAAAGTAGTTGTAGAGAGCGATGAGGTCTCCCCTCAGCCTCCTCTTCCTCAAACTAAACAGTCCCAGCTGGGACTTGGACTTGGACTTTCTTGGGTAAAGAGCTGAAATTGCCATCATTTCACCCATGCGTGTAAGTTATTTTGTTTGATAGTAAAGTAGCTGTTTTGGAGAAAATCCCTCATGGATGTTTTGCTGAGCAATTGGGGATAAATTCCTTGACTTATAATTTATAGCTGGGCTTCATGCTAATATAGCAAGATATAGCAAATGTCTGGAGTAAATTACATGTTGCTGTCCTTTCAAGTCTTTATTTTAGTTCTAAATTTGTCACAGTGACAGGATCCCCATAATGCTGTGTTGTAGAATTTGTGCCATCATATAAAAAGATGAGATTGACATAGCTTCAAGACTAATTTTATTTACACATACAACCCCATTGACAAAAGAAGGGTTTGCTGTATTGTTTTAATTAATCGTTGCTCATTTTATCTAAAAAAAAAATGGATTAACAAAAAAAATGTTAATGAAGTACCAAAGACTCCATTTTAGATTTAAATTTTTTTAATGCAATGGAAAATGCAGCCTGGTCTTTGAATAACTTCTCTGTCCCTTTTAAATATTTATTGTGATTAAGCTTGGAGGGGGGAAGCAGTAGAAGCCTAGTATTATTTGAAATATTTTCCATGGCTTTTTAAAAAGTTATTATTCCTAGTTTCTATGGGGAAAACTGTTTTGGAAAATATATACAGCAGAAGTTCAACAGAGTAGAGAAGAACTCTATATGGAGAACTACAGGAAAACCCAGACCTCAGAGTTCATCACTATAAAAGGTGTATAAAGCCACAGGACTTGAACAGGGATTTACAAACCTTCTGATCTTTGATGAACAACTGCGCATAATGGAGGAGTCAGAGGCACCAAATGCAATGCTGCGATTTGTTTTGGTAGCTCTTATCTTGGCTGAACCTGCATGCAAAGTTGCAGCTTAGATACTAGACGTTATCACTTCTCAGATCTTCACTTTTATTTGTTCTGTTTGATAAAGGATGGTTTTGATTTTGTTTTGGTTTTTTTTTTTTAAATCAGTCTCATTGGCAACCAAATACATATGGTTCTATTTCAGTCTTTGTTTTTGCTTCCAAACTTCACAAAACCTGAGAGCTATTCTTTTGATACTGAGGGGCTTTTCAGAGTTGTCAAGAACAATGCAAGATTTCCATGTCCTGTAAGGGTAGAGGAGTTTCATCCTAAGTATCATAAAATTGACTTTTTCTACTAGAATTTAAATTTTACCAAACCCATAGACCCACTTGTATTATAAATTGCAATGATATTTTGGATTTTGTGTATGTGTCTCTGTGTGTGGAGTTGGAAGAAAGGGTTGCCTCTGTCAGTTCTGTACTGAATTTGTGTCATCTAGACTCATTCAGAGGTTCAGGTCTGGATCATTCAGACTATTTTTGTGCGTTGTCCACAAAATCTTCACTCATTTCTAAATCAGCAAACCTGCCAGTTGGATTTTATCCTCTCTGCAAACAACACAGGACTAAACTGGAAACAGGTTAATTTTCTCCCATCGAACTCAACAAGGCACCTACATTGTTTAGTCCCATTTATAAATTTTGGCTTTTAGTTACATAGTAGTCAGAGAGAAAAAGATGTTTAGGTGTCTAATTTCTGTGTGAATGCCTGAAAGGGGAGGTCGATACTAAACACAGAACTCGCCTCACCCAGGATTAGATGGCAGATATTTGATGCTTATGTCTCTGCCTGTTGTCTGGACTCCCTATACAGCATTTGGAGAGAAAAGTACATTTTCAAACGATAATTCTTTTCATCCTAAAGCAGTTACACAATGTAGTGGGAACTCATTCCCCTCTGGATATGACTGTCTGATCCCATGGAGAAGGAGAGAATCTATATGATAGTTAGAAGCTTAAGGAGCTCTCACAAAAGTAGAATTAGGGAAGTGGACTCCTGCTGCTACTCATGCTGTGCTACATTTGGAAATGAACCTAAATCACTGGAGCCTTTTTTAAAATTTTAACCTATAGCTTGTTATTTTCTTCTTCTTTGAGGTATGGAAATAAAATAGCAGCCTGCAATATTTCTGCATGCATATACTTCACATTATTACATACAGCAAAAGAATATGATAAAAGGGTAATAACCATGACAAGTATGTTTTAGAATTCATCCCCAGCATTTTTACCAGACAAGGTAGAACCACACAGTCCTCCCACATGCTTTATCATCTCTGATTGTAATTCCAGAAGTTGTCATGCTTGGGCACTGCTATATTCTATGCTAGGATAAATGTGTACTGTAAGGAAAGATGAATCATCAAAACTGTAAGAAATCTCTTTTACAGGAAAAGATGAAAATCATTTGCCTATACTAACCCTGAAACCTGACATCTGCTGTATACTAAATACAGCAGGGACTTTTTGTTATTTGCACCATATATAATACATGCTTCAAAAAGCCACTACCATAAGAGGATACATTTAATCCTCAAGAAGATCAACATCATCTTTTTCAGGCAAGATATGTAGTACGATTTTCTTGTTTTTCAGAAAAAAAAAAACCAACCACCATTAAACTGTAAAGGGTCCCATATCTGCCTTTTATCTAAATCCTCATACTCCAGTCTCTGAAGTTGCAGATCTCAAAGCAGGAAGCTTTTTAACAGTCTCTGCTCAGGTTACCAGGAACAAAAAAAGATCTTCTATTAAAATTCATTTTAGTAACAAAAGCAAGCCCCAAATACATTTAAAAATCATTGTGAAAACACTTAATGTTGTATCTCAGTTAATAATATATGTCACCTGAGTATTTTAACTGGTGCAGTGTAAGTGTAGTAGTTGAGGTTTTAACATGCACTGCCCTGTTCTTTGCATTATTAGTTACCACTGTATTTAGTGGGTACTCAATACTAATATCCTGGATCTCTGATCTTTTCTTATTCTCTTGCTGATGTCATCTGTGACCCTTGATGGAAATCAGGAAACGGCGATGTAAGTCTAAATTCCATCTAACAGCACGCAGAACTTTTAAAAATGCTTACATGGATTGAACTCTGGAATAAAAATTAGTCAAACACATTAAGGTTAATTTAATTTTCTGAATTATCTAGCAATAAGCACACTGCAGAAACATTATGTCACAGGGAATGGTGCCCCCACAGACTCTCCCAAAATACCTTCTAAAGCTTCTCCATAGAATATCATAGAATCATGGAATTGTCTAGGTTGGAAGGGAACTTTAAGATCACCTAGTCCAGCCATCAACCTAACTCAGATAAAAGCCATCACTAAATCATGTCCCTAAGCACTATGTCTACCCATCTTTTAAATACCTCCAAGGGATGGTGCCTCAACGACTTGCCTGGGCAGCCCATTCCAATGCTTTATAAACCTTTCAGTGTAAAAATTTTTCCTTGTATCCAATCTGAACCTCCCCTGGCGCATGAGCCTGTGACAGCAGTCTGACAGTACGGTCAAAGGGTTCATATAAGTAAAGAAATAGTGGGATAAATTCTTACAACACATCTTGGTCCAGTTCCAAGACAGCAACAAGATAATACCATATGGTATAAAACTAGAAAATAAAACAGTCTTTGGAGTGAAAATAGCAGTTCCTGTAGAGCAGTAGTAGTAAAACACCACCCTGAAGTATATAATGCTTCAAGGCGGACTCTTGGCAGATAATATAAAATTTATTAATATGACTTCAGGGAGATTTACATTATATTTGCTGTAATAAAGCAAATGGTATGAGAAATGTAAAAGGGAATTAAACAGACTTTCATCAGTGTTCTTTCTCTGTTTTTTATCTTGTCCCTGTAGCAGTCATGGGCTTGATAGGGAGCACTATCTCATTTTAAATGGACCAGCAGATTCTTTTGTAACTTTGCATATGAAATGCTGACATGCTGAGGCAATCTGCAGATCATCAAACAAATACGACCAGAATCACCCTATCCAAATTTTCAGTTTGTGATTTGGTATGCAAATTGACTGCACGTGTTCCTTCATACAGCCATTCTGATGAACAAATTTATCCCTCCTCCCAGCTATCTCAGGGATAGAAAGACCAAGCTAGTATATGTGCATGAGTGTGTTACATGTTAAGTAATGTATTGCTTATCACTCCAGCTGCACAACTCAGATCCAAATCTGGCCTGGACATGTATCATCATCCAGCAGATGTTTCAAACTAAAGGGTGGTTTTTATCTACAGTGAGACAGATTCTGTGAGCCAGCTTGCAGCAACTAACTGGTAGATGTGGCTGAGGGATGCCTGAGAGTAGTCAAACACAACTGATTTTAGATTGGAAACATAAGGCAACAGCCACTAGTGATAAGTATCATACACACATGACATGTTATGTCTGAACAGATGAAATGATGTCTTCAGGAGGTCAAACTCCCATTTCCCTCTTCAGAAAATGCTAGATGGGAATATGAGTTCATGAAATCAGAATGCAGTTTGTCCAATATACATTGTATTGTGTCCTGAACAGCTGATGTGTATGTACACTATTTATTTTAGATTAAAAAAACACCCCAAATTCACTTTATCTGTTGCTATGGCAATATTCTGTTTTTGGAAAATGCAGCTAATGATATTCTGATTCTTGTTCCACAGAACAGAGAAAGAAACTGAGAAAAAGTCAGGGGAAGAAATTTTAGGACATCCTCCTTTCCATACATGCTTTGAAGCACTCAGCATTGATGCTGAAACAAACTGTACCAGTATTCAGGCATCTTCCATCTAACATGGAGTTGTGGAAGAATGGAGAGTGATACAGGGGAAAATTCCTCCACCCTAGCAACAGTGCTTGCTATCAGACCAACAGGTATCATTCCCTCTGCGCTCCAAGAAACATGTCAACAATGACAAGTTTTTGGCTTGAGCTAATAGAGTAGCTGATGAGGGGGAAAGGGAAGAAAGACGGGAGGAAAATTATCCTGCAATGATATTTGCATGGGCAATTTAGCCTGAAGACAAAAATTGTTTACATTACAATTGGATGTTCTTGGTCACCTTGGCTGTGGTCAGCACCAGGAGGAGCTCTGGTTCCAGAACAGCATCTCCTTGCATCTCTACACTTTCTACCTGAGCATAATTAATCCAGCCTAAAAAAAAACACTGATTTCCACGTCAAAGATATATTTTCAGTTAGGTTTCAGCTAGTGACAGCTAAACGAGATGTGATGCATTTGAAATATCATAATGGGTAAGAGATTTAATTGGACAAGCCCTTGCAAGTTCTGTGTTGTCAATAGTTATTAATGTTTTCCAAGACTCCTTTCCTTAGAAACAAAGTATGGATGTGATGTCTGATTTGGCTTAGACTTCCCATGAAAGCTTGATCCTGTGCTTGAACAGAGATCTTTGTTTCAAATCACTTAGAACAAGCTGTTGTGAATCTCCTAAATTGTTTTAAGACATGGTATACAACACCTGACATATATTATATGCAAGTTGTAGCCCAAATAGTTGAAAGCAGACCACAGTGTATCTCTGAAGGGTAGAGTATTTAAAAGGCCAGCTCTGGACTAGCTTGGACTGTGGTTTGGAATATGATTTAAGGTTATGGCCCAGGACAGACTGAGGTTTTAGTTTCACATTACCAAAAATTCCTGAATGGTTTTCAGAGATTTTATTGGAAAATGACAAAAAAATTTGCAATGGCAAGGGTAAAAAAACTGTATCGTAATGGAAGACAGTAAGATGATTAGATAATATCTGCCTGTATGAAGTTGAGGTTTCTGTGCCCAGTGCTTTTCCAAGACATAGCAAGCAGAAAGTCCAGAGCACACAAGTCACCTAGGGTCACTTTAGTCACCTCATGGCCATAACGGGCACCTCAGCTACCTGTTTTCCCTCAGCGGGAACCTTAAATCACCACAGTCATCACTACAAGTCAGGGTTAAATCAATCAAAATTGCATGATTTAAGCTGGTTTTGGTTTTTGGGGGTTTTTTGTTTGTTTGTTTGTTTAATAAATAAATATATCTATATGTAATTGTTCTATATTACAGATATTTTGAATGTTCTGTGTCTTCATTAACAAAATATAACTCCTCCTTACTCCACAATGAGCATAGTACTACTTTTGTGGAGGTTTAATGGAAAATCAAAATTTATCACAAATGTTCTATGGCTGTATACAAATATATATTCATGACTTGCCTTTACAGCAGCAGCTCCTTGTGAAATGTGGCTCCTATGCTTGTATGGGTAGTTCAAAAATGACTATTTGCTAACTCATTACTATGAGTGTGAGAACCGTCTTCCAAAAATTTCCCTTGCAGTGGAAGATTGTACGTGCAGACCTGAGCTCTGTAATACTCTCAGCAGCTGCGATGAGGCAAGTGACCCTGCAGAAATGTGACACAAAATATCTCTGGGTCTGAGAAGACAGTTAGCTAAACTTGGGGGCACGAGAACAACAAGAACTTTCTGACTCAATGGGCTGTTGCACAAGCAATGGGAAGTGGAAAGTAGATTTCCTAATCACATGAATTACAAAGGTAGTATCACAAGACCCTGATCTCTGCCTGATCTTTTGTACAGTCTTCTGTGATTCACATGCTCACGGGGAAATTATTAGGAGGACTATTTATCCGACCCTGCATAATTACGTTCAGGCTGCGCATGTACTTTCTGCCTAGGGCTTGCTCAGCGAGTCATCAGCCAGCAATAAGATTGGAAGTAGGAACTGGTACAAACAACAACACTTTACTGTATTTGTTTCCCATCCAGCTTGAGGCCTAGACAGGGGGAGGGTGTTTACATTGAGAGGAAGATGAGCAGCATGCATGTGCAAGAGATTCATTTCACTTAAAGGGAAACTATCATCTGCTCTATACCTGTAAGCATTGCTCTATAAGGAATAGGAATTCCAATTCAACACCACTGTAAAAGAAGTAAAAAATACAGTAATTAGAAACTGCAAGCAGTAGTAGCATAATGGGATCTACATGATCTATTTCATGTGCAATAATCATAGATAACTGCCTGGAAATCTGTCTACATTAGAAATACAGGATGATTTTACTGAGTTCTCCATCTACGCATTTCAACATCATTGTTAGAATAAGACAGGTAATTTAAGCAGAGTTTTTATTGCACCTCTGGCGATGTTTTTTTTTAGTTGATTATTACTTGCTTCTGTACCCCATGGTGTTAACGCTGCTACAATAATGGCACTACATGGCACTGTTCCCAACAGCTGCCAAAATGGCATGTGAACACTACTTCGGGTTGCTAATTCTGATTTACGTGGGGTTATACCAGGCTATGTTACAGGAGCAATTTCACAAGAGATATGAGCTGTATGAATCTATAATTAAATCTGCTACTTTAGATAGAGGTAGGTATAAGTTGCTTTAGACTAAGTATAAATAAAGCAAGCTCTGTTCTGATTAGACTACAATTTCAAATTGTGGATTTCTCTTCTACTGAGAAGCAACATGCAAAGCCTTGCTCTTGGCAGACCAAAACCATTAGCAGCAGTTGGGGATGTTCAATGTCAGGCAAAAAGGAGGCAGTATATACACATTCCAGTGCTTCAAGTGGAAGAATTTATTAATGTGTAAAATAAACATGCATTTCATAAATAGTTTTGACATATATTGTGGGCAAACAGAGGCAGCAGATTGAGGATGTTTATGGACTCAGGCAGATAAACTGTTTAATGACCCACTGCGCAGATAAAATGAGTGAGCTGGCTGCTAAATTTGTAGAGATTTGTAACAAAAAAATATTAAGAGTCTCATGAACACAGTATGAACAGAAACATATGTGTGTGAAAGCACCAGATGAGACAGCAGGACAAGGGGTAAAAGAATAGCCTGTACTGATAATGAAGAACACTATTCCCTTGACACTGTTCCCAGAACATTATTCGCAGACGTAAAATTGGGTAATATGATGTTTAGGTCAAGCCCGAAAGGCCTGCAGTCAAGCCCACAAGACCTGCATTCTAAGACCATAGGACAAGATCACTTGTCAGGAGAAGATGCTGCATCCTACCAGCAGGACGGAAATAAGGCTGCAGCGTATGACACCCAGCATTTCTTTTCCCATTAGCCTGCTGGAAAAACGGACATGCATTTCAAACAAAACAAACAGGAAAAAATGGGCAAACCCAGGAATTTAGTGCCTAAGATTTATGGAGGCTGAAGTAAGCGAGAATCCAAACCAAAGGACTGCCCTATGGGAACCACTGATTCCTAAAGGGTATCAAAGGTCTGTCAAAATGCAAGTTCATTATTGTCAATCAACCAAGAAGAACTCCAGAGAAGTGATGAACATGTGACACACGGGGTCCTTTGCTATCTGTGTTGCACACAAGTGATGCTTGCCAGGGAGACGTGTAAGTGTTCGTCACTGCGATATGGGACTGTGACTGAGTGAATTATTTGAGGGAATGGTAATGCAGTAACATCAACTTAAACAGAGATTTTGAAAATAGATAAAATGTTCTCCTCCTCTAAGATCTAGCATTAGGCTTTGTTATTATGAACTTTCTTTTTTTTTTTTTTTTTTTTTAAATTTATATTCCCATGTCCTTTGACTCCTTCACCTCTTTTAACTTCTCTCTATTGTCATCTTCTCTGACACTTCTGTATGACAGTGGGTTTGGGGTTTTCTCCTCTGTCAGTTTTCTTTGTTAGATCATCTGCCTTGCAAATAATGATTTTAATAAAGTAAAAAGAAAGGGAGATGGGAAAGGGAATTAAAGAAACTGCTTAGGTCACCCAGTGGTACCTAGAACAAATCCTAACACCGTGCCAGTGTCAGCTGTCAATGAGGGAGATGTCACATCCTCCCTTAGCAATGCAGGGGTAATTGCCCATCCAATTACCTGAATATCCTGTGAGGTAACTCAATCTTGTAAATCCTTGTCCTAAGTGCACTGACATGGCAAAGATTTTTTCTTGCAGCAATCTTGTGTGAGGGTTACTATTGCATCCCCTTTGAGTTTCTCTTTCTTTTGATTAAAGGGTTCCATTTCTCTTGACGCTTCTTCACTATTTCAGCCTAAGAAGGAAAACCAGGCAGGATTTTTGGTCCTTTACTTTACCAGCTGACAACAACTATGTCATATTTTTGAGGTTCAGATATTCTCCCATAGGCTAGTTGATGCAGGGAAGATGCAAGAACAATAGGCTAGAAAAAAAGTCACCTCATCATGAGTGTGAGAGAGGGTTAGTCCAAAAAAAATGCCAAAATGCTAAACCATGAACATTCCTGACCCTGTAGCAAGAGAGGAAACTTGGAATCAAAACAATGAAAAGCCACCAACTGCAGAAAGAAAATATCATTCATGTATTAAGTCCCTTAAGAAAGAGGGAACTTTCGAGTAAAGTTTTAGGGAGGATCATGAAAGAAAATTAAAAAAAAAAATATCAATGTAACAAAGGTCTTTGCAAGTTTGAACTAGGGGAAAATTTCTTTCTGCTTGCATGTCTGGATAAAAGCTTAACCTTGTCCATGTAATCAGAACACATTAACCTGGTATGTGAAAAAGGTGAGTATCATGGCATAACTAGCACCACTAAAACTGATTTTCCAGCTGGGGAAAGCTGCTGATGTACCCTCTCTGAGGGGAATCTGAAGGTTAGGTGCCTTCAACTGCGTTCTAAAGGTACCTTCTTAAAGATACTTTGGCTATACAAAGAGCCTGAGGCATTCAGACTTCCAGATTATTGCCACATTTAGACACCTGGATTTAGTAGGATGAATCCAAGAGCGTAAATGGCTGAAACATTGACTTGATTTACAAAGTTGTTTGGATTCCTTTATGGTAAAAATTAAATATAAATCAGTGTTGTTATTACAAAAATTAGTAATTATTTTATAGCCAGACAGGTAATGTCAACACCATTTGTCAAATAATGTAATAGTCTTGGTAATAATAATAAAGACTTCACATCAGCAGTTTGAAATTACTCTTAAATATACATATTTCAGTTCTGTCTGATTTCTTCTGTGTACATGAGATTGCCAAAGTGAACACAATCCGTCCAGCAGACACTGAATTAAACACAGTGCCTTTTCATATGCTGCAGCAAAGTAGTTTGCGCCATTTCGTTTCTGCAAAGTGCAAGTAATACACCAAGTCAAGTGCAAGCTCCAACTAATCATATTCCTTCCTGTCTGCTTTTAAGAAATCTGAGGCCCTTGAACACTTCCTCAGCCTTTTTTATAACCTTGTTAACCTTCATTCACCTAATTCTTGTGTAGTGACAGACTATATTAGCCCAAGATTTACATGAAGCTTCCAATAACAGGAATGGGTAATTTGCTGGACTTCCCCAGGCCTGTTTCTTATTTCCTTTACACTGGTTTGACTCCAGTGTAACTCCACAGATTTTACTGGAGCTATCCATTGTTCAGGGCCAGAAAAGGAGATCTGGACTCTCTGAACTTTCCTGTTGCTGCAGAGAGGCCTAGAAAGAATAATTCCCAGTTTACCCAGATGGAGTATATCCCTGAGGTTTCTGCTACATGCTTCCATTGAGTCTTTCTTATCTGTTTCTGTACTATTCAAGTTAGGTATGACCTACAAAAGAGAGGACCTTCCAACTGGACCGTTACCATAAGTAACTGCTCCACTGTTACTTATGGAGCCCTGCTAATGTAGACTGAATCAGACTCCATGCACACAGAATTAAATCCTGTCCCCAGTTAGGTCAACAGCAGTTCTGCCACTGTTCTTTAAGGCATTTGGCTTTGACCAACACACCAGAAGGTTCTGGTCATGAAGCTTCAATGGGACCTTCAGAGAATCACTGTTCCATACTTTTCCTGCCTTATGGCCTACAAAGAGTGCTACCACCAGTGTGAATGTCAGAAAGGGCAAAGCCAGTCTCAAGACTGGTAATTGGGTAGATGAAAGGGCAGGGTAGATCTTACGACTGGCGAGTGGGTGTTAGTTTGAAAGCAGACCCCAGTCATCATTACTAGTGAGGTTCCTTGTTCAGCCATGCCTGATACACGAGGCTAAATTACACACTGCATAACAAAACATTTCCCTAATTAATAGCCTGAGTTCCATGATGTGTTCCCTGTTAGCAGATTTTAACCTTTGAACAGCAATCACAGCAACACCTCAGCACAGACCTGCTGAATGCCTCCAGTTTTGTTCATTTTCTCTTACACACAGACCCGAATGAATGGACTTCTTTCTGGAGAGAAACTACAACATAGTACTTTATTGCAACTGTACAGTGGCCAGAAAGGAAATTCACAGGTTTTATTATCCCCAATGGAATCATATGGCATGGAACATGTTTTTAAAATAGATTTATTCCCACTAATTTTACTAGTATACCAGTATTTCCTTGAAATGAGCCAGTTTGGCCCTACTTGTTCAGGGAGAATTGGGCATGATAGGACAGGCAGGCTGTACAGTCACAAGACCTGGACCACGTTGTGTGATGTGGGAATATGTGCTGCACTTGCTAGTGGCGATGAGAGAGCTGAAACACTTTCTTCCTCTGCCTGCAGACCACTTCATGATTACATAAAACAGGGTACGTGTTCCAAAGAAGCAGAAAGTACTATATTCTTTGTTTTGTTCTCCTTTGCTCTATTATTAGAATAGCAAATGTTCTTATCTCACTGAGTGCTGTTACCCACACAGTCCCTTCAGGAGCAAAATGTCAGTACAAATATAGAAGAAACAAGGCAGAATGTATTTAGGTAAGTAATATGCACTCAAACTAGCTGACAGCTGAGTTTCATCCTTGGATACTGAAGCAGCTGGCTGGCGAAATCTCAGAACCAGGTAGAGTTATCGAGACTAGCAAGCACAAAATGCCCCCTATGTTAAAAATGGGGAGAAAGGGAGAGCCTGAGAACGATACTCTATGTCTGCTTTAGAAACTGTATCCTGCTCTGCATCAAAAGAAGCGTGGCCAGCAGGTCAAGGGAGGTGATTCTGACCCTCTACTGCACTCTGGTGAGATCCCACCTGGAGTACTGCGTCCAGCTCTGGAGTCCTCAGCACAGGAAGAACATAGACCTGTTGGAATGGGTTCAGAGGAGGGCCACAGAAATGATCAGAGGGCTGCAGTACCTCTCCTGAGAGGACAGTCAGTTGGGGTTGTTCAGCCTGGAGAAGAAAAGGCTCTGGGGAGACCTTATAGCAGCCTTACAGTACTTAAAGGGGGCTTATAAAAAGGATCAGAACAGACTTTAGTATTGCCTGTAGTGACAAGGGGTAACAGTTTTAAACAAAAAGAGGGAAAATTTATACTAGATATAAGGAAGAATTATTTTTACAATGAGTGTAGTGAAACACTGGAACAGGTTACCCAGAGAGGTGGTAGATGCCCCATTCCTGGAAACATGCAAGGTTAGGATAGGCAGGGCTCTGAGCAACATGATCTAGTTGAAGGGGTGCATTGCAGGGGTGTTGGACTTCATGACTTTTAAAGGTCCTTTCCAACCCAAACTATTCTATGATCTATGAATAGCAGTTGATAATAATTTATCTAGAACAAGTCAAATCAACACAATTTCAATGTACAGTACCGGGCCTATGACTAGAGGAAGATGGAGTAGGCACTATATACCTTAAGCTTAGTAAACCCCTTGACAACATCTCACGTGGTGGACAACATCTCATATGGCTTTGATGTAAGTAAACTAGGAGAAAGCTGTTCACATGAAAATATTTTCAGGTGGGGACAGATCTGGTTGCTGTAGGAATACATGCAAGATACCGTATTTGGGCATATATAGCGAGAGGTAAAGACAGAGTTTGGTAGTATGTGGCTATGCAACAGCTCTTGCAGAAACAAATCTTAGGTTGTAGTGAAGCATTGGCTGAATTATGTCAATATTGCGCAAGAAAACTATACACAGATGTATAAATGAGAGTACGATCTTCAATGTATGTGAAGTAGTAATCCTTCTGCTTCAATCGCTTGCAATGTTCTGCTTAATTGTGAATACTGCATTATAATAAGTCCACAGGAAAATAATGGCGATGATCGGAAGTTTGGAAAATATGAACTAGGAGGAGGGCTGAACTAGTAGATATGATCTTGGAAAGGAAATGTCTATGAGTTGAGATGGTGCCTGTTTTCAAATATGCATATGCCTGATGAAGAAAGATAGGAAATAATCTATTATATAGGTCTGTTTTGGATAAGACAGGAATTAATGGACTTATATTGCAGAAAAGAAGATTCAGTAAAGAGTATGAAAAGCTTTGCTATCATATAAATCTCTAGATTGCCTGGACAGGTTATGCAGTAAACATTAGGATCATAGAACAGTCAGAGCTGGAAGGGACCTTAAAGATCATTGAGTTCCAACCTGCCTGCCATGGGCAGGGACACTTTCCACTTAGACCAGCCTGGTCTTGAACACTACCAGGGATGGAAGTGATACTAATACTGATAGCGATTACTGATAGACTTTAGGACTGTGGTAGATACATGCCTATGAAGAAGGACAAAGATAGTTAAGATACTTGCTTGAGGACCATATCACCTCTGTGGGTGAAAGATTTGCTTTTCATGTGAAGAGAAAAAAAAAAATTAAACAGGTTGTAATTATGCACAGTCTTGTAAAAAAGTTATTCCTAGATGAACCCCACGTAGTTCTATTATATATGCCAGATCTTCTAATGTAATTTCTTTTCTCTGTAAATGAAAGTTGAATCCCAACTCAGCTCCCTGCTTGGGTTATTCCTGGACTATGATAAAGTACTGAATGGAATTATTTAACTGAAATATTATTGATAAATCATGCCATTTTCACAATGCGATTAAGCCTTCCCTCCCTCCCTCCAAAAAAAAGTGTATTAAAGCATAGAAACACCCGATGTTAAATTACATAGAAACCGGATGCATAAAATGAAGTAACATAGTACTCCTGCGAGGCTGCATATGGATTTATTTGGTCCCTTCCAACTCCGACTGTTCTATTTGGCTTTCCCTCCCACGCTAAAAGGCTCCGGCGTGACTACCCTGCCCTCTGCCGGCACACTCCCGGGGCGGGGAGGCCACCAGGGAGCAGGAAGCACTGAAGTTTGAGGATTTACGCTGGTGGCTGACGAAAAAAAAACCAAACCCCGAATCGCTGAAACACCGGTGTCCGTGCAGCTCTTCAGACGCAGGGCCAGCCCCCCGCTGCCAGGGCTTCCCAGCACCAGCGCGGACCACCTCGATGAGCACCCGCGGGAAATGCAGCCACACCTTTGACTAGCTTTTTGCTTTTGTTTTTTTTTTTTTCTTTTCTGTTTTTCACAGGGATAGCCGGCCCCATTTGTACCGCAGATCGCTCGGAATCTTCCATCCCGCCTCTTAAGCCTTTACCTTAGGAGACACGGATACCCTCCCCGGCGGCTTCTCCCGCCGAGGACAGGGCTTTGGCGGGGCACGCCCCGCCAAAAAGGCGGCCTCCCTTCACGGGCAGGAGGAAGGACGCCTCCCCCAAACCCAAGCTTCCCATCAGTGCCGGACGCCCACACCCGCCACAACCTCCTAAAAAGCCTCTTCCCCCAGCCCTCAGCTCTTCCAGCAGGCAGAGGCGGCCGCGCCCCGCCGGAGGAGGACTACATTTCCCAGCATGCGCAGCAGGGGAAGGGCGGGTGAGCCGGGAGCGGCAGGGACACTCAGGCCGGTCGGCTGTCATGGAGGCGGGGTACTCGGACGCGCTGCCGGCGGGGTCGGGGGGCCCGTCCTCCCATCTAGCCGCCCTGGTGCTGGCCCGCGGGGGCAGCAAGGGGATCCCGCTGAAGAACATCAAGCTGCTGGCGGGGGTGCCGCTCATCGGCTGGGTGCTGCGCGCCGCCATCGACGCCGGCGTTTTCCACAGGTGCGCATGCGGGAGGGTGTGGGCTGTGTGACATGGCGGGGGGTGTGTGTCCCAGCCCCGGGTGGGGGTGTCGAGTGGTCCCGGGGTGAGGGGAGCGGCCTCGGGCCGCAGAAGTCTCTTGGGGCAGCTCTTCGCTTCCCAGCAGCCTTCTCCCCGAGAGGCTCCGCGGCGCGGCTGTTGGCGGCTGTCGATAGAGGGAGGAGTGGGGTCTCCCCCGGGGTGGCTCCAGCCCTTTAGGACCTGCCCCTCTGGGCCGGGGAGTGAGGCGTGTGTGCGGGGGGGAGATCCTATCTGAAGATTGGGGTGCCTTTAGCCTGGCAGCCGGGCAAAGGCCCCAGCGTGATGGGGGCTGCTCCCCGTCATGAGCTCCATTCACTCTCCCTTCCTGGTGAGGGTGAGCTGTGAAGGAGTCAAAGTCTTCAATGAAACAGAATTTGAAATTAAGTTGTTCGTGGTTGGGAACTACCAATTTGCTAGTAAGCACTAACACTGTTACTTTATGAAGATGGCTCTGTTAAAAGGAATTGCCAGGCTGTAGGTAGTTTCCCTTGTCCCAGGATGACTTTGGTTGATGGTTGTCTGGTCCTACCAGAGCTGGGCTGGCAGGGGTTGCTGGGACAGGATGCAGCTGGTCCTGGGTATCTCCAAGGATGGACACCCCAGAGGCTTTCTGGGAACAGATTCCAGTGACTGATAGCCCTTGTGGCTGAAAAATTGTTTTGCAACATCTAATTGGTGCTTGCAGTCAGTGACCCCTTACTACACTTGTCCAGAAGAAGTTTTTCTCTCTACCTGCCCACTAGGTACTCAGAGATGGGGATAAAGACACCCCCTTGTCTTCTCTTCACAGGACTGAATCAAGATGGCTTGTTCGTCCTCTGTTGGCACATGTGATCCCAGGCCCCAGTCAGTTGTGCTGGCTCTCTGCTGGGCTTCCTCCAGTTTTTTTTCCTGGCATCAGGGAGCCCACAGCAGGGTACAGCCTGTCAGGGACAGCCTCATACATGTTGAGTGGAAGGAAATAATTGTGTGTGCCCAACAGAGCAGAAGCTCAGTTTGTGTCAAAGAGTGCGGAACTTTGGTAGCAATAGTTAGAGTGAGACAAAAACAAGTACATTGCTAGTGTGAAGAATATGGGTGTTACAAATTTATTTTTTTCTGCCATAAAATTCCAAAAATTCTCAACACACATACTGATAAACTTGATACCAGTGGGTGAGTAAGATGCACTCGGTATATAGCATACATATCCACGGATTCCTGATGCGAACCGGCTGCGTTATGTTCAGAGCAAGGACTCAATGCAGTCAACTAGAAATGTAGGCCAGCTAGATTCAGAGCTGGAAGTAAGCACGAGCCTTCTGTGCCATTGTCAGTTCTGGAAACTCTTTTTTACTGCATCTGAAAAGTAGAGGAAGCATTGCTGTCTTGGGTTTATTTTTAATGAAGAAGCAGTTAAAAACATTCTGACCTAGGTTATTGTTAATTGCTTAATGCATGTGAATCCATGTTGCTTGATGACCTGTGGTGGATACAGTGGTTTGAGCAACCTCCTCATTTTTCTGTTTGGCATCTGGATTTGCCCAACAGGAAGCCAGTTGGGGTTATGTAACTTAGCTTTGAGGTGTAGCAGGTGCATTAGAAGGAAGTGCGATAGGTTTTCTAGTCACCTTTGAAACAGCTGTGCTGACAGGCTACATATTACACAACAAAACTCTGCTGTTTGCTGTTGGAATATGGGGAGTGTATATTTGAGCTAACTAGCATGAGCAGTTTATGGAAAATAGCTTTTCTGCATTTGTTCACATGGGTGTGACTTGACATTGCCATCTATGTCATACACATTTTTATTCTGATGTTCCCATGATGCGTTTGGATGAAAAAAAATTAACTAAAGCTCAGTTTGCTATTTGTTAAAATGCCAGTGTTGCTGAGAGAAGGGTTCCTTTTCATAGTTTTTGGTTTTATCTCACATGCTTTTTTTTGTCACAATGGCATCAGCGGCCTCGCCCTGTTCAGCCAGTGTTTCTCATCACATAATATTCAGGCTTAGCCCTGCCTTTTGTAAACATTTATTATCCCTGAACAATTGCAATCTTGCTTTACCAGTATTGAAGGTTTTCAGTGCCAAAACCATATGTGATTATGACTTGAACAGCTATTTCTCTGAGATTGTATGGAGCCTAATTAACACATTTTAAAACACTTGCAGAATAAGCTAATCTTCTAACCATATGGCAGTTTTACTTGTTATCAGCCTTGTTTCTGAACACTTAAATGGTTTTGAATGCTTCATTCAACCCTTTCACAATTCATTGATCTGTTAGGATGCTTAACAGATTGTGGCATGCTGACACTGCATTTTTCTGGGAACACTTCTGATTTTTATGTTGCTTAAGCTTCCTACATGGAAGGTAGATCAAGGACCCTACAGCATTAAATTGAAACGCAGCCCAGGCTTGAGATTTTACAATCCAGTGGATGTGTGTTTTTTACCCCTATTGCTAAAAGTTGTTTGTTGGACTGACAGCAATAGTTTTACTGACACAAATATAAGAACTAGTTCATTTTGTAGAAGGGTATAGTACATACGTAAGTCAGGGCACTGTTCAGGTTCGATTATGGCAGGAATGTCAACAATGCTGGGACTTATTCACCATATCAGTTCTTTATATTAATTTTTATCAATATCTGCCAACAGTGTATGGGTTTCTACAGACCATGATGAAATTGAGAAGGTTGCAAAGCAGTTTGGTGCTCAAGTTCATCGCAGAAGCCCTGAAGTTTCTCAAGACTCCTCAACTTCTCTAGAAGCTATCAGAGAATTTCTTAATCATCATCAGGGTAAATCAGTAGTAAAATATGCTGAGCTTTTATGTTGTAGCCCAGGGGGATGATGTACTTGTTATTTAGAAAAATAAGTAAAGCCTTTACTTGCTAAGTAAAGGCTGGAAAGATTCTCCTTTGGTGACATCCACTCATACCACACTTTGCAGTTATGTGTATTACAAATATTAATTGTTTCATAAATGTTTGTTTTGTTTTTCTTTAGAGGTTGATATTGTAGGAAATATTCAAGCAACATCTCCCTGTTTACATCCCAGTGATCTTATAAAAGTGGCAGATCTGATCCAGAAGGAGGGGTTTGATTCTGTTTTCTCTGTTGTGAGACGACATCAATTTAGATGGAGCGAAGTAAAAAAAGGAGGTAATATTTAGTTTTTTCTAATTACAATTATATTTCATAAAAATTTTATTTTTCAAATGGTTTAATTTCATACCCACAGTATTTACGTTAGGTGGTGATACCAGTGGCAAGGGTGTTCTTGGAGAGGTGTGAGAGAGCTTAGAAATTCCTTTTAAGTAGTGCTGTTTTGACATGACTGATACTTCATTGCTTAGCCTCTCTGTTATGTAGAAATGATAAGGTATTGAAAATCAAAATGTTGTTAACTTGTCTAGGCTCAAAATACAGCTCCCAAAATCTTTACATGTTAACTTCTGCTTTGTGGGCGTTCACGTGCACGTAGCTGACACTGAGGTCCTTTCTTAACAAGGAAAGTGTTTGTTTGTACTATGCAGCATCTAACAAATTGCAAGTAAGGTGAGGTAAAGTCTTAGTGAAGATGGGATGGCAACTTCTTAGCCTGGAGACTTAAGTTTTGTTTCAGCCTGCTAATTTGGCTGCTGACTTTTGTTAGATTGCAAACTGTCCTTGAATCATAAAAGCCGAACTTGTGTTACTGAGCTCATACAGAAGAATATGACTGTTTTTCCTGAGAAAATACACCTCTCGGCTATGGTTGTCAAGATGACTAAAGGTGGAACTCTTTACTTACAAATAAAGATTGTACCTTATTGTTGCTATAGAAGTACCTTTTGTCCTTGTACAAAGAACTATTTCACACATGATCTGTGTTGGTTTTGGTTTTGTGATTAAAGCAGAAATGTTTGCTTCTTTTTATCAAAATGGTTAACGCACATACTGCCACATCATTATTTTTATTTTTCAAAAACCCATGTGTTGCTTAGACATTACAATTATTTTGCTGAGATGGAAAAAAAAAGATCTGAAACATTTTATCTGGGTTTACAAAGCATCTTGCTGTAAAAGAGCTTGTGAAATAAATAAAGCTTGATATTAGAGATAAGTTGGAATAATAGTTAGGCCTTTGTTCAGAATAAACAGATAACTTGAACATTGTCATTGTTCCTCATAAGAGGAGAAATAATGTGACACAGTTTGTTCATAAAGTACAAGAAGAATATCGAAATTGTGGAAGGCAGTTTTGGGCTCTGTGGATTGCATTTTAGGCAACCAAGTGAAAGTCCAGTTTACATCTTGAGATGCTAGAATGGTCATCTGTGAAAGGCATGTACTGTGTGGCTTCCTGAAGTGATTGTGTGCCACCTAGTCTCTATTGGTTGATTATTAAAATAAAAAAGCCTCAAGGCCTGCCTAAAAGAGCAAATAATTCTTTAGTATAAAATGACATCTAAGTCTTTTAATGTGGTGAGAAATAAAGAATCATTCAGTTGCAAGAAGTGCATGTGAGAATAACAAGGAACACAGTGTGCAAATATTAGCAGCTTAAGGGTAAATAAAAGCAAGTAGCCTTTCAGGAGTGTGGTGTTTCAGGTGACAGTGATTTGTAGGAGCATCATACAGTTGAGTATTGTACTTTTTTTTTTGGCCTCCAGGGAGCTTCAAAATACTGATTATGTTAAGAGAATTTTGTATCTTTTCCTATGTATTTCTATTGTTCTTTCTGCATTAAGGTTTAATACTAATGCACCCTGAAAGAAAAAGGTGTCTGACTGGAAATGTTTACTTCCTTGAGCACAAAGCTCTAGTGTATTTATGAAATACAAGGTGTGTATATATACTAAAGCCTCAGGATATTTTGGGTGTTTGAGAATGCCCTCTAACTTTTTTGTGGTTACTAGATCATGAGACTGGGTGAATTTTAGCTCTGTTATGCATGTGAACTTGGATGACATAAGGACAGATGTCTCTGGTCCGTGCTTTGTTTCTGCTGCATGCACTACTGGCATTGATAACAATAGGGGATCTTATGGGTCTGTGTTTGTTGAAAGACACTACTTTGTTTATTTTTTGGACACTGAATAAAGCACTTATGAAATATAATGTGTATCCTTAAATAGGAAGTATGTGGGGAAAGTGCCAAGGTGTTTTCACAGGCAAAATTTCCTCTTATGCTCTTTTTTCACCTTCTAGATTTCAGATCGGTCCTCTCCACTCTCAGAGTTCATTCAGGGCATTCCTGCGTTTAACTGTAGGTAGCTGAATGGTTTTCTTGGTATTTACCCTCACTGCAAGTTAAACCCCTTTCTATCATGTACTAGGAGAGTAGGAAAGGACTATAGTATTTCTTTCATGTTGGTCAGGACAGTCTACAAGAATGTTCCCCCTATTCCTATTAGTAACCAGTTTTGGAGCTGACAGCCTCTAGGGTTGTTTTGTTTTGCTTTGTTTTGTTTTATGTTTGAATGAAAATTTTCTTTTCGTCTGCTAGAAATTGAGTTTGTTATCCACAGTTCCAAGAAAGGGCAGTTAATTCAGTGATTCTGTATAAAGCTAAACAACAAGAGGCAGTAATGAAAGAAGTTGGTGACTGAATTGTGTCTGTAATTTTTCAACAGAACACTATGTAAAGAAAGCTAAGTGACTCTGAATGGGGTTTCTGGAGAACTTATTTTTTCATTTTTCTCTGTTCACAGAAAACAAGATGACAGAACCCCAAAACCTGAATCCAGCAAAACGATACCGAAGGCAAGATTGGCCTGGGGAGCTGTATGAAAATGGCTCATTTTATTTTGCCAAGAGACACTTGATTGAGAAAGGCTACTTGCAGGTTAGTGCTTCTGTTTTTCATGCTCATTAGAATAATACATCTTTTACTTTGTTATAGAGGGTTCTGAATTCAATAATGTATTTTATTTCATATGCAGTCAGTATGAAGGTACAACAGTTTGACCTCAGGATAGTTTGCTTATTATGTGTAACTTAACAGGGCTAGCTGTGCCTAGGGCAGCTCCAGTAACAGCATCCTCCACAGCAAACAAATTTATACAAAAGATACTGAGCAGTGTATAGCTATAGCTATAACAATACAAAACCGAACTTCACATCAGTTTGCCATGATCTAAGTGTGTATCTTATAATTAGTTTTAGTGGTATTAAGGGTGTGAAATGGACCTTCATGCAGTGGCATAGGCCTCTCATAGCAACTTGTATTCTTGGCCAGTTCGGTCAGTTTTGTACTGTAACTTAGACAAGTCGTTTTCCTGATGTCTATGACCCACTGTAGTACTGCAGAACAATTGTATTTGCTTCAGCTTTTGTTTGTCTACAAGTATAATCTCTTGGTTTTCTCATGCAAGAAAAGTTCTCAGTCTTACAGAGCATTTCCAGTATTTGTCAGCATAGCTGAAAAATGCCCAGTGTAGGTATTTCCATATTTCTAATGGGACTACCTTACTAGGTATGTTAAGAACACCAGATTCTTATTTCTCTCTTTTCCAGGCACCTCACTGGTACAGAGAGACTAGCTTTAGGTCTCTATAGTTGGCACAGACTAATGTAGTGCCAGCTAGTGCTGTGTGGGCTCACAAGTGCTGATCTGGATAGTACAATTGTGCTGAAATCTACATTTTATGGAAGCTGGATCATCTGAGGATCAGGGCTTTTAGTTTTGGGGTTTTTTTTTAATTACATTGGAGTGGCAGATTTTTTTCCGATTGAAATTAAATCTTTGTGTAAACAGCAAACAAAAAATAAGCATATATTTAGTAAGTAAATACTAATGATATTACTATTTTACTATATTGAAAGACCTAGTGAAATCAGTGTGACATAATGACTATAATGCATAACATCTTTCTTGAATGCTTTCTCTAGCTGTTAATTACATTGGATCTTATTAACTATAAACCTATACAAACCTATACCTATAAAAGGTTGTTTCAAATGCTTCGTTCTGTGTCACTGGCAAAAACATCATTATTGATCGTTCACTTATATTTAAGCTACTGTGACCACTGTGCAACCAGATACTTAGCTTTCATTACCTGGTACTAAATTGTACAGCTCTGTATTTGTATTAACCCAAGCAGAAAATTTTAATGGGTTCTCTTTTATTTAGGGTGGTAAAATGGCCTACTATGAAATGCGTGCAGAGCACAGTGTGGATATTGATATAGACATTGACTGGCCTATTGCAGAGCAGAGAGTATTAAGGTAAAAGCACTTTTTATTCCTATATTTCTTTGATATCACTCATTGTTTCAAAGTATGGTCATGAGAATTCATAATGTAAGTCATCAAAATCAAAGCTACGAAAAAAAAGTTAAAGATAATTGGACAATTTTATTTCTACCCATTGTCTGAACTACCCGTTTTTTTTAAAAAAAAGTTCACTTTGGGGAAAAGCATAAGCCCCACAGTACCATAGAAATCTGTTAGCGTTATCTCTGGCCTTTCCAGCTGAGTTGTTCTAAGTTTCCATGGTCTGGACCACATTTACTGATGCACATGACTGAGTGTTCATGCAGAAGGCATGAGCTGATTACATTTTGCCAGCTGCCTTTTCTTTCCAGCTACTCTGCACCTCTCTAAGCAAATAATGAGTGGAGTGGAACATGGGGTTGGTGCCTTTTTCATCCTTTTCTACATTTTGGCTTTGCCTCAAATAAATGATACAGAACATAACCTCTTAATGTTAAGGAAATAAATCTCATCCTAATTTTTAAATGGAGAGCATAACTAAGCTGTCTTTTGGATTGTTCTTTTTTTTTTTTTTTCTTTGAAGAGGGAGAATATATTGGAGAGTGAAGATGATGAGACAGGACATTAGCAAAAAAATAAATTCAGAGCTAATCCTTTTGTCTGAAGATCAGAATCATATTTGAAAAATTCGGTTCTGGAATGTGCAAAGACTTCCACCCTAAAACAATTACTTCTTTGTCTAGCTTTGGATATTTTGGCAAAGAGCCATTAAAAGAGGTGAAGCTATTGGTTTGCAGTATTGATGGATGCCTGACAAATGGTCGCATTTATGTGACAGAAGATCAGAAGGAAATGGTCTCCTACGATTACAGAGATCTTGTTGGTATTGATCTATTAAAGAAAAGAGGAATCCAGGTAAGTGTTGTGCTGAAGTGTGAGGCTGATTTATGATGTAACCTGAACTTCTGAAGATTCTAAAATCCCACAGGGTAAAGGTTGAGGTTGCAGAGTACTTGTGGTCAAGTAGCATGATACATTAGTTCAGGGTTGGGACAAATAGCCCCTTTAGAGGAATTACTCGATCTCACTCTCTTTTTGTACTGGAAAAATGTGCAAAGAAATTTTTATGGCGTTTTGCTAGCACCAGTCATAGTGTTCTGTGTAGTCTAGACACTCATTAATCAGAAGTCAGCTTAATCAAGCAGGGATATGTTGTTTTCTCTCAGATGTAGAGGAGGAGGAGGAAATTTACCAGGCAAGTTACTTGGCTCATCCTAAATCAAAGAGGGGGAATCAATCCCCTAAACACTTTTTTTTTGTCTGCATAGTTGTTTCAACCACAACTTACGTGCTTTGGAGTCCTAAGAATTCAGTGTAAATTAAAAACTTTAACAACACAGACCTCAACATGGCTATTATTATTATTGATTATTAGTTCTGCTACTAAATTCTTCTGATCTGAATATTTTCCTGCATTTAGGTAAAATTAGCCTCCTGGCTATTTTCTATCTGTGCTGCTGCCTTTGATATAGCTAGAATAATTTTTTAGGGTAAGAACTAGGTACAAATTTCAACTGCCTTTAAAGAGCCTTCACTTAGCCCTGTTGCAGATAAAGGTAGGAATGGATAAGACAAAGCTAGCTATACCCCAAGCAGACATCTCCAGATACATTTCTGGAGTTTCTATTGTAGAGGTTTTTTTATAACAGGTTAGATGAGACATTCATGACTTACTTTGCTGCAGCTGTTGCTGTCTTGGGGCAATGAAATGGTGTAGATGTGTTTTTTTTTCAAAACTCCTTCAGCTTCATTTTCTGTGGGGCAAAAGGGGAAGGAACCTTGTAAACCCTGTTTTGTTGCCTGTGGGAGGCATACTTGCTGTGACTTGGAGTCTTTCATTAAAAACCTCCTGGTCTTTGTGCTGCGCTTTATGTGTTCTGGTATATATTGCTGATACACTCTTCCTTTGTGCGCCACTGCTGTTCATTCTGTACTTAAAGTTGGTGCCAAGTATTTATTAGTATTTGAAAGCAATTAGGGAAGACAAACCTGTCCACAGCTTGGACAGAAAACCTGGAGGGCTTGTGAAAGATTTTTTTAAAAATCCTGCTGCAATTATCTTCTTTTTAGCCTACATTGTACATAGTTTCTGAAATTTCAAATTTGGAATAAACTTTCAGGGATTAATGTGCTATGTTCCTTTAGTGTATTTAGTGTTCTACTGATGCTGTGAAGTCCTACTATAAATAAATAATGTTATTAGGTAGAGGAGTAGTGGAAAATATCTCATAACATTCAACTTCTAGAAATATTACAGAAATCTTGCGAATTCTCTTATTCCCTACTGCAATACGCAGTATTGCACTAGATAGTCAGCATGCCACTGCATTTTACTTGGTACATGTTACGTTTAAAAAGACCTCAGGGAAACCCAGAGAGCAGTGTTTCACTTTCCCAAAGCAGCTTCAAGACTTTAATGTGGTTTTGGTTATTAATCACTTCTGCTCTGAGCTTTGATTTAAGAAATCAGTTATTCAGTATTTTTCTGATATCTGAGCTTGTATGAGTGAAACTTCTGTTTGCTTTTTTACAATAAAATCAACTTACATGTCTTAGATCTTTGTATATAGAATTTACTCTAGCTTGACTTTGTTTTTAATAGGTTCGACTCATCTCTGAAAGAGATTGTTCAAAGACTCTGTCTGCCATGCAGCTGGGATGTGTAGCAAAAGTTAGTGCAACAAATAAATTACAGGTCCTGGAGGACTGGCAAAAAGACATAGGTTTGAGCTGGAAAGAAGTCGCTTACTTGGGTCAGTTCCTTTTTCTTTTTTTTTGGTAGTAAAAATTGTACAGCATACACAAATACAAACTTCATGATGCTGCTGAGCTTCAAAACACTTTGTTAATACACTAAACTTAATGGCATTGACATGCAAATTACAATCACCAAAAGCAAGTACGTATTTTAAGGCTTATTAGGGTAGAATCTAAATATTAAAGGTCTTAATGAATCAGTACCTAATTTTGTAATGGAAGTCTTAGCTGTTTTTATCATGAAATTTAGGAATGCTTTTTATATCACACAAGAATGCAGTTGCAGCTCGATTATGAGCTGATTCTAGTTCGTTTTAGATGGCTGTTGTATGGATAATATTCTGAAATGGAAGCAAAAAATGGACAATTAAAACTGAAAGCCATGTGATTCTATAGAAAACTACATATCAGCAGCAGCTGAAGTATACAGTCCTGTAAATGCTTATTCCGTTGCTGAAATATTTTTAATACTTTTAAAAGTACCATGCCATTGCCTGAAGATTGTGTGATCAGCATTTTTGTGTATCACTAAGATTTTCTTGAGAACTGACTCGCATGTGCAGAGTGCTTTGAGCTGCTGCACTGAAAATTATGTCAGGAATAAAAATTTTTAAAAAAATAGGTTAATACATACACAGAAAAATATTAAGCTTCCTTAATTTTCCCCTTCTGTGATCTTTTGCCTTGCCTGTCGTCTTCCTCAATAGGAAATGAAGAGTCAGATGTGGAATGCCTGAAGAAAGCTGGCATGAGTGGTGTGCCTGCTGATGCTTGTGCAGTTGCTCAGAAGGCTGCTGGTTATATTTGTAAAAGCCGTGGTGGTTGTGGAGCCGTCCGGGAGTTTGCAGAACACATATTCCTGTTGTTAGAAAAAGTGAACTCTGCAAGAAAGCAAATGGGAGAAATCAGTTCAGCAGGAAAGAAGATGGAGGGAAATGAGAACAGCAGGAGAGGAAATAAGGAACTACTGAAAAAAGTGTAACACAGTTGGTCAGTCCTGCTATTCTTCTCCTCTCCCTCTCTCAGTAAGTCTGTACCCCAAAGAACAGCTTATCTTTTAAGTTTTACACTGCAGTAGAGTTAAAAAGATGTTTTCCTCTAATTTAATGTCCCACTTTGATTAAGTGCTGATATTCATAATTGTATGCTGATAATTCTGATCATATTAATGATTATTTTAAAAGCCATTTAAGCACAATGGAAGGAATGCTACAAAAGGTAGTGTCCTGTAAATCTACTTTTAATCATTACACCTGTCCTACAGGAATGTGTCTTTATTTGGTACTCGGAATATTTCAGCGATTGGTAATTTTACATGACACTAGGATTTGCAATTCAGATTTTTTAAAAAAAAATACTCTCTTGGTTTTCCTCATTTGGTTTACATTTCCTGTATCAAACAGTATGATGTAGATGTGTGCAAGCATTTTACAGGATTTGTCCCTATAAAGGAAGAGTTTTAGCACATGCTGGAGAGGTCAGGTGTAAAATAACAGCTTCATCCAGTATTTTTAAAAGACAGCACAGTTACTGTAAAGCCAGTTAATATTAGTATTAGTTAAGGAAAGCACTTAAGCATGTGTTCAATTTCAAGCTCATAAATAATTAAATGGCATTTGGAATTGTGCCTCTTATCTTTAAATCTGTTTATATTGGGTTTTATTGAAGTGCTTAAATTAACCTCCCCAAATGCTTTGACGTATTTGACCTATTTACTTAGCAGAAACTTCCTTTCTGTGTTATCTTTCAGTTTCGTTCTATGAAGGCTTTATTACAACCACTAATAAGTTAAAAAAAATTAAAATAAGAATATCTCATATTTATTGTATGGAAAAGTAGCTACTGTTTGAGAAAACGAAAATGTAGTTGTTGATTGTGGGTTTATATAAAATATATATTCAGATTATTTTTAGCATATTCCTTTACAGCTGATGTATTTGTGTGTTTGTATTTATGGAAAATACAATTTTTACTGTGTCATGATTTAAAGAATTCAGTATCTGTATTTTTTTTGAAAATAACACAAATAATATAAATCAGTTCTCAATCCCAGTATCTATCAGTGAGTCAAGTTCTGCCTTGGGTTATGCTAAAAAATAAAAAGTACCCGTGGTACACAGGTAATTAGCACAGAGGTGAATAATACCGGATTGTCATTTTATTTTGTTTCTCTGCTAAATAGACACTCCCGACAGAATAGCACCTGGTATATTGCCCTCTGATTAACTTCTTGTTTACTTCTCTGGTACACAGGTGATTACTACTGAGGTGAACAATAATAGCTGGTCATTTTATTTTTGTTTCTCTGCTAAATGGGAACTCCCAATGTAATATCACCTGATGTATTGCTTTATAACTCCGTCTTTACTTCCTTTCACAAAGCAAAATTTCAAACTGAAATTATTTTACCACCTATGTAGTAAGGTTAACAGGAGAATAGTTTACTGTACTAGTAAGCTCTAAGTTATCTTTTAAGTATTTACTTTCAGTGAGGTTTTAGGGTTCCATGTTGGATAAATCCCATGGACTTTGGTAACAGGAGAGCCACATTTTGGACAGAACTACGGACTTTGGTATAAGTAGATTAATTATTTTAGTTGTATAGTCTATGTGGTAAGGCTACAGAAGTCCAGATTGGAATGAACAATTCAGGTTTGATAATGTCCAAATATTGCATGTAGAACTGGACATATTTTTGGTTACTTCACTGTGTCATCAACCAGGAATTTGCTGACTTTGTTTTTAGGAACCCTTTCCTGTTGAGTAGATAACTTTAAACAAGGTGACTGTGATGAACTTGTTTTCCATTCGTTTTCTTGTCAGAGAAAGCAAAAATATGAGTAAGTGCAATTATAATGGAAATATGAGTTGGCAGTACTGTTTGTAGCTTACTGTTTAAATCAAGAACTCTTCTAATGTTTCAGCTGCTTGCTGAATGTGCTGCATATGTATTTTGCCTCTACCCAAAATTTCTACACGTACCAAAAATAAACGTAGAATCACTTTTGTGAACACTGGTAACAAGTAGAAATGGTAGCTGTTATGTCTTTTCCAACTAGAAACTAGAGTAGCATGAGGGATGTCTTGATTACTCCTCTTGATTTTATAGAAGGCCCTCAGTCATATGAAGGATTTAGAGGTCACAGAGGCAGAGACACTGAGGATAACTAAGAGTCACGTTAAAGGGGAAATACTACATCCAAGGCAAACTTCAAAATTGTAGTATCTTTTTCCAATACCTGTTGTTTCAATATATATCCCAGCACCATGATTGCCTTTCATTAGAAGTATGTTGTTCACTTAGAATAGATTTAATTTCTGTTATATTGGGCTAATTTTGGAATAATCTCTTTTGATCATGTGAGCACTTATTTTTCACTTTAAATTGCCAAGCATACTCCGAAAAAGATCTTAGATAATGCGGGCTGGTTTATCATAATTTTGTGAAACTGAAAGAAGTAAAACTATGTAATAATTTTTAGTAAGATATTATGAAAAAACAGTTGATTACCTGAAATTTGAAATAAAGTTTTAAGGAGAACTTCTGAGTAAAGAATGATTATTGGGTGACTTATGAGGAATCTGTATATGGTAAATCATGTAATTCCAAGTTCATGTGCCCCATGAATGGCTCGTACCTGATGAAAGTAGACAAATTTAATGCCCAACTTAATCACCTGCACACAGAATCAGTTATTCAAAATCTTCATCTTGATCTGGTCTTGGAGGCAGATCTGGAGTGTTTGATGTGGGTGGTTATATGCTCTTAAATAAACTTCTTCACTTGCCTTTGTTCCATGTTGTCAAATACCTGGTTTCACAGTGCTGTGCTTTGTGCCTGTGTTTGTGAAATGGTGGGATTCATCGCTCTGTTTTTTGAGCTGTCAAAGCCAACCCAGTGTTTCTATAGAAGAGTAATCTCATAAATTGAGCAGAACATCTTGAGAATTTTTTGGCAGGGTGTTCTCGGATAGAAGTCCCCATTTGATTAGGCCTTGAGATCTCTACTGCTTTTGGCTGTTTAATGCCTTTTGCTAGGATTGTTGAAGAGAGGGGAGGAGAGACAGTAGCGTGTTGGCGTTACATTTGCCAACTTTGGCACAAGGGTAGGGGTTTGCCCTTCACCTACGTCTGACTTTGTTAATTTATTTTTATCTGATTTTTGTCCCATTCAATGCGTGTTACTGTCCACTTCTGTGATATTTCCTGTACAGTGATCCAAAGTTTCCTGACCTTAGTTCATTTCACATCAATGTGATTCATATAGAACTTGGCCTTTTGAGATCAGAGAGATTTTGGTAATTACAAGTTCTTAATACTTTTAAACTTTGAGCATGCATTAGTTAACTAGCTTTTCCAGAGCCCACGTAGGAAGGTTTGTTTCTTTAAAAAAATTATATTTTCTAATAGTAGTCTCTGAAGACACTCTTTCCTGTTTCCAGAAATAATGCCAAATAAGACTAGTTTACACCCAACAGGACTAATTATTCTAAATGTCAGCATTATAAGAGCAATAATAAGGTATGTCTGTGGAAGAAAAACAGTTATGCACGAACCTGTTGCATAAATGAGTTAGAAAAACTTGTCACTAATGCACTTGTCTGAAAAATCCTTGAATGGTAGGTTTGTTTCTCATTCTTAGACACATTTGCCTATCCCCATTTCTGATCCTAGATACGTTTATGTATGCGGTTCTGGTTTAGTAGAGCTTATAATTGCTAGAGGTAAGCAAAACATTTGCAAGCAGTACTATTCTGTAGCTGTTTCCCCTACTTTTCCCTAAAAGGGCTGCTATTATTCATGATCATATGGAAGGATTTTTTAATTGTTCATAAAAAATGTGTTAAAGGGAAAAAACACTGAGCAATATGGAGGCAACAATACCAGATTATTCAGTTTAATAATGAGCAGGGCTGGTGAAACTGAATAAATACTGTGTGAACCGGCACAGGCAGGACCTAGAAACAACCACAACAACATGGATGACATGCAAAGAGGAAATTTATTTTTGTTACCTTGCCAACCTGAGGATCCCTGAAACAGCACCCCAGCAGAGGCACACAAGTGGCAATGCAGGCACCACAGAGTTTGGTCTGTGCTAGAGGACCAACAAACCTGCTGGTTTTGCCTGTATTGCAGCCATTCACGCAAGTGTGTTTTACCATCATGCTTTGATCTTTCCAGTAGCAGGGCAGGAATCTCAAGTGTGCTCAGTAGGGTGCTTCTAAGGCTATCACAAGACTATGTTATCTAAACACATGTTCTATTTGTCCAACATACAAGGCCAAACAGCAGTATGATATGAGTGTTTTTTAACACCCCAGCTGCAAGTCACTTGAATGTGTTTACAATCCTCCTCACCAATTTTCTGTTACTTTCCCACAGGTATCTATAACAAGATGAGCTTAATGGAAAAAACCAATGCTAATGTCATATATGAAAGATAACAATTTCTCCTGACTAGTCATAATGTAAAAAAATACCTGTTGGCTTGAAGTGTGTGCTAGCAGCTAGAAAAGTCTATGGAGCAAAAGGATAAAAGTAATTATTCCACTGTATAAATCAGTGTTTTGCATGTATCTTGAATACTGCTTGTTTTGTTTCTTACATGTTAAAAAGATTGTAGCACTCAAAAGGTTTGTGGGAGAATAAAATGGATGTTGAAAAACATCAGGTTCAATGTAAACAACAGCCATGTAAGAATTCTTTACTTCAGAAGAAGGATGAGCGAAGGGGGTTGTGTTAGGTATCAGTAAGACTAAGAGGGGCAGGGATCTAGGCGAAGACAACTGAAGAAACTAAGTGTGACTAAAAGTAAGCAGATGGCTGAGGAATATAATTTGCCATGTTGTATTAGGCAGTGCGCTCCAATTTTCCTGTGGCCTCAAAACAGTTGCAGCTCGTGGATTTCCAAAGCTGGCTATGATTTACAGACACTTAATAAACCTCAGCACGCACGTGGCCTTTGGCCTTTGGCCATGTGTTCCATGAGTCTGACACATGATGTGGTTCCTCTGGTTCTGAACCTTGGTTTCTTCCTGCCGTTTCTTCTATGGGAAATACCCAAGCACATTTTTATCCTTATTTCACAATATATATCAGTGGTTCATTCTAAAATTATCTACGTGTAGCTCTGACATAGGAGCGGGACACGACATTACTATTACCGATAGGAATTAATCATCTAATCTTACAAAGCTAATTGAAAATAGGGCAAAAGTGCACGTAGAACTTTTGTAAGTGTAAGGGTATGACGACATCAGCTGAATTGGCATCCATTGGTCATAAATACTAATAGTATATTGCTTAGAAAGTTTGTGGACAAAATCTTAATTGGAGGTTGGGAAAATATTCAGGGAAGTATCACTTGCTTGTCCTGATTGTTCACATACCCTTGCAGGCAAGTTTCTGGGCTAAATGCGTGGATAACTGAGAGTGGAAATGTGGAAATAGTCTCTCCAGGGATGTAACTTCTGAGTAAGGCTGTAGTTGCACACCTGTTTATTGCCTGTACACTCCACAGTAGTTCTGATGACTTGCAAATGAGCCCCAGTCCTCACTCGCCACATCGGTATATTAACACCCGGGAGTCTTTGTGCACTCCCGCTGTAAAAAAGACCCCAGGGCTGTCTGCAAGCCATGTTGCTTTTTGCTTCTTGACCGTGTATGCTGCATACACTGCCAGGTTTTTATTGTCATGTCATTGAGTACCTTGCAGTTCATAAGAGTGAGGCTCCCCAAGTTTCTTATTTGTTTGTTTAAAGAAAGCACACATTTGATTTATAACGAAAGCCAAGAGGTTTCAGGTGGTTTCAGGGTAAAATTGCAGGCAGTGCATGGCAACGTAGACAACAATGAGCTAACTGGATGTGTTCCTTGCAGTGCATCTGTACTGATGCCCCTGCTGGGAAGCAGAGGAGCTCAACTCTTCAGTTAAGGTGCTTCATTCATGCTGTCATTGGTGATAGTTTGGAGAGTACAGAGATATATGAGCTGGCTTTTAAGTTCGTTTCATTCACCTGCCAGTGAAGCCCTGCTGTACCTTTTTGAATGTTTTTTGCTTTGTTTTGGGTTTTTTTTTTTTTTTTAATTGTAATGCAGGTAAATCCTTAATTTAGCCAGTAGGCAATGCTGTAGACTGATTAATTTCTCATCCCTCTTAAGTAGCTAGGCAACCAGCTGCAGTTTGAGCAGCACAATGATACCTGCCTGGCTGTTGGATTAGGTCTAAGTAGTTTACCAAGCTCACAAATGACAGAACAACAAACCACAGTTAGCCTTTGTTTTAGTGAAAGGCTTTGCAGGCAGAAAAGGAAAATCTGCCTTTATTACTCCTAAGCATCAATATGTGTTTACACACAAATGCCATCATTTGTCCTGTCGTCCTGTTTCTACTGTGACTGCTAGTAGATTCTCAGTGCTGCGGAGTGATCATTCCTGGTACTTCATTGCAGACATTGGTAGTCAAAAATGAAGGACTTCATAACCAGGCTGTGCATCAGGACTGTCCCTAGGTACCAGAGGCAGACCTGCTCCCCTCAAACCTGTGTCCAATTCCCTTCAGAGTCTGCTACTTTGGAGCCTCACAGCATCCTGCAAAAATGACTGCCCAATTCTTGTGCAGGGCTTTGCAGTTAAAACACTGCGGTCAATAGATGTCAGTAAAGAACAAACATTTCTGTTCCTTTCCAAGGCAGTGGCGGTTCCCTTTTTACTGGGCAGGAAGCCTGGATGGCTGCAGAGTGTACACCAAAGTGGACATGTCTCTGGTACCACAGGGTTTTGGTTGTTCCCAAAATGGCCGATTTGCCACTTAGCGCTGGCTTGCAGGACCAGTTTGGAAAGAGGCCAAAAGGAGGCATGGTAATTTGTGACTTCATGCTTTTTTGTCAGGAGGTTTTTCACTCGAGCAGTTGTTGGGTGCTCCTGCTGGCTCCCTGTTGGGGGCTGCAAGGTGCTGCTGCTCCTCTCTGCTTGGCCAAGGAGAAGCCTTTTCTTTAGGAGCCCAGGAAGGGCAATGTCTTGCCACACATCCCCACTGATTTTGACTGTCCTTTCCTATAGTATATCCTCTGCGGTATGCAGGACAGGTAGACAGGAGACAGTTCTCCCCTTTTCCTGAATCTATCAGAGTTAATAGAGAACTGCTGCAAAACTGTCTCTCATGGTTGCTGGTCCCTTGAAAGAAGGTGGATTGTGGTCACCTGTGAGGCTGTCAAAAGAGTGATATGGCCACTCAAAGAGTCATATGACTGACCATCACCAGTCAAAGAGTGATATGGCCACTCAGTCCTTTTTTCCCTTTTTGAACATGGTCCTTTAGTGATTGTCTTCACCCCACACTCAAGCCCTTTCTGTCAGGCTTAATTCCTCCTGTCCCATCCCCCCTGGGTCTTTGCAGCAGGAATGCGCTTCGCTCTTTGTCTGTGGTCTGTTACTGTCTTTCCTCTCTCATTGGCTCATCGTGAGGTGGGCCCCACAGAATTTCCCTTTGATGCTCCATACTTACTTTTTCAGCTGGTAGGTGGTTACAAGGGAACCCCTGTCTTCTTGAAACCCTGAGCATTGCTGCTCTACTTAGATGCAGTGCAGAAGCCCACTGATTGATCTCCTGCCCCAAGTCTTTTCTATTTTCCTCTGACTTCTGGCTTCAAGGATTACCAGAACTGGTTCAGATTCTTTCCCCTACCTGCTCTTCCCCCCCTTACCTCTCCAGACTCACTTGTATCTTCTACAAGGCATTCCTGAAGCCATTCGGAGAAAATTTTTCTGAATTGTTTTCCTCCAAGACACTGCTTTAGGCCTCAAACTCATTGTATCAGAGTTAATGTGACTTAAAGTCAGGTTGCTAGAATGTTTCCCTGAGCACCATTTTTTCTTTGGTGCTCAGAAGATAGTTGTATGATGTTTGCAGGGAAAAGGTCCTTGAATTAAGGGCTGGAATTCACTGGTTCCTCTCACAGAGTTCTGGCCCTCCAAGTGCTCTTGCTCGCTTTTTCATCTGACCCAAAGGCCGGGTAAGCCTGGGTAGCAAGCAATGCAGGCTGACTTTAGCAAGAGCAGGTAGAAGCCTCACATCTTAGCTCTGATGGCATAAATGTTTAATGCTATCCTCTCTAATTAAATAAGTCTTGAGAAGAACCCTTACTCAGGATGGTAGACTATGTTACCCAAATAGGAAAGCAGTATTGTAACAATTTGCATGTAATAGAAATTGCACAGGGCTTTGTTTCTTCCAAATCTAGGTCTACATACATTTTGGAGCAGCATTTTTATATTTTGTAGGGCTGAAATTTCTCTCTCTCTGGAAGTTTAAACTGCCATATAAAAAAGAAAAATGGTGAGGGGAAGAGACATTTTTACAACATCTTGCTACGGAAGTTTTGAAAATATTTTAGCATCTCCATGACTTGCCAAAATGACTTGTGGAGCCAGATGGACAATTCTCTGAAAAATTCAGTTTGAATCCCTCTGCTACAGCCATAGGAAGGGGAGAGGGAGTGGCAGCACAGTGGGGAGAGCAAAAGAGAAGAGGATGAAAAAATCAGTAGGCATAGTAACTGCTGGAAGACCCTGGTTTGCCAGTAGCTACCATCATATACCCCCATCCTTTAGTAATGGTGCCCAGCCTGGCTTTTGGGACCTCTGACATAGGCAAATTTTGCTAACACTGCCCACAGCTGCACTGGGCTGTGCCAGAGCCTAGGATGGACCTGCTACCCTGTAGTTTTCCTAGCAAAAGCCACGTTCTTTCTCAGGCTGTTCCTGCCAGCCAGTTGCTGCACTCTACCTCAGGTGCAGCTGCATTGTGTAAATCTCAAGAAAAGCTGTAATTGGAGATTGAAAGTGCTGTGTAAGTACAAATCGTTACTGAGAGGAACTTTATGTTAAGTCATTTCACTCGGCAGTGCAGTGCTAGGAGTCAGAAAGCTGGCAAAACACTCACTACCTTATATTCTAATGCTATCCCTTCGGCCAGTTCAGGACTGTATGCTTTATGCCCCTCACTGATCCACATGGCATGTCCTCATTCCACACACAGTTTTCATATTGTATGTGTATAAATGTTGCTTACAGCAGTCTTCTTAATGCAGCTAATAAACTTTGTTTGCCCAAGGACCCTTCAGCTTTTTCCCATACTCAAAGGGCTAGAAAAAATAAGTCTTTAAGTAAAATGTCCAAACATCTTCATTAGCTGATCTCTTGTCATTTATTAATAGTGGAAGAATGACAGCTGCAAGGAGGGCAACAGTGGTTTGTGGCATTTTAGAGGGAGAGTGATTTTAGTGTCAGAGGAACAAAGCAACACGAAGAAACTTCTGGTTTCCAAATGGGGCATTTGCATAAAAGCGTGCTGAGGGCAGCGTCTCCTTTAAATTGTGTTGATTTGGTAAATGGCAAGGGACTGTAGTCAAACAGACCTGTCTCTTACTGATTTCTTCAGCACGTAACTTCTGTATCATTTGTGCAGATACAAAATTGGTAGGTAATTGATGTCAGCTTGCACAAGCGAGGTATGAAACGTAAGGGCTGTGTGGCAAGTGTGAAACGTGTGGCTTGACAGAGAGCACTGATGTTCACTGAAAGTAAGGCTGTACCTCAACTCTTCAGAAACCACAAACCCAAAGGATGAGCTTGCCTTACAGATCTGTACCTTCAGAGCACACCGGAGTCAAAGCAGAGTTGCTCATCTTCATGAGTTTCTTTTGCCATGTTTTTACTGCCTGCTAATGCCTTGGAATTGTATGGTTGGGGAGAACTAGTGTGGGGAGAAGAGTCCCTAAAGCCAGCCTACAAAGCAAACTGAAGGTGAGGACAGAAAACACATCACGGAATAAATCAGAAGAAAAATCTTCACTGGGTTCCTAGAACAGTTCCGCAGACATGAACACAGACAGCTGATTCTTGGAAAACCTTGGATAACCAGGGTAAATAAATATGTGTCAAGATTAAACTGTTTCTGAGTAGCAGTTTGTTTGCCACAGTGGAATAGTTGAGTTCTATTCATAGAATCATAGAATCATTCAGGTTGGAAGAGACCCTTGGGATCTCTACCTACTCTACAAAGTCCTCCCCTATACCATATCCCCCAACACCACATCGAAACGACTCTTAAACACATTCAACCACCTCCCTGGGCAGCCTGTTCCACTTTCTGATGACTCTTTCCGTGAAAAATTCTTTCCTAATGTTCAGCCTAGGCCTACCCTGTTGCAGATTGAAGCCATTCCCTCTTGTTCTATCACTAATTACCTGTGAGAAGAGACCAGCACCAACCTCTCTACAATGCCCTTTCAGGTAGTTGTAGAGAGCGATGAGGTCTCCCCTCAGCCTCCTCTTCTTCAAACTAAGTCCCAGCTCCTTCAATCGCTCTTCATAAGATTTGTTCTCCAGCCCCTTCACCAGCATCGTTACCTTCTTCTGCATTCGCTGCAGCATCTCGATATCTCTCCTGTGTTGAGGTGCCCAGAACTGGACACAATACTCAAGGTGTGGCCTCACCAGTGCTGAGTCCAGGGGGACAATCACCTTCCTACTTCTGCTGGTCACACTATTTCTTATACAAGCTAGGATGCCACTGGCCTTCTTGGCCACCTGGGCACACTGCTGGCTCATGTTCAGCCACTTGTCAATTAGAACCCCCAGGTCCTTTTCTGCCAGGCAGCTCTCCAGCCACACTTCCCCAAGCCTGTAGTGATGCATGGGGTTGTTGTGGCCCAGGTGAAGGACCTGATACTTGGCCTCATTGAAGTTCATCCCACTGACATTGGCCCATCGATCCAATCTAAGTCCCTCTGCAGAGCTTCCCTGCTCTCATGCAGATCAGCACTCCCACCTAACTTAGTGTCATCTGCCAACTTACTGATGGTACACTCTATATCCTTGTCGAGATCATCAATAAAGATATTAAACAGAAACAGTCGCAATACTGAGCCCTGAGGAACACCACTTGGGACCAGCCATCATCTGGATTTAACTCTGTTGAGCTCTTTGGGACTGTCCATCCAGGCAGTGCTTGATCCAGCAGATCACACGCTCATCCAGGCCATGAGAAGCCAACTTTTCCATGAGAATTTTATGGGGACTGTGTCAAATGCTTTTCAAAATTCCAGGTATATAATATCCACAGCCTTCCCCTCATCCAATAATCAGGTGATCTTGTCATAGAAAGAGATCAAGACTATTGCACAAGGACTGTGAAGTAAAATGGATCTCTTCAAAACATTAGAAACAATCATTTTGCAGGAAGAAAGTCAAACAAAAAAGACCTGTGTTTACATTACATTAACTTGTGATATAAAATTTATGTGGATTTATATCAGTTGCATTTAAAACTCAAACACTATAACAGTACATAACCCAGAAATAAGTTACATCAAAGAACTACGTATTATAAAAAAAAAAAAAAAGACAACACATTTTATAAACAAACTTCACTTCAGATCTTCAAATGTACAGCTGCAGTTTTCAACTTCAATATCACTAAGTCTGATAAGATAGGCACTTTGCAAATCATGACAGATCAGAGAAAGAGTGATTCTGGGGTGAAATCCTTGGTCATTTTCTGTGATTTGTTTTTAGATTTTTTTATATATTTAGATGCTTATGGGTTTGGTTTTCCCTTTTTTTTCCTTAACATCTTAGGTAAAATTCCTAAATCAATCTCAGTCCATTTGTATCTTTACTAGAGCAAAAAATAAATAAATGATAAAGTAGATTTGATTGTAGAAAAATGTGTCTGACAGCTGACACTGTAAAACCATATACATCTGCCTGCTGAAGGCTGAGTTCATCTCTGGTATTGTGTCAGAATTTTCCTGTCCTCAAAATCTCATGTGTGCAGTCCTTTCTATTGGGAAGACTGTAAACTGAATGGAAGCTCCCGGTTAGAATCTTCCTCCAACGGCTCTGTCTGTGGTTGTGGATATTGTTCTTGACATGGAATCAAAATTCATAGGTGAGACATTTTGCCATTTTGCTGAGTTTCATTTTCTCATTAAATATCTCCTCAAACCTTCGATTTTGTTTTGGAGTGAAATGGTTCTTCCAGTCACCAACAGCACCTAGGGGAGCAGGAGCAGAAAAAGAACAGTGAGGCTAGCAATATATAGTACAGAAAATGATTTAAAGGCATCCCAGTTTAGTGATCATTTCAGCTGGCACTAATTATTAAGCATATATTATTCACTGTAGTCTCTACAGTAAGTCATGATCATGCATAATTTTTTTATTGGTCTGGTGAGAGTCTGATGGAAGCAGCTGGATCATCATCCATAAAGGCTGCTAAACTCTTAGCCTCAGACTTGATTAGTGCCAACAACACTAAGCGGTACCCGAAGAGCAGCAGGTTTCCTAGATTGAATTAGAGCTCTCGGTCATCTCAGCAGAGAGTCCTCTTGCTGCACCTTAGATTTATGCAGGTAAAGGTTTCCATCTGGGCTCTTTCATGGTCAGCAGAGGAAATGGTTGCTTCCTGGCTGATACCCATCTCATCCTAGCCAACATCTAAAACTTATCAAATGAATGGTGCCCCAAAAGCACTGCATCAAATGTGTCTCCATTGACTAAAGAAGACTCCTAAAAAAAGCCCAGAATGACACGATAGATGAATCCCACCCTCACATCCACTCCTGATCTCTAGGGCTTTCTATGGATGAGATGTCGCCCTACTTAAGTGGGCAGTTAACTATTTCTGGGTGACCATGCATGCTCATGTTCCTTAGAGTGTTTCAACTGTTAGCCAGTTTGAACAAACAGGAAATTGTTTTTTTAAACTGACATACTTTAATGAGGCAATGCTGCTTACAGTTTCCCCTCATGTGCATCCTCTAAATACCCTGCATCCTAAAACTGCTGACTAAAATAGCATTCTGGACCATAAGGACAAGAAAAGTGAGCCTGAAGAATGATCTCTACATAGAAATCTTCTGTAAACTGGCTGAAACTAGCTAAAACCCTGGGTTTTGTGTAGAAACTACTTGGAAGTAAACTATTGTGATTTTTCAAATTTTTCAACATATCTTTGACAAAGTTCACTGACTTGGGAAAGAGTATTTGAATTTTTTCTTTGGTTGGCTTTTACTGACATTTGCTTTTGTATTTTGACATTTGCTTCGGCTAGTTGGTTAAAACATTCTGAAGCAGCAAAAGGTACTGTTTCCCTCTCTTAATTGAAACAACTATCAATTATTAACCTCATAAAAATTAAGTAAAAAAAATCAAACTCCATCTAAACATGATGGTTTTGATTTACTTATTATGCAAGTCTGAGGAAGGTTCTGAAATGTCAGGAGCAAGAGAACAGCTTCTTCGGTTATTTTAAAATTACGTGTGAGCAAAGCACTGTTGAAGATTTTACTGCTTGGCCAAGGTCTGAAGGCTACCTATGAGGCCATCAGGTGAGAGAGTCATCCATTCTTTCGTCGTTGTTGTCACTGTCAGCATATTCGTTTTTCAAGAACATTTCAATAAGATAAGAGGTGGTATGGAGGATAAAGGCTACAAGCAGTCTCCTTCAGATGGAGTGTGTCTTGCTCTTTCTCATTCAAGTAAACTAAGTGACCTTCGCAGGTGATAGCAGAGGGGACATGTTGTAAAAGACTGAGGCCGCCAACATTTAGATAAAAAAAAGACAGATAAAGAGTAATAAACAGTAATGCTTTGTGAACCTTTCCTTTTAGCTCAAAAGCTCCCACAGAGCAATACTAGTTAGACTGCTGCTCAGATTCCTTCATGCTTCTCTAGTATAAGTCTGCATTTGCAACCAGAGAATTTAGAAAGAAAGTGATTTTTAAGATGGCTTCAAATCAAAGGATCCTGTCACCGCTTCCCAGGGCTGATCCAAAGCATCATTACAGTCCGTGAAAGTCCTGGACTGTGGCCTCTGTCTGGATTCCCACTCCTGCTGAGTTAAACACAGCCCAGGGAACTTACCTTTTCGGAAAATCAGCTTCCTGTTGGATGTCAGCGCACAAACGGTGTGACTGGGATCACTGTTTTCCTTTTCTGTGTCGCTTTTCATCTCTGAGAATGAGGACTTCTTGCAGATGTCTTGGATATCATTGTCACTGACGTTTAAACCCAGGAACAGGCTAATTTTATTTACAGCCTTAGGGAGATCCTGAGGTAAAAGGAAAATAAAGCTTTTATATTTCTGAGCTGATTATCAGACTTTTAGTTGATACGATAATTATCCTTTTTGTTATATATCAAGTTTATCATATATTTAGATGCTTTCAAGCAAAGCTAAACATCATTAGACTGTGCAGATGACATGTACAGTAAACCTGATTCCCCTCTTATCCATACAGAAATGAGTAAATGCTGAGTATGTGCTATCAAATACAGTAACATTGCCAATTGTACTGCTAATTCAGGCAAAATATTCTCCTGTCTCTAAGAAATATTTCACTGGGAATAGAGAAATACTCAAAGCTCAACTTCTGTCTAAGTATCTTTTTATTGGAGGTGCTAAAACTAGAGATCCAACAAGCAATTCAGTATGCAAAATGGCTAGTTTATATTCCTCATGGTGCATTTTATTTTTTTTCCCAAAAAATGAACAACACCTTTTTAATGGAACCACTAGAAAGTGTTGTATTTATAAAAAAAATTATTCACTTTAAGATAAGGTATGTTGGTATTTGAGTTTTCTGCATAGTAATTTCCTTTCATGAAGTATGTTTTCCTATCCCATACACACACACCCCATCCTCTAATTTTCTTCTCTATTGGGAGCATAACTCCTGCTGACCATGAGTAGTTCTGTTGTCTTACATCACTTAAGTATCATTTCAACTGAAATGTTGAAATGTCAGGCATAGCAGGTTAATGTGTGGCCCTCAGCATATGTCTTTGGTTGCTCTTCCCATAGGACCAAGAACAAGGACCTTAAAGTTCTTCCTGTAGCCCAGGGAAAATAATGTAATATGCGTCCCACTCATGCATCTATGAAATGCAACTCTCACAGGATTTGATATTTATATAACTTGTGCAGTTGTAATTAGCTCACTGATATAAAGTTCTATGCAAATATAAAATATGCCCAAAGACATACATTCACATTTTCCTTCTTTCCCTTTCTTATATTATAATTTGCTCTTTGATACTTTTATGATGTTAATTTACAAGTAATGCATTCTGAAATAAGAGCAGAGAACATGTTTACCTTCTTCATGTCTTCGTAGAACAAAAACAGGATGTTTTTGTCATTCTCATGTTCTTCCCAGCTTAGGAAATGATCAAACCAGGATCCACAGACAACTGAAAAGAAAACCCACAATAAAGAGATTCATATAAACTTTATTCAGAAATAACTCTGACTATATCTCACACATTTAGGGGAATGATCCCTTCTTAGTGTATATTGTGTATTCTTCTAAAATTGATAAAATTCTTTTTGTGAAGTGACTCAAATTTACAGTTCAAAGACCTTACCATTCTTCTTGAAATTTGGAATATCAGAGATGCAGATACTGTTCCGAGATATGATTCTGTGGTGGAAATAGACTCCAAATATAAGAAGAGGCTAGCAATGAAGAAAAATGACCTAAGAAGTTCTGACCATCTCAGCAAATGTCTGCATGTCTGTGGTCACAACTAGAAACATGATCACTTCACTAGGAAGTGCAATGAGTCCATTAAAAGGAGCACACTATCGTTAGTTCTAGTTTGTCCCAGCAGAGGGGAATCTTTTAAAAGTGAAAGAAGAATTATGTAAAGAAGTTACTATGGAAATACATAATTCGGCCAACATCACAGATAACATGGTTGACTCATAGCACTTGTTTTGTCTGAATGCTCCTTTTGCTGAACTGTGGGAGAAGAGCTAAATTTTGGTGCACTTTTTAAGAGCAAAATTCTGATTCTCTGGTTGAAAGACAGGATGGACTGCAATGAAAGATGAGTTCAAAGACTCCTGTAGGGTGAGGAGAAGATGCTTGGGCAGAGCAATCACAGCAAGTATTCTACAGAACTGTGACTGCTTTAAAACTGCCCCCAGCAAAGTATAATATCATAATAGACATCATTTTGGCTGCAAACTTTGAGTTGTAATTAAGTATTTTTCTGAATACTCCAGTCTGTAGCTGCCTCCTGCACTTTAATGCATGTGTGCTCCATGGTATGCAATTAAACCCTGCTGAATTGGTCAAACACACTGGTGTTGTGGCCAACAATAGCATAGAATGGCCCTCTTGGCTTCAGCCTCAGAGACTCCAGGGGCAGCATCACAGTTGTCTCTGTGTGTCCTCCCCCTTGTTCTGAACTGAGATTAACTCTGCAAGAGTACTGCAAGAGTACTACCAGGTCTGAATCAAGCAACACAAACTTCGTATGTTTCTACCAGGAGCCTTTCTCTCTGCATCACCTCTTACATAAATTTCTGTTGTAACCAACATAGTTATCTTTTTATGCCATGCACATAGAAAATAGGTGGCGGCTACTAATTTACAGATAAATGGGAGTTGCTTTTAAAATTTAATATAATTCTCTTTTCTTTTTTTTTTCACTATCGTATGTTCAGAGTGGATACTGAGCAAGCCAAGATCCTGCAAGTCACTGAAGTGCTTTAGGGCTGCTCTGAACTAGGAACGCAAGATCTGAGCCAAAGCCCACACAAGCCAGTAGACAGTGACTTCTGGAGCTCTGATATAAGCCCATAAAGACTGCAATGGCACTTTTCTTTCAAAGTTTTCAAGCTGATCTGTTACTGTTGCTGTTGACATCACTGTGGTGACAGGAACACATAGCCTGAAAAGAGTAATAAAACACTAAAAATGGGAGTGGATAACTGGAACATGGTCCTGTTGTCAGCTTTCATGACACTACTGCCACTCATCAAAAAAATCTCACTCTTATCCTTGGTCTTTGGACCCTGCTACTAAGAAAACACATCAGGCGGAGCGTGTGCAGGAGGGCTTTATTGAAAGGCCACCCAAGGCTGTCTTCAAGATTAGAGAAGGCACTATCCCTGCAAGCGTAGCTGTCAGTGCAGCCTGGGGACGGTCTCCCTGTCTGCCCCATTGCCTGCACTTTGGCAGCAATGAGCCACGTAGAGCCAGCTGAGCACCTTCAAACAGAGTACCTGCCCCACCAGCCTGCTTGCCAAGGACAGGAGCTGCTGCGGTGAGGCCAGTTGTCCTCACATCTGCTTGGGAGGAACTGTATGTGCATACCTCCTCTACCACAGTTTAGACATGAATTCTTTGTGGGAAGAAGTCTGTTAGTGTGGTTCACAAGACAAATTTGGAAATGCTTCAGCACAGGCAAATCTGCATCAGAATCAACAAATCATCAGGCATTTCAGGGTGTTTGTGGGAAGAAATGAAACAAGTAACTTGTCTGTCAGAATACATTTTTCAACGAATATGTCAAAGAATAGCAAAAACTGCAAAGAGCAGTTGTGTTGAAATAATGCAGCTGCTTATCAAAATGTCTCCTGTCTCTTGCAGGGCTGAAGGAAGCATCCTATTGCTTGCTCTTGTTTAGTTTGGCATTAGAATTTAGCCTGAAAAAAGCACTCAACTAAAGCCATATGAATAAGGAGTTTTCACACAGTTCACATTTCTTAACCCTTGTGCATAATGAGCTAAAGTAAGCTGCAAAGAGAAAACATAACATTTATCCTTACCTTCTCCATTTAAGAACAAATCAAAGAAAGCAGTCCAGGTGTCTACAGTGGGAAGATTTGGGTTATCTCTGTAGTAATGATACATGGAAACTGCAGTATCTTTTGGGTTCCTGGTGATGTAGATCATCTGTAAGTAAAGATGATTTGCTCATTACTGACAATATGCTTCCGTTATTCCAGAAGAGCTCTGTGCATAAATGCAGCATTTTCACAAGCAGTTTGCAGCATCAAAACCCTTTCCTTTAGGATTTCTCTGTCGGTTACCATGCCGTTAAAATAGAAATACATTTGTCCTTGCTTAGGCAGAAGTCAGTAGGGGTTAGTAAGCAATTCCATGTGGACAGAGGTGTGTTTGCTACAGCCGGGTAATGTTTATGTTTTGTCAAAGAGGCTGTGTTCATTTTAACTCATGAGTCACTATACTATCTTATATATCTAACACATGAAACCATTTAACTCATTAACATTCACAGGACAGGTGCAAAACATAAATTGTGGGCTTTTGTTCAAATTGGCCTTGTCCCAAATTCTGGATCTGGACTTCTAACCTAAAATCTGCCACCGAGAGCTGATTTTTTAAAAACCTCCCATACTAGCATGGGAGGAACCCGAAACTGTGAAATGAATCTTCCTCACACGTCTGATTTCTCCTCAGTTTGCCAAATATATCGTTGGGTCTTCAGAAAGCTTCAACTGGAGGGGCAGAATACCACCACCTCTAGAAGAGCCTATAAGTACCCACAACCATTTTGTAAGCCACTACTCCAGCCACTAGGAAATGGGGTCACAATAACCCCCCCATCCCTAATTACATATTTCTGATTGAAAGATGCTGATGTTATATTTTGTGTGGTTTCTGGTATGTAAATCACCCCATGGGAGCTGTGGGGCAGGAGCAGAATTCAGTCCCTAGTCCAAGTCTCTGTTTATGCTGCCTTTAACTGCTGGTCAGCTGTATCTCCAAAATTTACAGCAAACCTCTTCTGGAAACTGTAAATAATTTAAAAATTATTAAGGAACAACAAGACAAAATCGATTCATAACAGACACTTAACATGTCTTATTGCTTTTGTGTCTTTTTGCCTTACCTTGCATTTTTTGTTCTTAAAATTTGAAGGTAACATGTTGTAGTCTAAGTGTGTTGGGATGATTCTCTGTGATGAGAGGTTATTCAGTTCTTCCAGTTTGGAAATATCTCCAAATTCAATGGGAGATGTTAGTGTAACTTGAGTATTGTAAAGTTTTGTTATAACTCCTGCAAGCCAGTGAGTGCCTACAGAAAAGTTATTTAAGGAATATAAAAAAAGGAAAAAAAGGAAAATTTGTTACTGAGAAAATCTGGGAAACATACATTTTGCATATGGAAACAGCTTGCTAGTGTGAAAGTGATACTTCTAATCCCCCAGACTCAAGAAACTTTACATAACTGAATAATCTCATTGGTTCCAAATGCATAAATATTGGAAAAATTAGGGCTAAAGCTGAAGTATAAAGTAACTCTGTGACAAGTGATAATATTGGTATGAAAACAATCTCATTTCACAAATTGTTTGTCATTTCAGAGGTGGTTATATTATTTTTATCATTTATTTTGAAATAATCTGGGATTTTTTTCCTCATACAGACTTGAGTCTGTATATTTAGAAAATACTGATTGAGCTTCCTCTTTGGTGTGTGTACTTGAAGTGGGGGAGAAGGAACTGATAAATCTACAGCCAAGAGTCATACAAATATCTCATTACAACTCTTGACTTGCTCATAATTGAATGTAGAAATTCCTCAGGAAAATCTTTCAAGTACAGGTTATGCTTACAAGAAATACATATTTATTTGCTTTCCAGTAGGAAAACACCTAAGGTTATTTTCAAGTAGAGAATAAAAATTTAGATAAATGATGCATATTTCTTTTGTAATTTGAACACTTACTGCCAGAATAATATACTCACATACTCAAGCATCCTTCCCCACTTCTTGTACACAGACATTCCTCAACTAGTTTAAGCAGAGAATGTAGAACAAACAATTGAGATTTCTTGCAATGTAAAAGTAGAACTTACCAGATTTGGGATAGGAAACCAAAAGAATGTCATCCTCTCTAGCATCAAAAGTATCCAAGGATTTTAAAAGTTCTGGAGAAGACCTGGTGGTAAAGGGAATCCCCTTAAACACATGAATGAGTTCTGCCTCACTGGACATGGTTGCTTAAGTCTTGGATTCCTGCAAATCAGATAACAGTGAAATGACAGGAGGATTTAAGAGTCACTTCTAAGTCAGATGGTTTGAAGCGACAAATTGAGAGGAAGCAATACAAACCTCATGCTTATATACTTTGCTAAATGCTATGTAGTCATGTCAGATATTGATTTTTCCATGTAACTGATAAAGTCAACTGAAATATTAGAGGAAACGTAATAAATAACTGAAATGCAGAGTCATGATTAATTATGTATCATTTGTCATTTATTAGCTCTCCAGATAGATGAGGTGATAGTCAAAATGCATTAATTCTGGAAAATTACATGAATGAATATTATACTTTGAATTAAACCATGCTTAATATGATTAGTCTATAAGTAATACTTTGTTGGAAGCTCTTTTATCTTCCAAGGAAAAAACTACATCTTGAAATACATTAATGAATGCAAAACCAATGTCTTATTTTATGTGAATGAAATATTTTTGGTTTCCTTTTACAAAATATAAAACAGCCTGAATTTTCAAAACTGCAAATCCATTCCAAATGCTTAAATTTTGTGATGTTAAGGAACTAGTTTTTTGAACATTTTAAAATTTCAGCCTAAAGCATCTTTAAAGTAGAGGCACAATCATTTTTGAGGTGTCATATGTCTCCATAAGAGGAGTATGAACAACAAAAATTGTAAATTTAAAATAGATATTTGACATTGGTTTGAACCCTGAATGTTTCATGACTAGAACTGCTTGAAGATTTTTAAATCTTTCCACAGAATATGTGGATTCAAAGTAAGTGTTGCTTACAGGAAAAAGGCAGTTCTCAATTAATAACCTGTTTCAAAATTTACTTTTTGAAAAAATTTGAATCTGTGAAAATCATCATTAATGTTTTTCAAACTGAAAGCTCCACGTTTGTTTAAAGTGACCTTAAGCAGTGTGAATGCATCACAGTAAAATAAATAACTCAGTTTTGAATCATCATGTTATGGAATGCTTAATATTTTCAACTTCTTTTTCAGTGGCCACAAATTAACTTGCTCATTTTTACACTTTTTTACACAAACATCTAGTAACTTCACTATTCCGGTTGAAAACTTTCTACAATGTATTCAGCTGAGGCCCTTCAATATCTTCAACTCAATTTGAGAACTTGCATGCAAATCTTACTTTAAAATAAAGCAGTCCTTCCAGATATTCACAGGTTTACCCCAGTTCTCCTTCTGTTATTTACATTAACTTACCCTTGGTCAGCACAGTAAGACTGATTCCTCCCCACTCCTTTCTTTTCTTTGCAGTATTGCCAAGAGAAATGAAATCAGCTAGCCTAGGTCTTCTCACCTGTGTTGCCTATAAAATTGCCCTTAAAATGCTACCACCTGCAAAATGTGGCCCATGCTATCAGTAAGCTCCAAGTCCAATTACTCAGGGCCAGGAGGGAATTGAAATAATGGGAAATATGCTCTGGAGAGATGTTCCCTCTCACTAGGGATGAGAGGAGATGGGGGAGTCTTTCCAGGAGGCAATCTAGAGAGTCAGTAAGGGTAAAAGAAACACGTGGATACTGATACCCAGGTGGAAGTTGGGGGATCTCTCAGTGGTGAGGAGCTCAACATTTTCGTCTTGCTCCCAGTCCAAAGACCTAAGCCATCACTTCATATCCTGAGGTGTAAATCCTTAAAAATCCATCCTCTGCCAATAGATTTCAGCTTGGTTACTTCGCGTACACAAAGTAAGTTTGGAGACATAAAGACACTTCTTTCTGTATTATTTTGAACATCTGTATTAGTCTGAATATAGAGATTTCTAAGATTTATTTTGTAGTCATCATTCCAGCCATATGCATATAGCACAAGGTAATAAAACTGTATTACCTTAAAACTGCATTACTTTACCTTACCTTACCCTACCTAGCAAGAATAATCTCATTGCAAAATGCATTGCATATTTGTTACAACTTTTCCCTTTCATTTCTTCCTGCATGCCTACTGTGTTTTGAGTCAGCACATTAGCCTAATCTAATCATTTGGACCTTAATTAATCTTTCACAAATGAAATGGCCGAGGTGTAAAACAGAAGCAATACACTGGCAAAGAAAATTCCACTTCTCTTAACTCATCTCAATTGCTTTATTTTATTAGCTTCTTTTTTCAACAGGTATAATGTTAATCCAAAGGAGTCAAACTGTAATTGCTCCTCCCCAATGCTACCTGTATTTGGAAAATAGAGCCCACCTTTGCAGGGGGGCAGTATCTTGAATTGCCATAACTTAAGGTAAAAGAGAGTGTTCAGCACCTTGCAGGAAAGTTATTATAAAAACTGTGCTAACTGCATTGGCATAAAAAGTACATTATTATAGCTACATTATACAAAGAGAGCAGGGGTTGAAAAAATGCCATGCCAAATACTCCATTTGATTTTAATTTTCTCCCTTATGAGTATACAACACAGGATGTAGGGTACAAATCATGCATTTTGGACCGGCTGAACACAGGCATGGCAAGCTGCTGCTATAGGATTCCTGCATCTATTGCCTAGACCTCTGCCACAGGCTCTGAGAAGCTTCTCCAAACAGCAGGTTGTCCTTGTCCTGGTCTCTGGCTGTGCGATCAGTGCAGATGGAACATATATTTTACCAGCAGGTTACGCAGATACTTGCTAACAAGAGAGCTATGTGAAATTTGGAATTTGGGGTTTTCCTGTGGTTTGAGGAAAATACAGCCTGGAAGATGGACACTGCACTCCTGGACTGCTTCAGTCCAACTTCTTCTGCCTCCATGTCTGACTTACCTTCTCCCATCTATATCTTTATCTGGGTGAGTGACTTCTTTCTGTTGCTATAAATGACTCAAAAAACCTGCCTGTTCTTTTTCCTGCCTCTACCTTGCCACCTCTTCTTCAGGTTTGTCATTCTTTTCTCTGCTTGATAAAAGATAGTACCATTTCCATCTCCTTCAACTGTTCCCTTCCAAACACATCTCAGGTAGCACATACTGAAAGAAATAGTGACATTGTGGAAAACATCACATGATGTCATATGTGTTGGTTACGTGAGTCAGAATTGGGATGTACATCCACAGAGTCCTGAATATATTTAGCTAGCACTATCAAGTGTCAAGATTCTCATTTTATTAAATGCTCTAAAGCTATGAAATATTTCAGTCTTTTCACATTGACTAATGAATGGAGAGGTAAAGCTGACTCCACTGTTCTAAGGTTTTGTTGCTCTATTTCTCCACCAGATACACTCGTCACTTGAGAATAGCAGAAGTTATGTCCATAAAGATTGTCCCTGTGCAACTGTGTAAAATTTGTACACAGGTTCTGCAACAGTGAAGAAGGAGTGAAGTCTTCCAAGACTACTTCAGTGAAGAATGTTAAATACAGTTCCTGTTACAAAGTGTGTAAGGCTGACCACCTATATGGAGTTTCAGCCAGGAAAAGGTTAGGCTGCGTAGTCCCTTCCACAGCTCCAGTTTCTCTCCACAATGATCCCCAGAGTAATTTCTGTAGGGATCAATCTGACTATCCTTTGCTTTCCCATATTGCAGATTGACATCTCTACTTACTTTAATGTTAATGTCTCTTTTAAGTTTATGGTCAATGACTACTCAATAGAGGTAGCTTGCAAAATGTTAAATACATAATGACTGCTCAGATTGATTGGGAAAGTAGGACACCTCAATCAACAGTTTAGGCTTCTATGTAGTTCTAAGAAACCCTCAGTTACAGGGTGGATGTAGGGCTGTCCACAACACAAGAAGACTCAGCTGTGCTGTAGTAATTGTCCCTTGGTGCAATATGAACAGGTCCCACCTGTCAGGGAGTGTGACTTAGCCCAAACTGCTTCATTGAGATGGGCAGTACATCACTTTCCACTTCCAACAGCACTCCTCTACCTGGTGGGCTTCCTTGCAGTGCCTGTACCCTTGCAGAGAAGCCTCCCTTAATTGTCTCATAGTTCAAGACTAATGAACTACTGTGATTTAACAGCTGATCTCAGAAGTCTCTGATTTCAAAGGCATTGCTGTTTGTATCAGTTATGGTAACATTTAGTTATACTGTGAAGGAAGTCAACCATTTTTTTGCAGAGTCATGTTGCGTTTATGGCATGTGAGATTATAAAGTTCCTTGACCTTCTTTGATTCCTCTCACAACAAATCACTGCCTGAGGATATTTTTTGCCAGATCCACAGTACAGCTGATCACAACAATGCTATCATTCTCGGAAGAGCTGTACCCTTTGGAGAACTGGCATGTAAATGCTATGACTGTGAGATTACTCACCACCACCCCAGCTTCTGCCCTGCACCCGAGTAAATACATATGTAACAAAGACATGGGCAGGTGGGGAGGGGAAGGGAGGAGAGAAGAGTGAGCACAAAAGAAAAACCAACAAGGATTTGAACCTTCATTAGGGTAAAAAAGATGATGCTGTGTACATGCAAGTGAGCAAGTGCTTGTCCATCAGGGTGGGATTGCGTGGGGACGTTCCCAGGTCCCTAGAGTGAGAAGAGGGGCCTTGGAGAGATGGTTTATTTTCTGCTTATCTTTATTGTCATGCCTAATGTGGAAGCTTACTGGAGTAGGATTAAATGACAGAAATTTAGTGAGTCGCCCTGCTATTGCTAGTGCACTAGCACTTCAAGTGATGCCAATAACTGCACTGGGTACTTGAAATGGTTTCACCTTGTTTTTATTTGTTAGCATAACTACATAGAAATTACCTTATATTTTGAAGTATATATACAGTATTAGGCTAAAGTGTTCTATAGAGAGCCAGATAAATTCTAGCAAAAACCTTTTTGAGCTGTATGTCCTTCAGAAATCTTCACCCTGTGGAGCCTCACTGCACAGAGGAAAAATGAAAGCAAACAAGTCTGACAGCGAATGCTACGTTGTTGGTTCACACACTGCCTTTGAATCCACCAGGTGGGGAAACCAACAGTCTAGATAATGACAACTACCCTTGGGAAGGCTTGTGGGTCACAACCAGTGAAAGGGTTCCAAGGGGAAGAGGAGACCTTGTGTCCATACACACAGTGAGACAGTGCCCAGTATGCAGGTTGTTGCATCCTGTGCCAAATACCTGGTGCTTCCAACCCAAATGAGTGGGATGATCCGGAGGTAAGAGGCAATACAGTTTCTATTTGAGAGGACTGGCTGGAAACCTTGGTGAATGTAGGAGGGAAGCAAACCTTGGCCATGGGTAACCAGAGGCCTCCAGGTCCCTGAGCTGCACAAAAAGCTTGCAGAGCCTCATGTAGGACAGCTGACAGCCCAATTGCATCATGTCCAATTTGTCACCACAGCCCATTTTGCCCATGTCCTTATGGCAGCCTGAGGGCCAGCTAATTGTTGCACCGTAGGTCTGGTGGCCAGGAGCACACACCTGTTTTTTTGCTGTTCCTCTATCAAGGCCACTATGACTATTCTGCAAGCACATCTCTTCTCCCAGGAGGAAGTAAAGCAGCATCCTTCACTGCCAACCTTGGTGTTACCTCTCCCTGACCTAAGGAGGCTGACCTCCAGGTCTGAACCCTATCAGTTGGGTGGTACTGCTCCAGACATCAAAACTGAAACCTGATAGGGGCTTAGCTGCAGGACCTGTATCAGCAGTACAGACATCACTTTGCAACATGGATCCAATCTACAGTGCAAAGGTCAGAGGAAGCATCTTGTTCTTAAGAAGGGACAGCTCCATAACAGATGAGAGGAGTCTACAGTAAACACAAAGGTGGCATATCAGGTTGTCAAGGACTTGTTATCTTTTGACATGGTAGAGGGGTAGGGTTATTTCCTTATGCCCAATAGAGGTTTAGTGGGAAGCACCAACAATCCTGAATTACAAACACATTCTTCAGTCCCATCCACACCTTCAGACACCTCCCCATAGCAGAGAGCTCAGCCCCACAGCCTCCCTGTAGGGATGGCCCCCTCTATCGCTGCCTTCCTCTGCAGCAGAGCTGCTCTACCTTGGTCCTAGCTTACTAGGTCCTTTAAGGTCTCTCAGCCACAAGTTATTAGACATGAGCTGTAAAATACTACTGGAAAGTCAGAAAGTGGTAGAAAGGAAATACAGCACCATGAAGAAAGTTAACTCCTTCCCAGCCAGAGCCACTATGGCCTGATAATCTCCAGTACTGTTAGTCACTCCTGGACAGATAAATGAATTCTGTCCAAGCAAAAGTTTATCTGCTTTTTATAACAGCTTTCAGTCATTTGTAATAGGAACAGGAATTGAAACGTAGGCCAAACTCAGACTGGATAAGTGAAATGTGTTTAGTGCTGATTCTCTCCTTTCATGTCCTCCAGTGGTTGCAGAATATTCTGCAAATTTTTACATTCATTCTCTGTTCTTGTGAGGTTTTTTTATATATTAATTTGTTATGTGAACTATTTAAGCATATGTGTTTTATAGAGGAAAGATTTTGTAGTTTTTTTTCTGTAAGTAAATAATTCCTACTGCAGGCTTGTCCTCTCTGTGGAGTCAGGATGTGGTTCAGAACAACGGAAGAACAAATCAGTAGTGTTTTAGTGTTAATGTTGGACAGAGGAAAAAAACATCTTTTTGCGGTTTTAAAGCAAGCTTTCAAAACCAGACATTTTACAGCTGCCCAGACCTTTTCCTGAGATGGAGCACAACTCATAACTCTTTCATGAGAGATACCAGACTTACAGATTTAAAAGTGCAAATAGCTCCATAGAACCTATAGTCTAATCACAACTCTAACACACCATACATACAGTTTCACCCAGTTGTACCTGGTGAGATCTCAACAGCCTGTTGCACACAGGAGCATTATCCATCTAGTCCTTTTGAAATCTTCATTCAAAACAACAGGTAAGTCGCTTCAGCCATTCCTTTCCTGGTATATAATTACTGTTACTGTTATACTTTTGTCTTACTGCTAACTTGGAAAAAGGACAACCCCAAAGTTCATTAAACTGGAAAGCAAAATTATTTTTGGGCAGTCTAGGTCCTGGTTGTAACTTGCAAGTTTAATAGCCCTTGTTCTCTAAAAGATATTCAAAATAGGATAGGGATATTGGCTGAATCAAATAAATTAATCACTTTTGTCTACTTATTAGATTCTGCTTCTATTTATTAACCTATATTTATAGAATATATAATTATAGGTAAATACCAATTGCAGTAGCTATTTTGTGCATTCAGTTTGCTGCAACTCTTTCCCTCAAAAAAGAAGAAAAATAATTTATATTTCCACTTATTATCTGCTTACAGGATTTGGAGTCTCCTCTGTGTTGAAGGTCCATGTCTGCCACTCTTCATTAGGAGCCGTACAAATCTGCCCTACGTGTCACTAGGACAATCCAAACAAGTTCTCAAAGGAATTGTGCTCAGGTTATCACTAGGGCAATCCAAACAAGTTCTCAAAGAAATTGGGCTCAGGTTATTACAGTTATGTTGCTGAAAATACAGACAAGGCTTGCAAAGAGAGCTGTTTTCTATCCAGCTAATTTTGTAGTGCCAGTGGGGCGAACACAGATCTGTGTAAAACCTACACAGATGATGTACTCTTGGAGGTACTGCTAAAGACAAGCCTAGATATGGTCTTTACTCCGATATGAATATGAGTCAGCAGTGCACTCTTGCACTCTTGCATGATGAACTGCATGTTGGGCTGTATAAGAAAGAGTGTAGCCAGCTGGCAAAGGAAGGTGATTATTGCCCTCTGTGGAGCACTTCTGAAGGCACGTCTGGAGTACCAAGTCCAGTTATGCATCGCTTAGTACAAGAGAGGTATTGGCAAACCAGGGTAAGTCCAGCAGAGGGCCACCAAGCTGGCCAGGGCTGGAGCACATGATGTAGAAGGAGAGGTTGAGACAGCTGGGTCTGCTCATCCTGGAGAAGGTCAAGGAGAGTCCTTAATGCTGTTTGCAACCACTTAGTGGGTGCTTATAGTGAAGGTGGAGACAAATTCTTCTCAATAGGTGCACAGCAACAGGATGTTTGGCAACAAACACAAGCTGCAACAAGGAAGATTCCAGTTAGATAATAGGAAAACTTTTCTGCCATGGGAGTACTGAAATATTGGTTGCCCAGAGAGACTGTGAATTCTCCATCCTTGAAATGATTCAACACTAGAGCAGACAAGGTCCTGAGCAACCCAATGTAACTTGGCACTTTGGTTGCTCTGATCATGGATAGGAGTAGATGCTCTCCTGACTTTCTTTCCTACCTGGATTGCTCTGTGGTTATGTATTTCAGAATTGCATGATAGGATCACTGTTGAAACATAATCCTCATTTGTACAAATTTGAGGAAGATATTTTATCTGGTGAATATCGTCTTGTTACATATAATGTTCTGTGGATTGAAAGATAATGTAAACGTACAACTTTGGTAAAATAAACGGAGTTAAAATCTTGACGGATAACTGCCAGTGCAAGAGTTTCCAAGTTGAATCTTAAATGTGAGATTTCCACCTAAATAAGCAATAAAAGCCACCTCAAGTCAAACTAGTGTTCTACCTAGGTCAGTTTTTGTCTTTACTAGCAACTACTTTTTTCTGCAGTTTATGAAAGTACCAGAAAAACTTAACTGATGCAGAGTGGAAGTGTCTCTTCTCCATCACTATTAATGAATGATCATTTACTGGCCTAAAAATGTTAGGTAAGGCCTCCAAGATATTTGTAAGTTTTAGAATATAATTGAGGAATCATATTTTATACATAACCACATCACAAAAAACCATGGTGTAACTTATCTGAAGTAGTCAGCCTTGTCTTACCCGATTAAAATATCAATATCCAATCCAGATTAATGAGACTGAAAACCTTTAAAGACTGCTGGGCCAACATTCTCATTGATTTTTGAGTTTGTGGATCCACATTAAGACCTCCTAAATGTCGTCCAAGTCACCAGGCTTAATATTTCACATTGGCTGGCTCTGTGTTTTCAGAGTTATCTTGCTGTAAAATATAGTAAAGTCTGAGAGTAAGGTGTAGTGTAGGGTGATCTATTAGTTCGTTATTTTTTTAATTTTATTTGTCAGCTCACTTGGTTCCACACTCCATCAGGGCTAGCCGTCTTCAGTAGCTTCCATTCACAACAGCAGCATCTTTATTAACTGACTGAGTGCAGAATTTCTTCAGATGCACTTTAATAAGGAAACTTTTACAAAATTCTCTCATGCTGTCAGCTTAGTAATAACTTCATGAGCTATTTTATTTTTCTCTAAAGAGAAGCAAATTCTTCTGAAGACCGACAGGTTAAATGTAAAATCGAGCAAATTAGCATCAGTGTTACAGATCTAGAATTCCATCTGCTTTTGACAAAATTGCCCTCAATTTCCTGCATTTTCAGATCATTATTTCTTATACTTGTACTATCCTATTATTATTATACAAAAAGAAGAAAAGTACCTGACTGAGGGATAAAAAAAGATGGTAATAGAAGAGAAAGAACATGCAGCACATTGAATGGCAGTCAAATTCATAAAATGACCCTTAAAAAAAAAAACAGAATACAAATATCAAATTTCAGACTCATATTTCTTTAAGATTTCAAATATATTTCGCATTTCACCTCAAATCCATATACTGAACTAAAAAATGTTTCTTCCTTTCTTGCCTGATTGTAACTCTAGGCTGAGTACAGTGTTTCTTAATCAGAAAATAGGAAAAAAAAATTCATGGGAGCGATATGTTTATGGGTGGATGGCAGAATCCGGATTTTTCACTAGGTCTGACAATGGGAAAATAATTTTTTCAGAGAATGGAAATAAAGATACTAAATGTTACCAGCTGCAAGAATATCACTTTGCAACAGTTCTTGATTGCTGAATATACACGGAAATAGTCATTCACATGGCTTCTTTAAATGTGTATGTAAAAGTCACATGCAAGTATGGAAGGTATGTCTTTGAAATGTGGAAATGAATATATGAATATAGGAAATGAATATATGTAAATGTAATATGGATTTTCTTTTATTCTTAAAATCAGAGGTATCTTCAAATTAATATGGATCATTTGTGCAAACAGCTTACACAGCTCTTATGTCTAGTTTTTCTTTAAGGTCGTAAAATGATTTATCCTGCTGAGTTGGAAGATTTAGCATCAGAGGTTCACTTTCATCATCAGACAGCACAATGAGCATTGGCTACATCACTCCCATTTGATGAAGATACATTAAAGTCTCCAAGCTCTTTTTCAACTACTTTGGCTGCTCTTTTGATGAAATGTGAAAGTGAAGAGCAACAGAAAACCAATGCAGCCAGCCAGTATCATGCACCTTAATGCAGAAATAATGCTTTATTCATTTTTGAGACAGAAGTCTAGAGGCGTACTTTTTTGTCCTAGGCATTGTGCCACTGGTTAATTTTAAATCAGTAGATAACATTTTGATTGTTTCAAATTAATTTCTAAATAACCACAAAATTAGATTTGCCATATTTATTTATCCACTTAGTGAACAGAAGCCAATTCTACCGTTAGGGTATAATTCTACTGACCAGGAACAAACATAAGTCAGTTTAATATATATTCCTTTTGTTATAAATGTATAAATTTAGGTGTGGCAAACGGTAGTGCTTATGTGGTTCCTGATCTCTCAGGTTTGAGCTCTGGAATGTGAAGATCCTACTTTTAGATGATGATGATAAAAAAATAATAAAAATAATAAAAATACCAATTCTATTAAGTCTAAAATTCATAAAATTATAGTAATGCATATTATTTTCTTCTGAAGCTGAGCAAATGAAGTTATGTTCCTGGTCTGAAGGCACTTTTTTAGCTGGCTGACAAGATTCGTTCTGACTGATGCTGGTAATTTTTTATAGTATTGAAAGACTTGAGTATTGCATCTCAGTCTCATCTTAGGTATGGAGCAGCACAGGAAGCAGCAACCTGGCTTGCCCCAAGCCCTCTGGCACACATCAGGGGGAATTGCAGGGTCTCTTCCTTCAGTCTTGTCCACTCTCAGAGAAAGAGGAGGATGGTTCTGTGTAAAAGGACCTGAGTTCTGCCATGAAAGTCCTTCTGAATGAGGTCTGCTCTGCACTGGTGAAGGTTACAGTATTGATAGACTGAGCTCAGGGCTAGCTGTATGTAACTGAACAGGTTTGATCAAGTTTCCAGTCTTGACAGATGTATCAGCAGGAACCCTGGTAGCTAGCTGGGAGAAAGTTGTATTTCTTTCTTGTTCAGCAATCATTTCCCCTCGACATGCACTCCTCCTCCTCCCTCTTCCATCATTTCTTCCACCACTCCCTCACCGTTATGCACTATTGAGCTATTAGTACTAGTCTCTTTGCTGACTGACAGTTCTTGCTACTGTGTAGACGCATCACAGCCAGCAGTTTATTAGAGGACATAAAATCAGGTTATATCTCTCCTTCTGCTGACTCTCTCTTTTCCTTTCCTCAACACCTCTGAAAGATAACAGACCCCATACTCTTTCTCATGTGAGGGAGGTAATGAGAGGTGCAAGATCCAAAGACATACAAGACAATTATAATTTGTCTGGAGGTCTCGGAGAGGTGGTACATCTCCCAGCCTATTTATATATGAGCAGGTTCGGAGTAGGTGAAGGTCTCCCCGAGACTGCAGGCAAGTTTCCCACATGCAGACTGTGGCCTTCTCTAAACACCAGCACATGTGCTGTGGGCAATTAAAGTGGATCAGTCTGTCTGCTTTCTAGCCAGGAGACCTCCAGATTTCTGATCAGCAGAGGAAGGGAGAAGAATGATCAGCCATGCCCACACCATGAAGAGATGCTTCCAGTCACTGTTTCCCACCTGAGACCCTCCCCACCAGCTCATGCAGGATCCCCCTTTCAGATCCCTCACTGTATCACCAGTGTTCACTCACTGTCATGTCCATATCAGCCTCAGCCATACCTCTTCACGTCCACTCTCAATCTCTGGTTAGCTGCAGTACTTGTAATTCCCAGTTACTCTTCTCCTGAATCCTTTGTCAGCAGTTCACCAGTGCAATTTTTATTCTTTAAAATATACTTCAAGTTTTGTATACTTGAAGGCATCAACACCTGAAAGCATGTCTTACCCTGTCAAAAAATACTGACAAAGGCCACTTGTGGCTTCCTTTTTTCAGTTTCCACCTGTCACACTCAGGTTAACGTTGTCCAAGTGCAGTTTCATAACAGAACATAGCCCCTCAGACTATTCAAATCACATGGAAAACAGCCTTCTAGAAACCATCCTAAAAAGTCTTCCTCTGCATATGTAGAACAGAGTATTGGTATGTAAGCATTTTGCATATATATATATCCAGACAGCTTCACTCTTTTTTAATGTCATTATATTGGTACTGCCCCAAATATGTAGAGTTAACTATGCAGAAAATAAGAAAATGATTAATGTTTTAGATTTGGGGACCATTATAAAAAAACAGGAGAATAAGAAAAATTGATCAACATGTTTTTCAAACCAGCAGGATTATATTGGAGAAACCCCTAATTTAAATGAACCCATTTTTTGGCTCATTAGCTTTATTCTACAATCCATTAATATGCAAGCAAATTTCGAGAGAACAAAGGTTTTAAATAATTTAGAACTGTCTTCTTGTCATACACTGGTAATATAAATGATGCTCTACTGGGATACAGGGTCAAAGGCAGGATGATTTTGTGCTTGAAAGGAACACGATACTCTTAGGACCTGTTTCTCATACAGAACCTAAGTCCTGTGGTCTGGGCTGATTATTTATAGTGTATCACCTGCACTCTGGCATGTGCAGAAGGCGGCTCTGACAAAATCACGGTAAACTCTTAAATGCATCGGCCACCCGACACGTGACTTGCTGTATTGGGTATACTAATAAACCAAAACAGAGAGCAGCCACATGACAAGACAAATAAGAAGTTATTTTTACTAGTGATCTCTTCAGGAGTTACAGGACTGCTGAATTCACAGTCTACTAATTACACACATTTGCAGCATCTGTTACGCCTGAGACAAACAGCCAAAAAACTGTCAGGCAAATATTTGCAGCCTAGGGGGAGGAGGACCACAAAATCCTCAAAACAGATGAGATTCTATGAATATCTAATCCCCTCCAGCTTTTTCTGAATAGTGCTACACCTGTTGGGAGAAATTCCCCTCTCATGTCTGCTTCTGCAACCTTATTATCCTCTCTTGGCCTGTTGTGTTTAAACAAACCAGAGAAAAATTGGGAAGTGAAATGAGCATCTAAGCAATATTATTGCTATGGATTTGCCACAGGTCTCATATTAAATTAGTTTCTGGAGGATGCTGCAGCTGCTACCTAGAAGATCAATCACTTGATTTTCATTAGATTAGACAGCTATAAATATTCTAGATACAGACTCTGGAAGGCTTAGATTAGTCTCCTTACAAGTGAAACATCACACATCAATGCAAGCTTAGAGCAATTGCCCTAGCTGGCATTTGCAAGGGACTAAGACAAAAATTTTCCTATTTGGGTAGGTAAATATATTTGGAAAAAAAAAATAAAGAAAAACATGTTAAATATTGGAAAGTGAAAATACAAATATCTGAGTTACTACTTCTGGCATAATAGAGCAAAAAGCACAACAATGAGATCAGCCTCAGAAATCCAGATTATTTGCTGGCAAGTTATTCTGCTATTAATTTTGATTTGCTTGGTTGATTTTTGTTTGTTTGTTTGTTTTCAGGGGGCTTTGTTTTCTTGTTTCTCTGAAATACAATGAAACCTTTTTGAAAATCCAACCAATCAACTGTACTAGGCAGATTTCCAAAGCAAACGCATCTTCCAAAGCCTATTGAAATCAAAATAAAGGCCAATGTAAATATAGAACTGTTTTCCGTTATTTGGAGACCATTCTATATAATTAGCTGTCTCAAGCAGTCTGGTCTCTTGGGTATTGAGCCCAAACAGGCTTAGCTCTCTTCCCACAAACTATTACATGCTATATTGAAAACCATCAGAAAGAGTGCAAAGCAGCCCAAGACATGCAACTGAGCAAGACTGAAACCTCTTCATGACAACTTCTTCTGCAGTCCTCTTCCTTGTAGAATTTCTGTTGAAATGCATGAAAGTCATGAAGTGGTGCATGGTTTGGCCTACCAAGCATTAGCTGAGGGAGATCTTATGTCCAGTAGAAATCTTCCAAAGCTTCTAACTGTTCTTTTGGGAAAGAAACTAGCAACTGAGTTCTGGGTAATAAAGACCAAAAAACCCAAACTGTTTATTTGGGGGGGAGAGGGTAGGGCACAGGGAGAGGGGCAGAAACAAAAGATAATCCTTACCCTGGTGTTTTTTCAATATACTTTCCAAAAAATGAATCATTAAAATTTTTTTCTCTGCAGAAAAATGGAGACTCCCATCAGTCACTTACCTTCATCTGAGAGAGGCATATAAAGCAAAGTCCCTTCTTCATCACCATACAAAATTGTACAGATCTTGACATTAAGTAGATCAGCCATTATCCTATATTCTGAGGACACATTTCTGTAAATTACTTGTGTTTTGATGAGGTTGTATTTTTTCTAGCAGGAAAAATGTCTTCACTTATCTAGCCAGCTCCATTAACATCTCCAGCAGTTCTGTCTGATCACTTAACAACATCCCCAGCTGTGACAGGTATGTTCTCTCACTATTTAGCACAAATGGTACTCAGAGTGATTTGTAAACACTGAACTCAGTGAGAAATGAGGGTATTCGGAATTTTATCCGTTATCTTATGAACCTCTGCACAACCTTGTTGGAAGGTATGTGAGTATTTTTTTCTCTGTTAGTGATGTTCATTTTGTCCTTTTAGAGCTGGGCTCTGGTCTTAGAGAAGTTCTTGGGTCTCTGTAATTCTCTCTGTGGTCCTGTGATCCCACTGGTGCTATCTCCTGCAATTCAGAGGGCATGGGATGCTGTCACAAGGTAGTTGAACTTGCTTAAATTAGGTAAACTACAGTGTAGTGAGGTAACAGCTCAGAAAGTCACAAATGGGCTTCATGAGAAAATGTTAAAAATGAGTAGAGTCTTAAAGGGAATAGTGCCCAGATGTCTTCATGAAGTGAAGTTTCATAATAACAGCCCTACAGAAGAGACTGCATGTATTTAGGCCCTGACTGAAGGGTGGAACTCCCCTTGTTATTAAACTCTACTGGGTTTGAGCCAGTGATTGAGATGTTCAAATCCATTACTAATCCCTTAAACTATTCAGTCCTTCTGGATGAAATTTTTTTTTTTTGGTTCCTAGTCAGATTTGTTGCTTAAGAATTTAGCATCTCTACTTTGGCTTTTCTGATGTCTCTAGATTAAATCTCTCCCGACCTTCAGAGGCCTGTTTAATAAAGTTTTACAGAAGAACTTTTACTGAGAAAAGAGACAGATGCAATCTTTAAACAGGAGGGTATTTTAGTAGTGATTACATTCCAAGAAAATGCAAAATAACAACTGTAAAAAATTCAGGTACAATGGTCTCCATTCCCCAGGTAGTTGCATCTTAGACATGCAAGGAGGTGCATTAATGAAGGCTTATGCATTTCATAAAAATATTCAGTCCAGACTAAATGAAATTTAGCCTGATGTTGGGGAAAGGACAAGATTGTAGTGTCCTTTCAGCAGCTTAGCTCCATCTATTTCATTCTTCAACCTCAGCCCATCATAATGTTCTCACTCCCTTCTGTAGTATATCCAAAGCAAAGGCAATGTGACAAATACAGAACAAGCACTGAAGTAATCAGTATGTGTCAGTAGCTGTGTGTTAAAAGAATCATTTGACAAACACTTTGCTAAGGCCCACCTTCACGTAAGAGGATAAAGTTAGTGCATGTTGGCCAAGTTTTGCAGCCCTCACTGAAAGCACCCCATGTCTTAGTTTGTTAGTTCCTTTTAACTTTATTAGTGGTTTGACTAACCAAGGATTTTGGAAATGCCCCATTACTCCTTAAAACACAGCATAAATATTAAATCTCAACTCAAAACCTGTTTCTTCGTTTTAGTTTGCTGTCCCCAGCTGCCATCATTGTAGCTTTTATGTTCAGGCAAAAAGAAGAAAAGCCTACTGAATGAGCAACAGGAAGAATATTAACCCAAGCTCATTTATCAGAATGTATCAGCAGGTGTGTTCCAGCAAGGGAAGGTCACCAGATATTCCTAATGCCATTGAATAAGCTTTTTTAAGGTATGATGTCTGTATGCCTACCTATTTTTTCTTAGGACTGAGACATAACAAAGACTGGGGATGCTAGGAGAATATTTTAACTTTTTAACTGATAGAAATGAAGAAAGCATCATGATAATAATGGAGGCATTAGGGAAAGGTATAGAAAGTAAAGAAAACAGATATTAGAATAATGACTGGATAAAAGTTACTGGCAGAGGATGTGTACAGAGAGAAGAAATAACATTAAAACAGACATGAAACAAACATCTGGGAAAGGAGAATGACCTGGGGGAAACAGTACCCCTGAGGAAGAACTAGCCTAGTCAGATAGATTACATTAAAGAGTAGTAAATCTGGATTTGCCATAAATCTCTGCTTCTCGTGTAAATGTTTTGTCTACTTACATTGTACTTTTTGAAGTTAGTATCTTTGTTATTTGTGCAGTGGGTAACAAGGTAGGAGTCCACGTGCAATTGAAGCTGCTTTGTGCAGCTGTCAATTACAAATGGCAGATGGTATAAAACTGGCAGAGGGTTTAGGAGATCACAGAATTGTAGAATGCTTAGAGTTGGAATGAACATTAATGATCATCAAGTTCCAATCCCCCTTCCATGGGCAGGGATACTTCCCACTAAACCAGGTTGCTCAAAGCCCCATCCAGCCTGGCCTTGAATACTTCCAGGCATGGGAGGGATGGGACATCCACAACGTCTCTGGGCAACCTGCTCCAGTTCCTCACCACCCTCACAGTTAAGAATTTCTTTTTAGTATCTAATCTAAATCTCCCCTCTTTCAATTTAAAACCATTACTCCTCATCCTTTCACTGCATTCCCTTACTACATAAAGAGTCCCTCCCCATCTCTCCTGTAGGGCCCCTTCAGGTACTGGAAGGGAAGTATAAGGAAAATGTATGAAGAAAACTAGATCAGGGAAATGTATATGAAAAGGTGTATAAGGAAAAGGGAGCACAGACAGAGATGGGCAATAGAATGATTGTGGCAGGCAACATGCTCAGAGGGCTTGAAAAATGCCATGAAAATTCTGAGATCTGCTCAGCATTAGCCATAGGGGAGTACAATGTCAATGATATGAGTGAAGACAAATGTGTGATTCCCATTAACATTACCGAAATATATACAGCTAAGTCCCCCACTGAGAGCTCCAACAGCTGGATCTAACAGCATGGATAATTTACTCTGTCTGTTTTCATGTACTTCTGTTCCATTGACCTGCTAGAATTTTCCAATTAAAACATAAGTTCTGTAAGTAGATGGAGCACTTGTGGGCACAAATGTCAGGTATGTTATTATTCATGCCAAATCCCTGTTGGAGGTAAGTTGTTGTAAGCAATGGAATTACAGCAGGGAAGAATTAGCCCTGGAGTAGTTAAAAATGTCTATTTATACAGCTGTTTCAGGTAGTTATGCATTAGGTAACATTTTGTAAGTGATGGTGGTGTTGCCATTATAGTGAGGAATGAGAAGAATAATACTGCAAATTTAACTGTATCTATGGCCACAGTCATAATTGTCCCATTAACTAAAGTACATTGGTATTCTCTTCCATTTTAAAGAAGGATAAAATCAAAATTATGGCAGGGAACATTTCCTGTTGTAGTTGTCAAACCAGCTATGGTAAATAAAACAACATCAATGCATGCTTTGTGAAGACACGAGGATTATTTTTCTGGTAAAAATTCAGCTAGATAGATGTTTCCACTTTTGGAGAAAATTATATCACAGTAGTAGTTTTGAGAAGTACATTGATTCTGCAGTCTGTTATTGTGAAAAGGGTCATTTTCAAATGAAGAGAAAATAAAGTCCTTCTCCTCATGTTTATCTATTCACTGCCCAAGCAGAAAAATACAGGGAACACTTGAGTCATTTGCTTCACAGTCAAACAACCCCCTGTGCGGCCCCACCATGTACAGCTGTAAAACTGGTAGGTTTAGCAGTCATGTCAAAGATAAACTGTGATGAAAAGATGAATGCTTCTTTTTCCCATTTGAGCTCCTCTACATACCAACCCTCTGAACTGGGACAGCTTTTTTGTTCGAGGCACATGGCAAGAGAAGTATTTGCAATGACAGTGTCCTTTGCTCAGCCTTGTGAAGGGAATTAAAAGGAATCAGAGATGCACTCCTCCTAAGAGTAATCCCATTTCTCAGTGTAAGAGCAGCCTGGAGGTACCCTGATGGCTGGAAAAAAGACTCTTCTGCCCCCAGTTCTCACCCTGGGGAGGCTTTGGATGAGCAGTGATTGCTGGTGCCCTCGGAGAAGCTAAATGAGCATCACAACTCCATCCCACCTGTGATACAACTTGCACTGCTCATCCCCACATCATAGACATTGACTGAAACCAGACATACTGGGATGACAGTAAGTTTGAGGCTGGCAGGTCTTGGGACATGTTTTTTCAGGATGCCATCATTCTATAATAGCAGCCATGAGCGGCTGGCTAGGGCTATAGCATATTTGCTCAAATGATGATTTGGTAGTGATTAGGTCATTTGCAAAAGCAGATGAAATTACCATTAAGATTTTTCAGAAGAAAATAAAAAATTATATTCAGGTAAGGGCCTCAATATAAATCAGAGTAATATCTCCAGCGTATAAATTTCTTACAGCCTTTGGAAGCATACAAAACGTCACTCTCCAGCAACATTTTTTCTGCAGATGCGCTGCATGGAGATAATATTTCAATAACTTTCATCTTGTTGACCATGGACCCAGAAGAGAAATACTTATTTGCTCATTCAGAGTGATTACAAAGAGAACTAAATGGAATAAAAAAATATTGATTCCTGAGCAGAAAATATTGGCAGTTTGCCCACATATCACTGCTACACTTTCAATTGCTCATTGCCACCTTAACACAGAAGGAAACATATAGCCTATGTGAGAGAACACTAAAGATGCCAGTCTTGGAAAACAAATATCCCAGTTACACAGTCAGCAGCAAGGACACTACAATCTCCAAACCAAATCACTCTTTTAGTAATTGGGATAGTTGCTCAGAAGGGAAAGGAAATGATGGGGGTGAGAGGGAAGGTGTAATGTGGAAAATGGGAAGTGGGATAGCATGTACAAAAATATGTAATCAAAAGGAGGCAATCCAAAATGACAGCCGTGAGAGAAGTGCAGAAACTTGAAGCCTGACCCAGCCGTTCTGCGAGGTCACTTCTCAGAAGTGAGTGGGTGGATGGACACAGGAGAAGCATTGTGTCATGACAGCCAGCTAGGAGCTGCAGAAAAGCAGGTGGCAGGTTGGTGAGTGTTTTTGAGCCTTATCAGTCACTTTTGGAAGAGTGGCTGAATATTATGTATTGTAGTAATGCAATTTTGATAACAAGCTACTGGTACTGTCACAGGTATTAAGCACAAACACTTATTACAGGATTATATAGATTATTCTAAGTTACTATTACCATGTAGACTGAACTACCAATGACCCCACAATCAGAATGTGTAGAACGAACTTTCGCAAGAGGATAGGTGAGGTTTTGAGAATGTAGGCATGGGATGAAGGGTTATAAATAGACATTTTGAGTGGCTGATTACCCATCAATAAAGAAATACAACTATGAGACGGACTAGTTTTAGGTCCTAAAAAAATAAATACCCCTTCAACAAGGAGGTATGTGTGGCTAGATTGTGTTAATGATGCCATTAGTTACTTTGTGAGGATGTTACCCCTCAAAAGCTGTGGAAGGAGGACAAGAACCTGGTGGTGAGTAATTGTACACACATCCTATAACTAAACCATAAAAACGGTATTATGTATGCCCATATCTAATTATTTTGAACAAAGACATCTTTTAAAGTGTATGAAGACTGCAACTTAATCAATTAGTTGTGCAATTACCAATGTTTCAGAAATAGGTATGCAGAAATTATCGCTTTGTCACCTTGCAGCACTGTACATATGAGTATTATCTTACTACTTCTGAAGAGAGTTGTATCTCCAATGATTGTGTTTGGCCTAGTTATCCAAAGGTTTGGCTGTAATTTGGATGCAGCAGTATGTATTAGTAACAAAGTGAATGAAAAAAAGCATGTATTACAGGTAGAGGTGATGAGTCAGTTCATTGAGGAGGTTAATTTTTTTCTGATAAGGAAATGATCTGGGGATGCAACAGTCTCTGAATTTCTGCCACTCAGCCAGCTGGGCTGGGAAGGAGCAGTTAGTAGCCTGGGCTTGGTAGCCTCATAGAGCCTTGAAATAGGCCAGTCACTTGCTGTGCCTGTAATGGAGTTCTGCCTGTGGGTTTGCCTGTTTGGATAAGCTAACATTGACTCAGTCAGGCTGTGAATTTACCTAGAAGCTCAGCTTATCCTGAGCTGGCTTCTGGGGTGGACTCTGAAGCTGTACTTAAAGGCTTAGGGGTGTTTAGAGTGAAAGATGGGGACTTGGTAGGTAGAAAATTGGGAAAAGAACATGTTAAAAAGTTGACAGCAGTTATTCCAAGGTCTTGTGATAAGTGATATTTTTTAGAGTTCTGTTATGTCGATATAACAGCGTCAGCACTAGTTACTGCAAAATAATATAAAGCTTACCCAAGCAATTTTTCTTCAGGACCCCCAGAGGCATAAACACTGCATTCTTCCCAAAGCGGAGCAGAACTCAATATTTTAATTTGAGGCAGGATTAAAAAATTTCAAGGCAAATTTCAGAGGGAAAAAGCACATTTCAACTCCATAGGACAACCCCCACTGCCTGTTCTCAACAAAGAACTTGAGATTCTTTTTTTACAGTTACTGTTTTTTGATTCACATATTTGAGCAGTAGTACTAACATACCCTGGTTTATGCTCCATCTGTTTGAAAGAGGGGAAAGGGTTATGGCAACCCCCTTTTTTTTTTTTTTTGTAGAAGTAAGCTACAGATTGTCTCATTTTTGGAGGCCCTGTACTTGAGAAAAGCTTCCTGCTCAACTAACTTCCATTAGACTAGTGGCATTTGTTGATATATTTAACAAACAAGCCAAATAAGGATCGAGCCAGTTGAATTATTCCGTCTGGCATCTAAAGGCTTAAACATGCATTTATTATGCTACTTATTGCCCAACACTCTGCGTGGCATCATTGTTTCCCAAGCTACCTGTCTCTGAGAAATGCCTCTCAGAAAGCAGGAGCTCAGCTAATGAGATCAGATGTGCATGACAATCTCTTTTCTCCCACTTGAGCCCACCAGCAAAAATTCTGGAGGCTGGGATTTTGCAAACACATTGTCTTCCCATGGCTTCTCCCTGCACTAAAGCTTATTGATTTCCTGAGATATCTATTTTACCCCTCAGAACCCTTCTGCATCAACAGAGAATCTTGTCGTTTGTGTTGTGGGGCATCCAGTGAGTATCAGAGAAACTGGGGGAATGGGGGAATTTCTATTTATATTTCATGGAGAGACAAAGATTTTAGGCAAAAATCCACTGAGCATTTAAAGAATTCATTCAAACTCTCTTCTCTGTGATCCCTAAGCAAAATAATACCATATTTCACATAGAAGGCTTTTTGATATTTTTGCAAGCAGTAGATTGTGTATTGGACTAATGTTCAGGACTCCTGAGTTCAGTTCTTAACTCGGCAATTTCTGGGTGACCATGGCCTTACCTCTGTTTGCACAGTAAAGGTAAAGCAACAACATTGGTACAGACCTCTTTTGCAATCTAGAGTTGAATCCTTTACAGAAGAATCGGGTATTATTCTTTTCAAAGCAGTGGTTAATAGCAACATCTTATGTGTCTTTTCAGAGACAGACAAAGCTGAATTTGGGAGGTCAATTTGGGAGGTGGAAGCTTCTTTTGATAGCATTGGGGTGAGAGTTTTGCAGTCCCAGCTCCCCTCCCTTTTTCAACTCCTCCTTAAAGAGCACTAGGTGTAATTTAACTACATGGAGTACTGATCTGGTAAGACACAGAATAAAACCCTAACAACATAAGCAAGTGGAGAAAGGGAAAAGAAAAAAAGAAAGAAAAGGAGCCATAAACTGCTTATAAGTGCTTGTTATATTTCTAATGCTTTACCAAGTTCAGTCTTCAGTACCCCAAAGGATAGTCTTCTCCTTCATTCTCTTGCAAGTTTTTTCAATGACCAGGAGAGGATGCATTCACTTGAAATAAATCAGTTATCCACATATTAGGCCAAGGCAAGAGGAAACCAAAGTACATAAGAAAAGCAGACAACAGGGTCTGCAAACACTTGTGAAAACACAGGAACAAACAGCCGGGTGTACTGGGGTTCATCTTAGCCAACTTTAGTGTCCACCCGGGGGACATATATGCTTGTTCACTAAACTCCCTCTTTGATAAGGGGGGGCTAGGTACGTACAGTGTGTACAGAGGAGGGCTGACATAATTGTTGTCAACTGACTTTTCCTGTGGAAAGACATAGACATTTCAGGATGCAGATCACTTAATTTAGAAGTCAATGGCAGACTGAGACAAATTGCACTCTAGGAATACTTATTTCTCTTTGCTGACCGGAACCAGAACCTGGGCAACAGCCCAGAAATCTATGTTGGGTCAGATAATTATAGCAAGAGCTTCCCACTGGGCTAGGAAGTATTTGAACAGCACAGTGAAACCCCTTTATACTTCACCCTTTGGGGCAGATTTACTCCCAAGAACATACAGCCATACCTCCTACAGACAGTTAATTATAAATGGGACATTACTGTGAGAAGTCTCAGAAGTAACCAATTACTAGGGGCAAAACAAAGTCCTCAGCTATGTCTTGGACAAATATTGTGACAGGAACTTCTTGTCTCATGCAGTCTGAATGATACCTCATGCCACAACAGTACTGCTAGTTATAAATCCTGCAAACAACAGATTGCTCTGTAAACAGACACTGGTGCAAGGTCCTGGCCCAAAGAGGTATTCATGATGGCAGGTCATTAACTCATTAAGCATATGTATTTCCAGCTGAGTGCTAATGAGCATTTTCTTTTTAAGTGGCCAATTTGACAGAGAAAGTGCACAAACAATGCTCCCCTCCCTCCCCCCCCCATCATCTCTGATAAAACTGTTTGATAAATACAATCTACTTCCTTCTGCCTATGAAGTTGTTGAAAAGAGTCTGACTTTATCTGTAGCAACTGCTGAACAGTATCTGCCAACAATGCAGGAGTTCCTCCCATGTACCAGAAACCAGTAACTGGTGTATATCAAGCACAGATTTTATCTGCAATACAGTGAGGACTCAGAGGAAACACAAACTATTAGCTGAGATGGTTGTGGTGGCGGAGGAAGAGGGGGTGTAGCACACAAATCTGTAGGAAATTTGACTTCATTAGTTCTATTGTGATTTTGGACATTTGTTTTAATCTGCAGACCATCAAGTGAAGAAGTAGTATCACTGGGGTCAAAGAGAATTAAACTTATTAAGTAGAAGCCCTGGCACTGCTACTGCATCTGCACTCATTTCCTTTTGCTGAAAATGAATTCTTTGCAGGCAGCACTAAAACACTTCCTATAAGAGACTTTGTCTTAGCCTCGTTATCATAAAATAATCTTTCAGATCAAGAAATGTTTCTTATATCTTCTTCTTGATTAGCCTAAAATCCCTGAAGAATTTTCCTTACTCATCTGTGGGTGGAAATGAGTAGTTAATTACATGATTTTTACCATACATGAAAAAAAAAGGATAGTCTTGTGCTTAAGGCATGATAAGAGGAGCTTGCGTTTTAGGTCCTAATTTGCTCCAGGGTTTGAAACATGTGAAAAAGACTGAAGAATGATAAAGGATAGTTATACCAGTTAATTTTGTGTTCTTCTTTTAGTACAGTATCTGCACATTCAATTTCATATTGGAATTACATGTTTGGATGTGTATGAAATTAAATTTTGTTTCTATTATTTAAAAATAATTTCAGGATACTCAGCAGGATTGTGATTGGTCATAGACTCACATTGTAATAGTTGTGCTCGAGGGCTAAAGGAACATAAGTAGCTTTCAGGAGATGTCTTACATGATTGCTCATTGAAAATTTTAATTAGCTTCCTGCAAATATGCTGGCTTGGAAAGTCTGGAGAAAACTTGTTATCTGGAACTGTATCCTAATATTCCACTTTTCCAGGTGAAAATAAGATATTCCATACCTCTGTCTTGAGTGCTGGCTAAGCACCAATTCATAGCTTGCGTTGTCTTGTCTGGTAACCTGGATGCAAGAGGTACACAGAACTGACCCTACCACAGCACAACATAATGGAGGAGTGGGAAATTAGTGGCATATTCCTTTCACAAATAAAGCCATAGTCCTTCAAAAGTTGCTGCTGAGGAGACTGGGTGTATGGCCTTCACAGCTATAGCATTAAGTTCCAAAATCCTGTAGTTGGCAATGTTTGGCTGTCCAGAGTACCCTCATTAAAGGGTACATTTATAACTGAGTCATTAGGAAGGAGAGTGAAAGATCCCATCTAGGAAGCGCAATGAACTGATTATCAAAAAACTGCTGAGAGCATCACTTTCTCTATGTGAGAGAGGACACAAATACTGCCTTTGTACATATATTTATAATACTTCTAAGTAGATTAAGTCTTGTAACAAGCTTGGTGCTAGCTGTTTTGTTAAAATAAACTAAATGAGACACAGGAAAAAAAATCCAAAACGCCTAAATGAATTGGAAAAAATGTTTGCTCAGGAATTGGTCTGCTGTTTCTTGACACAACATGATACTACCTCTTCGTTGATGGCTTCTGAAGTAATTAGGAACACTCTCCGCTTGCATTAATTACTACAGAGTCTTAAAAGAAACAATAGTTCTTTCCAGAAGGGAAGAAGTCTTTAGGATGTGAGGAAATCTGGCATTAAATCTGCAAATTGAACATCAGTCCTGGATTAATTTAATTTATGGGCATGAATGAAGGGATTTAACCATGAAATGAAATCATGAAACAAAGGCTTCCTGTCACTGTGTGAACAAAGCAAAATTAGAAGTGTCTGGGAAGGAAACAATGTTGGTAACAAATACAGGCAAATTACCTGTTCTGGTTCCCAGAAAATCTGGATTGTCTTCCACTCTGCCATGGCATTGCTACAGGATTTGGGGTAAGACTCTAGAATGAGATGTCTACACAGATTTTGGTGAAGAAGTCCTGTTTTAGGCACTGATATGCCTCTAGTTATTGGCACAGAAGCTTCTTCCTTTGGCACATGGAAATGTCAGCCTCCAGATATTACTTTCCTCAGTAGGCTTTTGCATTCCTCACTCCAACTGCTGCACAGGTCTAGTAAAGCAGGGTATATATCTCATGCTAAAGACAAGTGAGTCCTATGTTATATAGACTCTGTTTCTGCACCTGACAATGTATTTATATATGCAGGTGTGGAATTTTTATAACATCAGACTTGTTGCACATGTTCTGAACATCTTCCCAGAAGGAATGGTGCTATATGTTGAGTCAGTCATGCTACCTCTGAGTAAGTAGATAAGTAATTGTGTGTTGGCAACACACAAGAGAGAGAGCAACACCAATTTATGAAAGGAGTAATCAGAAGAGACATGAAAGAAACAGAAGTATAATTTCCACACGCTAGGAGGTGTTTCCACACACTAGGTCCTACATACCCAATGTAGGACAAAAAACAATAAACATTTCCTTCAAAATCTCACTACTTGTTTTCATTCTGGAATAATTGAAGTATCAGGATAAGTGGGAGATACCACACTGACAGGAACAAAATAGGCTTCCATCTTTCCCACACTACTGTTCCCAGGTGGAAAATCTTCTCAATGTTGTTGAAAATTTTAGAAGTTTACATGTCGATTCTTCACCACCACCCCCCAAAAATAATCTTCTGCTGGCTAAACCATTTGTCTTGATAGGAGGATAGAAACATTAACCTGATTCTGTGGAAATGGAGACTCTAGTTTTCTCTCCATGGATGCATTACCTTTCATGCAGTCAGAAGGAAACAAACAATAATTCTTTGAGCTACCCACTTTGTTAAAGCAGGTTTTAAAGCCATCAACGGAAGATGAACTAATGATTCCATGGAAGGAGAAATCATTCTTAAACTATTCAAACTGGTATTTAATACATGTTTCTTCCCAGAAGAGGCACATGACTAGCCTCAAACTGCCATCCCAATTATCTTCAGAAGAGCCAGAGGTGTTCACTTTTTAAAAAGCACATTTTCTTGGCTGGCACCATCCTGTTACAGTTCACTGACTGATTTGACAGTGTAGTTTCTTCTCCAGTGAAAATACATTATCATTTTAGATATACAACACAGGCAGGACTAAAATGGATGAACATATGTTTCTTTGAAGGCTGTTTGCTAACAGTAACTGCTTTTACTTCCAAAAAAATTTGCGAGGAACTCCTCTAGCATTTATCTCACAGTTATAGAGAAAGTGAAAAACAATTTTCAAAGATAATTCTTTCAAAACCAGTATGAAATTTATCAAGTAAATTATTCAGTGGTTCAACCAATCTGAACCGCTTTGAACCAAGGTTCAAAGTTGGTGGCAAGGATATCTTGCTGTAATTTATCACACTCAGAATATAAGTAAGATGAATCAGCATTAAAACAGAGAAGCCTCAGTCAAATCAAAGCTGCAACACTTCCAGAGAAGATAGAGTATAGTCACCTTAGACTTGAAAATGGCTAATTTTCCTCTGTGTTTGGAAATCTCTGCAAACAGTTTCCCTGAGGAAGCAAGGTCAGCTTATAGCTATCAGCAAATAGGACCTTGACCATTCTGCATGAACCAGACACATCACAATTCAGATAGGAAAGACCTATCCTATCAAGTGCTCTTGTTCAGAAGGCCCTTTCCTTTTTTTTGTTGTATATAATGTATAAGTAGAGCAAAGTCAAAAGACTGTTCTGCATAAAAGTGGACTGCAGAAGCATCTAAGTTTAATGAGAGACAGAATAAGAGATCAGAAATTAAGGAGGGCTGTGCTGGGCAGTGGGTGTTGCATAGATATGAAAACAATGTTCTTGCAAATACTTATGATCTTGCATCAGTAGAGAAATAAACTCCTTTTCCCTGTTGCCATCTGACACATATAACCCAATGATAAAAAAACTCTCTGACAAACTACATTGAACTACTATTTTCAAGTTGGAGTTTCTTTCTGTGCTTCTAGATAAAGGGGCATCAGCCTAATTTTCCAGACTAATGGGAAAAGTTAATCTAATGCACCCCCATGGGACTGCCATAGCTGTTTCTCTGTAACTTTATTTCTTCATTTCACTAAGTATGTGGCCCCACTTCAGGTATGAATTAGTCTGAATTGCAATAGAAAACATATGAGTGACACCACTGACGCAGGTCACTTGAGCTTGGGTGTATACATGGCATAATTTTCCTCTTGTGATGGCCAAGTCATGGCTATGTTTTCCCCCGTGTTTTACAGAAAAGAGAGCTGAATAGGATGGAAGGAGGACATGAAATAGTTATAGCATAATAGATGACAGGAAATTAAATAATTACTTTCAGTTCTTCTGAAGAACAGAAAGTTAGCCCTGTCAAGAAATTTCGTGTTTCAGAATAGCATAGAAACTCAACAACAAATAATAGACATAGATAAAATCATCACATTTTCTTCCAAACCAAAACCAAACCAAACCAAAAAACCCAAACCCAAGATTTAAAGCTACAAGGAAGGCTTGATTCCCACTTCATTAATTACACACAGGAAATCTAATTCCCCTTGAGGTTTTGCTTCAGTCCATTCCTCTTCTTCTTCTTGCTTTCATGTAGTAAATTTTCATGCAACCCTGCAGTTCACTCTTAATCAAATATGTCTTCTTCTTCTTCTTGGGAGAGACAATTACAGTTCTTTGACTTTTTTCACCATACAAAGTACTTCCCATGTCCGAATTTGATTAATGGCTGCCTTCTCTTTGTTTTTTTTTTTTTTTTGTGGGTTTTTTTGTTTTTTGTTTTTTGTTTTTTTTTTACAGAAGGCTAAACCCTGGCTGTTTTATTTATGGAGTGTTTTTCTTCATTAATGACTAAAGGACTCTTTCTCTCCATTGCACAGTTGGGTAGCTGGAGAAGACTAATTGAAAACCAGCCAGGAATAACCCTGTAGAGGAAGGCATTTGCTACTACAGGAAATTAAGAAGCTGGCAGGAAGGGGACTGGCTTGTTTTCAGATAAAAACCTATTTATATTCTGAAGTGCAGCTTGACCTACCTGTTTGAAAGATAAAATTTTGTGCAAGGGAGAAATGCCAAGAAAAGAGTCTTGTACCATCTTCAGCTTCAAATCTGAGTTTTTGTGTGTGGTTACTCTTGATCAAGAAGCCAAAATTGAAACAAAGGGATGTCTTATTCAAAAACAATGCCTACTGAATAATCAAAATCTGGCATGTCTTTTTATTGTTTCAGAGTCAAAGAACACTCAGAAGCAAAGCTCTCATGTTTGGAAATGGCCTTAAATTACTGGGCCTCATTTTTTTTTCTGTATAAAGTCCATGACACTAAGAAATTGTATACATATTCTGTGTATCCATATGATGCTCCATATTTTTGTATTTATAGTTACCCTGTCTGACTAGCAGTTAAGGAGACTCAGCACAATTAAAATCTGAATGCAATTAGTGTCTAAAGATGCAGCTTCTATAGGCAACAGATATATCTTCAGTAAATAAAACAAGCAACCTGAACTTTCTCACTGCAGGGAAAAAAATCCACAGTATTTATCAAATTGTTACAGCATCTGCAATAATCCTCAGCAGCTACAAGTACTATGAAAACTGGAAACAACTGGATAAGCCAAGAGCCTAAAGCCAAGAAAACACTGACATACTAGTATTGTAAAAGCATCAAGGTAGGTACTTCCTTGCTCTCTTCAAGACTATATGTTGGATCCAGGCAGTTTTGTCCTAAAACTGAAATATCCTGTGGTGAACCTGAACCTCTGGCCATTTGTTCTTCTGTGACCCATTTGAATTCCTTGACCTCCTGTAAGCCTAAAGGTATTACCAAAAATCCTCTAAACCTTTTTTTCTTCTGTCTGCATTAGCTGCCAAGTGCTTCAGTCTTCCTACCATCTGCTTTTTACCAGACTCTTTCAGTTTCCGACCAGCTCAGATAGGAAGTGTAAAATGGTACTGACTAAACGGTTTGCCAGGAGTGTAGCTGAAAGGATACTTTTTAAGCTCCGGAGTGAAACATTTACACAGACTTAAACTGCAACCCACTGAGATACTTATTTGCAATATGTCATCTAGTCATTTACTTGCATTGAGGGTGCTTATTTTGACTCTGAAGAGTGGAACTTTTTTATCAGCATACCGTACTTCAGCAATCTGAGACTAACTTCCTATGCTCAGGAAAAAAAAAAAACCCAAACACAAACCTACTACTTGCATTGAAATTGCCTCAAAGCATCACCATTTCCCGAAAACTGCTGTCTGCATGAAGTCAATAGCTGTGCCATTTACTGTATGAAGGGGAAAAGAAATGAATAATGTCTTAATAGCTGCCATCGATGTGGGCTGGTACAAACCACTTTAGCTGCTTGATGGACTGCAGAAAGAGTAATTTTCTGTGAGGAAACCACAGGGTACTGAGCTTTAGGAAAAAATATTCAATCACTAACTAAGCCAAAATGTATCACGGAATCTCTGGTGGATAGGAGAATCATTTGACAGGTGTGCTCTGGTGGCTCCAGGAACTGTGAGCCATTGAGAAGCTTTCTTTTCTCAGAAGTTTTTAATTATAACAGCAAGTTCTTCAAATATTTGGCAGTGGAGAGGAAAGAATGGTAAAATCAGAGAAAAGTACAAGGTAGGAAAATATGGAAGGAAGCAACAAAAAATAATTAAAGATATTATGAAATCTTAAGCCAAGAAAGTTTTCATTTTTAAGCTAAAACATAGTTAATTTGGCACTACGATGATGCTTTAAATGCTTACATATATATATATATATATATATATATATATATGAACACCTGATTATGTATCTACTGTTATCTTTTTTGTTGCATGTTTTAATGTGAGAACAATGCAGACTGGCAAAGTAATCTGCTCCTGTAGAGTGTTTGCAATGCCATATTCACAGTGACTCAATGTCTCCTGATAGTGAAGGGACATAACAGACCTCCTGCAAATAATGAAGCTTCTCCCACATTGGGAGAGGGTAAAGCTTATTTGTTTTTCTCCTTTTAAATGCAATAAGTAAAGACTTATGCTAGACACTGATGTATTAGCGACTGAAACCTAGTCTCTGTACCAGAAAACACAAGCAGCATTTTTAAGGTATTATGGGTGGCAAAACAAATAGACTGTCATAAACAGAATGTCTAATGACAGTCAGTATATGGTCACAAGAATAAAGACATAGCTTGAAGTAATTTAATTTAATTTTTTTAATTAGACTGAAATTACACACATTGCTAAGTACGGGAGGTCTGATGCTTGATGGAGACTTGCTAAGCTACATGATGCTTAAAAGTAAATGTTCAACTATGAACAAACTCAAACATATCTGGTATTTTCTCTACAGCCAAGATACTGTACTGCCAGAGTTGATCAGCCAGTTCATCTACCATTTGTCCCTCTCTGTCTTTGCAGGTCATTACTAGCAATATGTTGGCATAGGATGATGGTATGCTCCATAAGAAGTTCCACCACATGGGTCATGTGCACTTGACTTCATCTGGTCTTTGGATAACTGCTCATTGTTCAGTTCATCATAAATCACCCCTAGCATGGCTAATTCCCTAAGGTACTGAATACCTTTCTCCATGGTGGTCCATTTACCTCATTGACGTAGAAAATGTTCTTTGAAGAGATACCTTTCCTTCACACCTGATGGGAGTCACTTCCAGAGGCTGAGGATTACTTTGTTAATGCCCCCTTCCTTAGAAAGGGATCCCAACTACCCTCTTATTCCAGAACACTGGTCCCATTATCCCAACATTGGAGCAGCCAGGCGACTGTTCTCACCTGGATGACGGCTGAAATCCTCTCGCATATCTTGCAGCTCACTCAGGGACAGAGATCAGGTGGTTATAATTTCATTTATTACTTCTTCCTCTCCCTTCAAGAAAGAGGAGGAACCCTCCCACTGAGCTTGAGTAGCTGCAGGGCCTGTTGCTGGGGATGATCTCTGTGTGGTATTCCTAAATAGTTGTTCAACCCTAAACAACATCTGAAACACATTCAGGAGATATAGCAATAGGAACACATGCTGGTTTGAACATTCCAGAAAGGTACAATGAAGGAAGGTGTCTCCCCCATAGATTGGCTGAGGAGAAAAATTGTAATTATTAATAGTTTCCGATAGATGGCTCCCGAGGTACAGACATGATGGCAAAACTGAGTACAAATACCAGATTAGTCTCATGACCAACAATTTTATCTTATCATAAGGCAGCATTAAAGAGCACAGCAAAATTGTAAACTTGACCCAGCTCCCAGAGGTGACAAACAGCAGAAGAGGGGACAAATACAGCAAGTGTTACATAGAACAACTCTGAGAACAAGCACAACTTTGAAAGAAAATAAATCAACATTGTGATCAGTGACTGTCAACCTAATATAATGAATGCTTATAACAAATTTGTTCTAATGCACTCTGGTCAGATTTCTCATTATTTCCACTCAGCATGCCGCACACTGAGTGCCAAAAAGGACTGTTGTGGTGTAACCCCAGCCAGCACCTAAGAACCACACAGCTAATTGTTCACTCCCCACCTCCTCCTCACCCCCCACAGTGGGATGGGGAGGAGAATGGAAAAAAATGTAAAAGTCATGGGCTGAGACAAAGACAGTTTAATAGGACAGCAAAGCAAGACATCATCATCATAATAATAACAATAATAATAGAATACACAAAACAATTAATGCACAATACAATTGCTCACCATCCGCTGATTGAGGCTCGTCCCATCCCTGAGCAGTGATCATTACCCTTTGGCCAACTTCCCCAAATTTATGTACATATGTATATAGTTTATAAGTTTATATACATATATAAGCATATAAGTTTATGTACATATATAAGTATATAAGTTTATGTACATATCATATGGTATGAAATACCCCTTTAGGCAGTTTGGGTCCTTGCTGGCAGAGCACAGGAAACTGAAAAGTCCTTGACTTAGTGGAATCACTACTTAGCAATAACTAAAACATCATTGTGCTATCAACGTTATTCTCATACTAAATACAAACACAGCACTATACCAGCTGTTACGAAGAAAATTAACTCTATCCCAGATGAAGCAAGGACAGTACCAAATTTTAACATCTTTTCCTGCATGTAAGAAATATAATAAAAGGATCTCCAATAGAGTGTCTATGAAGATGATCAAGGGACTGGAGCACCTGTCTTACAAGGAAAGGCTGAGAAACCTGAGTCTGTTTAGCCTGGAGAAGACTGAGAGGGGATCTCATCAATGCTTATAAATATCTAAAGGGCAGGTGTCAAGAGGCTGGGGCCAAACTCTTTTCAGTGGTGCCCAGCGACGGGATAAGGGGCAACAGGCACAAACTAGAACACATGAAATTCTGTCTCAACATGAGAAAAAAACTTCTTTAGGGGTGACAGAACACTGGAACAGGCTGCCCAGAGAGGTTGTAGAGTCTCCTCTGGAGATATTCAAAACCCACCTGGATGTGTTCCTGCTCATCCTGATGAGGTGAACCTAGTTTGACAGGAGGGTTGGACTTAATGATCTCCGAAGACCCCTTTCAAACCATACCATTCTGAAATTCTGTGATTGTGTAATGAATAAAAGCCTTATGCAGATCCTGCAGTTGAGTGTTGAATAGTTTAGCCTAGTGATCATTATATACAAATCTCCCCAAGTTAATCTTTTACATATAAAAAAAAAAAATTACTCAGCAAGACATTTTGCCATTAGTATGCCCTATAAGCACATAAAAACACTGACAAATTGTCACTATATTATATCATGTAATCATCAAGATAAAAACATAAATGCAGCGTTGGGTCATTCTGATACTGACAAATCTATGAACCTCTGAATAAATAACTCTTCCCCTGCGGTGCAATGATACATAAGCCTGTTTATCCTTGGACAAGAATGAAAAATGTACATGCAAGGAAAGCTGAAACTTGACCTGGAAAGCTAATGCTTACCCTGTATTTGACAAACCTATTTTATATTGTATACAGATCCACTACTGAAGTAACTATCCTGAGGAAAGGATTGGGAAAGATGAAGTATTGTGATCTCTTACCAATTCAGGATGGATTTTAAAGAATGTTGATGGAAAGCAATGATATTAATGAGTCTCATGTTTCAGATATAACCCATCTTTTCTGTAGTGTCTAATGCATTGGCTTTGACATACAATAAAATGATTGAACTTTGTGGATTATGCAGTAAACTAAATAATTCATATGAATGTCACTGAGACATTTTTCCCACTAATTGTGGTGATCCGATCCTATCTTCTGCCCCACTATCAGACAGTCATCAGCTAATGGATCAAAATACACGGAGTGGATTAAAATGATGATGTTACAGACTGTTCACCCAGATTAAAACAAAATATCTCTAAGCATATCAAAAAATTATGTATAAGATTAATAACCATGATGACAAGGAGGATAATGTGTTAGTACAAATACAGAGATAAGCCTTCACTCATGCATGACCAGGGCTATAATAACATGGCAGACTGAAGCCATAACAGATATGCCCAAATTGTATTTTGAGTTGTGCTACAATAATACATTTAAAACCAGATTTCACTTCTCAGACAGTGAGTTGTGGTGTACATGCACAGGCTACTGCTGGAAGATGCCTTTTTGAACACTAAAGACCCTCCATGCCCAGCCTTGCCACTAGACAGAAAAATGTATTAACCTGTGTGTGGAGGGGGGCAGCCCAGGAGGCACTTCTGGAGGCTGCCCAAAAAAGGTGGTTGATATCAAGGTGCCCAGTGGCATACTGGGACAGGGACTCCCCTCATAGGCATTGCACAGCCACTCTGCAGGGTGTGTGTGGAAGGGCGGGGAACAATATCTGCTTCTTGCCACTAATAGGAATAAAAGGCCATTGGCTGTGCTGGCCAAATTCTTCAAGTATTGATTAAGGAGATTTAGAACCCAATTAATCAGATGTGAATTATCAGCCTGGGGAATTTCTGAAGCTTCAACAACTGAAGTGGAAAAGCTTTGATATATCTTTGTAATACTCCTGTATCTGAATCTCTCTCTTTACAACAAAAGACACCAATAAAATTCTGGAACATCATCACAGACAGCTTTTTACCTTCTTTGAAACACAATATTATATATAGCAAATTTAAGAACATCTTCTCCTGTCCAGTCCTTTGTGTTTTAGGCTTGCTGAATAACAGGTATCAACAGGATCATATTGTCATTTCTGTTTGGTATTTTTACCTAACAAGTGCAGCATTATCATTTATTACTGTTTCTTAAATCACAAGTACACTACTTATTTTAAGAAGAAAGTAGACCCTACCATGTAATTTGTAGGCTACAGCAAAAATCTTAATAAAGGGCATTCCTTGGAGCTATGCGATTGCAGTTACAGATGTAACAGGAGATAGGATGCTTTCTTCACAAATTGTCATAAGGTGAAACCGGTTTTCATCCCTACACTACTTACTGAATCTTAAAGTGCACACACACAACCACACTATGGCTCCCCCGCCTTACATCCTGCCCATTTAGCTACCCCAAATCTTAATTGTGCTAGGCTGTGGCTGAATGTTTCAGAAAGCAATTTTCTTCAAAGAAGAAAATAGATGTTAATTGCACTTAAGGGCCAGATGCTGATCAGAAGGGTGACAGCTTGAAAACCAGATACTTGACTTTAGCAATGATTCCTATTATCTTCATGTTTGGAATAAAATTTTTCCTACTTGTCTTTTCTCACTGGTATCTCTTGTTCCTTGAGCTACAAATCTCTCATTTATTCTTCCTTCAACCCTATGGACACAGTAGTCCCTCCTGCATACAGCCAGGCACCAGCAGATACCTAGCCCAGAGCACTGGCATTTAGATAACCAGGGAACTCCACAGGCATGCAAAATGGTTCCAAAATGCTTCCAAAAGTACACAGTCCTGAAAATAAGATGTTCTGTGCCTTTGCCTGTGTAAGAAATACCTCTTGCTTCTAACTACTGCCCAAGCAGAGAGACCTTGTTGGCCTTCTGGGGCAGGCTCACAGCCCTTGCATTTCTAGTTGAACCTGTGGTAAGGTCCATAGCTAGCCTGTAAGCAGCAGAATCCTCACTTTGAATATGTGGGGAAAGGAGAGGAAGCAGAAATCTGTAGATTTTATTATGACTGAGCAGAAAACTTTTTACAGATGTGGAGAAAAAACCACCCCAATAATAGGACCTTCCTTTTGCCAATTTTTCTACTTCAGAAACTCACTAGCAGTCTAAATGTACATGGTAGCACTTCAAGTGTTACACTGAACAAAGAGGCAAATGTCAAAAAATTATTATAAAAAAGGTGAGATCAAAGCTTGGAAAAGTAAGTGACACCATCACTGAGATTTTCACACTTCATTATTGATTTTTAATGGCCGAAAATTTTTTGTAGTCATCTTGATGTTTGGAAATGCATCCATTATGTGCAATACTGTGTTAGGTAATCAATCTAACATTTTTTTTAACTAGTGGGAAAGTGCTTCAGCTATTCAGTGGTCATTATTTTTTCCCTATCCTGACTGGCTGAAGAATCTAATACCAGAAAACCAAAACCAAAACCAAAACAAAGAACCCTAGCAAAACCAAGGTCTTACACCTAGCTTTCATATGTAATTCTGCAGATTAAAGTTCAGAATTTTCACTCTGTTTTTTTGCAGATTATCCAACATTCATACATAACTTAGAATGCAGCTTGGAATATTTGACTTATTTTAATGGCCAAATCTGGTTACCTTGAAGGTGAAGATGAGTGAGAATAAGCTTCAAATATGAGAGCAATGCATATTCTCCTGCCCATTGTGAAGCATTCTTTAAAATATGGGCATAATCAAGGGTCCTTTCACCCACGCCACAAAGATATTCACGCACACACCCATACATCTGCATGCAATGCCACCCTTACCAATGAGATAGCAATAGAAGTGTGTGAGCCTGTGCTCTGACTTTTCAGGATTGCTGGACACCTTCATATGCAATAATTTCAAATTGGCTGCTGTGGTTAAAACTCATTAGTCTCTAGACTGTATAAAACTGCACTTGTTTTCATTAGCTTGCTGTAGCTGCTGTTTTGCTCTTTTGGCACTATACCAGGTAACTATAGTACTTGCTTTCATTTATGTTATGTTACTGCATCAAAGGAATTAGCATAACATGTGGCATTACTTCAGTATCAAACACTGAATAGAAACACTTAGTTTCTTCAACAGCCTGTGCTCTCTGCAGCTTTTAAAAAGGAACATTTAAAATCAGGGTTTGCCAAAGCCTTTTTGGTCTCACTCCATGGTATAATTTCATGTACTACTTGTTTGCAAGGTTGATGGGGGAGTAACATTATCAAAAAGTTCAACTTAAAGCAGTGAGGAAAATAAAAGAACGTCAAAGCCTTAGCAAGCAGAAAACAAAGGCCTGTTTTAATCCTGAGATCTGGGAAAGGACCTTAAAACCACTTGGTGAGGTAGGAATGCTAAACTGGGCCTGACCCAAGTAGCTGGAGCTACAGCTACAGACCAGCCCTCAGGCTGCTTAGGGAGAAAAGAAGAGGGCAGGCAGGATGGGGTGACAGACCCCCAGCCTCCACTCACACCCGGACAGGAGTTGAGGGTGCTCCACCTCTGCCCCACCACAGCGCGAACACCAGAGGACCTACTCTCATGGTGCGTACACCGTGGAGTGGGTGTTCTCCCATAGCTTCACCAATTTTTGAGACCTCCAGATGGGTAGAAGTACCAGGCAGCTGTGTTGTGTTGGGCACATCAGATATAGCCTCTAATGTCCCATTGACCCCATAGTAAACCTACTCCTGTTGCACAAAGAAGGGAAGCTCTTGGGCATTTGAGATTTAGCCAAGTAGTCTGCCTGGAGATGTGGCTTCGGTATGAATCTCTATTTACAAAGGACTTCCTTAATCATTTTGGATTAATTGCCTGGAGTTATTTATAATGTAAGAATGTGTGTGGAGCCACTCATGTGATTACCCCACCATCTAATCTTCTCCCTCTCCTGCTTTTGGTTACCTTTACATGAGAGGACAGTCTGTTTTACCAAGGGAAAAACCTAATCCTCCATCCTAAAGAAAACATTGTGAGAAGTATATTAAATACTGTGAAGTCTATAGGGTGGTGCTCAGCTCTCTTCCACAGGAAGGGAGGCCAGGCAAGTCCTAAGGAGTGATCACAGCACTGAGTAGAAGCAGCAGAGGCATTTTTCTCTTTCTCCTCTACCCAATCCTATGCAGACTTCACTTAGCTGTCTGGGCAGAGCCCTGTTCAGGTGATGCTCACCCAACAGTGGGTGTGAGGGCATGGTCCCATGCCACGCTCCACCCAGCAGCTTCTTACAGTTCAAGTAGGACACGGCCCTTTCTTGAGTGTCCTCCTTCTGCCCAGCAAAACCTCACACCAGCATGACTAGACAGAGTATTTTCTGTAACTGGCCTTTGGAAAGCCCTTTTCTTTACTCCATGGTCTGACAGTCAGAAGTTGAAAGCTACTGAAGAACAGCCTAATAACTGCTCTTCAAGAATGGAAAGAGTCTCATGAGGGAAAAGCTTGCAGGTCAGCTTCACATGCCCTATATCATGATGACTGTAGTCATCAAAATATGTCCTGGCTTCAACCTTTTATTTCCATCTCAATGGATGGCGTGTCATGACTTCCCATATGGTAACATGTCTTTCCTGAGCAGGTCTCTCTGCATCTCTCCTACATCTTGAGGGCAAACATCATGACACTTGGGTTTCTTCTAGGTAGCTACACATACATCACTGCACCGAACAACAGAGCTCTAATGTTATTTGCAGTGTTTTCTAAAACTTTCTCTATTTCCTGCCCACACAAAAAGCTTAAGTGAATTTCAAATCGCTACAAACTTCTCCCAGTAAAGGGGGTTCAAAGAAGTGAAGAAAGGAACTGGTCCTGAAAAAAAAATAACTGGGATCCTTCTTCACTCCTCATGGCAAGACTAGCATGACAGGCCTATAATTTTGGGGGTGGCTTTGCTCTGAGTCAGCATATCACAACCATGATGTTGCTATGGCATGGTTCCTGGCTGGGGGAACTCCTCCATCATGCTGCTTTCCAGCACTGTGCTTTCACCTGGGCTTTCTGAGCTACTGACAGACAGCAGATCCAAGTATCCTGAAATAATCCACTTGACAATATTGCACTTCAAATATGTAGCACTCCCCTGAGAGCTATTTCAACACAGTTAAATAGTAGTGTTCATTAGTAATAAATGCAAAACATGGAGATAAAATGTGGCATGCATGGATAAGGAGATATTTCATCCTCTGGATGTTTCCCTGAAGAAAGTACAACTCCGCCATATCAGTTCACCAGTAGCAGTAACATACTGCCGTCCCCTTCAAGGAAGCTTTAATTATTTAATGCCTGGGAAATTAAATAGATGGTCTTATTCATTCTGATATACTGCAGGCAGGTTTGATTTAGTAGGGAAGAGATATCTGATTATTCTGCCAAGAAATTAAAAAAACTAAGAGCAAAATTAATTAACTACTATAGTAATGAACAAGTGGCTCTAAAATTAATCTGAAATCTAAATTGAAGTGTATGTGGATGGGTGCTTGAATGAAATTCAATTGTCAGGTTAAGTCTAATGTGAGATTGGTGGTTCTTTAACATTTGTGATAAGTGGAAACTTCCCTTTCTTTGACTGATGAGAAGAAAAGTCTCCTTCCCTTTGTCAGACTCAGTTAGTTCCCTGGGTTAGGTCCTTACGTGAGACAAATCAGCCTTTCTGTGCACAGCACCCAGAGTGACCTCACCCAAATCAGCAATATTAACTTGCTAATACACAAGGAAAACAGTGAGTCAGAAGGCAACCCCGAGCCTCCAGTCCCATATCCTAAGTATGACCAAATGTGTGCTGTGAATACAGATACCCGCTTTATAAAGGTAACGCTGGCTTGAAAACTGAAGCACTTCCATGCTTCTCTTAATTGCCTTAGGCAGAAAAAAAAACAGTCAAAAAGCAGTAGAACCTGGACCAGATCCAAGCTTTTCCCTGTTGACAGTTACATGGGATAACACAGATTTATACAAGTAAAGGGTATAAGCTAGCTCCTTGGGCTTCTAGAAGTGCTGTGCTTGGAAATGGTCAAAGATGAACAAAGTTATACCAATACATAGCTGCTGGAAATGTACACAAAGAATTTAAGGAGCAAGACATTCATATCAAGAAGCCTGGGAGCTAGCAAATCTGCTATTTTCACAGAATCACAGAATCGTCATTGTTGGAAAGGACCTCTGACATCACCAAGTCCAACCATACACACACAAAAAACCCTTACAATCTCGGCCACTAGAGCATGCCCTGAAGTGCCACATCTACACATTTCTTAAATACCTCCAGGTTTCTTAAATACCTCAGCCACCCCCCTGCGCAGGCTGTTCCAGTGCCTGACCACTGTTTCAATAAAGTAATTCTTCCTAATATCTAATCTGAACCTCCCCTGCTGCGGCTTCGGACCGTTTCCTCCGGTCCTGTCATTATTCAGTGGAGAGAAGAGGCCAACCCCCACTTCTCTACAACCTCTTTCAAGTAGTTGTAGGGTGCAATGAGGTCTCCCCTCAGCCTCCTCTTCTCCAAACTAAACATGCCCAGTTCTCTCAGCCTCTCCTCATATGATTTGTTCTCTAGACCCTTCACCAGCTTGATGGCTCTCCTCTGAACACGCTCCAGTACTTCAATGTCCTTCTTGTAGTGCGGAGCCCAGAACTGAACACAGTATTCACTGTGAGGCCTCACCAGTGCCAAGTACAGGGTACACGATCACCTCCCTATTCCTGTTGGCCATGCTATTCCTGATACAAGCCAGGATGCTGTTGGCCTTCTTGGCCACCTGGGCACACTGCTGGCTCATGTTCAGCTGGCTGTCCACCAACACCCCCAGGTCCTTTTCTGTTGGACACCTCTCCAACCTTTCTTCCCCAAGCCTGTATAATTGCCTGGGGATGTTGTGACCAAAATGCGGGACCCGGCACTTGGTCTTATTGATCGTCATCCCATTGGCCTTGGCCCATCAATCCAACCTGTCTAGGTCCCTCTGTAGAGCCTTCCTACCCTCAAGCAGATCAACACTCCCACCTAGTTTGGTGTCATCTGCAGACTTACTGAGGGTACACTCAATCCTATCATCCAGATCATCGATAAAGATATTAAACAAGACTGGCCCCAAAACTGAGCCCTGAGGGACACCACTGGTGACCAACCACCAACAAGATTTCACCCCATTAATCACAAGTCACTGGGCATGGCCATCCAGTCAGTTTTTTATCAGTAGAGAGTACACTTGTCTATGCCATGATTTGCCAGGTTCTCCAGGAGAATGCTGTGGGAGATGATATCAAGGGCCTTACCAAAGTCCAGGTAGAAAACATCCACAGCCTTCCTCCCATCCATAAGGTGGGTAACACAGTCATAGAAAGAAATCAGGTTGGTTAAGCAAGACCTCCCTTTCATGAACCCATGCTGGCTGGCCCTGATCCCTTGTGCCGGAGAGCTCACTCAAGATGATCCTCTCTGTGATCTTTTCTGGTACCAAGGTCAGGCTGCCAGGCCTGTAGTTTCACGGATCCTCCTTCCAGCCCTTCTTGTAGATGGACATCACATTAGCCCACCCTCCAATCAACTGGTACCCCCCCTGTTGATCAGCAACAGTTGATAAATGATGGAGAGAGGTTTGGTGAGCTCTCCCACCAGCTCTCTGAGTACTCTTGGATGAATGCTATCTGGGCCCATAGACTTATGAGGGTCTAGGTGCAGAAGCAGATCATTAACTACTTCCTCCTGGATTATGAGGGGAGAGTTTTGCCCCTCTTTTTTGTTACAGAGGTTGTATTTCTGTCTTATTCTTGTCAATAATTTAAAGAGATTACAAGAGTTTTCTTTACCTCCCTGCAGGATACTACCTCCCACTCACCCTTGTACACTGTAGAGAAAACTTTATTGCAAAAATAATGAAGCAAGATGTTCTTACATATTATTTGAATTTATAAAGGTCCTAATGGCTTTTTTTGTAAGAGAAGCAGTAACAGGACATATCTGCATCTCTGTTTGTTAATGGAGAGCTTTCATTCAAAAGTAAGAAATTACAGTGTGTGAGGGGTGTGCTTTTTATATGTAGGGATAAGGCTTTCTCAATAGACAAACAGAAGAGGGGTGTGCAGCCTGGAGAACTGTTCTGTAAGTGTTGCTGATCTATTTTTCTCTATCAAATATCTGTACCAGACTGTTTGGGTGATTGATCCTGAATATTGAAGACTGGGGAATGTATCCCCTTCTGAGGAAAATAAAACAGAGATAATTTGTTTCTGATTTATACTGAGCCTGGTGCAGATAGTAATTGGCTCGGGTTTGATTCAGGTTCCCTTGAGGCTATGTGAGAACTTCAAGTTGCATCCAGATGCTGGCATGAAATCTTTTCCATAGAGATAAATAATTGGTATTTCTGTTGTACCTATTACGGAAGACAAACGGAGAAATAAATGCCTGTCAATCACAGCTGTAGGCAACAAAAAGTAAGAGATTTTTCCACTTTACAGTTACCTGTATTTCTTAGAGGCCTTGACCTTTGTGCAACATTTATTTAGTCCTGTAGGCACATGTATGTTATATCATAATGGCTCATATCTGTGAAAACATGCATCTGTTTTTGTGACCACAAGAAGTACAGGGATAGGTGGAGTGGCAGGATAGACGTGAACAGACACCTTAACTCAAAGCTGTGGAGAGCTTCTTGTGCCCCGCTTTCCAATTCTGTTTAGGAAACCCACTCCAGCTGCATGTGTTATGACACACAGAAAGACATTAAGGCTGGACTATGAACATGACTTGCTTTGTTGTTGTTACTAATAAGGATAATTTTTCACTGCAGCTGCAGATCACAACCTCACTTGGATGTGTCCTGGCAGATTACCCCACAAGTTACATGGCAGGGGAGCCATCTGCATACAGGGATGCTACGCGCATGGTAAAAGTGCTAGGGATAAGCAGAACCCTTACTTCGCAAGGATCTCAGTCAGGAGTTCCTTACAACGGCTTAATATACAGACAGCTCCTGAAAAGCAAGACTTTGTTATAGGCTGTGCTCTGCTGAGAATTGCATATCGTTCAGTTGGATCATGTCACTACTAGCTGTAGCCCATGTGAGCCTGGGAGTCAGCCCAGAGTGCGGAGCAGGTGGGAAGGCTCACTTGAATACATGGCTGCAGGTCTGCCATGTCTTAGCAGGGATCATTTCCCATCCACCAGAGTCCCTGAAGGAGGTGTCTAACCCACATGCTTACCTGCAAGTCTTACAGCAGCATCGCTCACATGAGAGAAAGGGGAAAGGACAGCTAACACTCCCCCGTACCAGTACAGCATGCCCCAAAAACCTCTAAGGAGTCGCTGTTAATTTTCCCTCCCACAGTCACCCTGGATGGTGCAGGCACAAGAGTGTGGAAAAAGCTTTCAAAACAGTGACTCGTGAATTCTCCCCACAGGGGCTCACATGGGAAGGTTAGGGACAAGGGATGGAACTGCATGAGAAGAGACACTTATCCGTTCCTTGCAAACTGCTCTCCTCTGCAGTCCCGTAAATACCCCTCTGATGGGGATATGACATTTTATTTGGTGTAAAGCCACCTGAAGAATTGCTGGCACCTTGCTGCTGCTGCAGACAGCAGACTTCTGCTTCTAGGTGTAGGGCTGGGCTGTGAATGCAGAGGTGTGAGATCCAAGTTCAGAAAATAAGCTCCCCAGGGAGAAACAAGTAATGCTTTCACCATAATTATTTCAGAGATGGCCTTGCCGTGCATCTCAGGCAGAACTGAGACATGTCAGGAGACATGAAGGGACCACATAGGGAGTGAGAAGCTGGGACAGCATTTCGACAGGGGAACAGTGTGGGTGGGCAATGGTGGAGGAGGGACCTCTTCTGGCAGCTTGGCCACAACTGGAAACCTGCACTGTAGCTGATCTCTACAAGAAAGAAAGCATGCAGAATTTCAGCACGCAGACCTTCTTGATAGAGAAAGAAAGGAGAAGCATCTATTTAGGGAAACTCTTTGCACTCATGTGCATTTTATGTCCAGGGTGTGTCTGCAGTCAATCCACCAGGCAGGTATGGGCTTCTTCTGGCCAGTAGGGAAACCAGTCATCCTGGTGTGAGTGGCCTGTTTCGTTGCTGCATGCTCCAGAGAGCTGCTTATAATGCACAAAAGAGGGAGGCGTTTCCTTGCAGAAGGGGGCAGAAGAGGAGATACCCTGCAGGCTACAGTCCACACTTTCATCCAGATAACATAGAGGCTCATTGAAATAAAAATTATTATATTGCTTTCAAAACAATCAGTGTTAATCAGAGTAGTGTTGTCTGCCCTGTCCCAGTAAAACAGAACCAACTTTCTGTTCAGTAATTTTACATCTTAGCTAGGCCTCTTCTAACTCTCTGAAATTAACAACATATTGTGGAGAAAACTGTTCATTATCAGAGTGACAAGACCAATGTTTGTACTTCATGCCAAAGAATGGTACACAGAGAGGCCCTTGTTAATTACTATAACAGCCAATTTCATTATTTGCCCTGTTGATGGGTTGGAAACTGAAGAAGTGTAGAGGAATCACACCAGTGCGGAGAAGCAGACAAGACAGGTGACCAAAAGCTGACCAGCTGGGGTATTCCATCCCATCTGCCCCATGCTCAGTATAAAAGCTGAGAGATCAAATGGTCAACGCTCTTTCTTCAATGGCCGATGTCCGAAGAGGACTCAGCTTGTTCATCTGCCTTTGATCCCAATCCATGTCTTCCTAACTCCAGATCTAGAATCCAGTTTCCATCCATCAGTGAGTCCAGTCTGTGTTTTCCCCAGTGCCTGCCAGGGATATGATTGTCATCCTGGGAGCTTGATACAGTTTTGTATATATTGTATCTATTTTCTTCTTTTTTTTTTAAAAAATTAATATTAATACTTCATTAAAGTAGCTCTAAACTCATAGATCTCCTTACCTCGTCCTCTCCTCTCTTCGTCAGGGAGTTGGAGGGGATGGAGGGAGGGAAAAAAGGAGGGAAGGGCCATCTGTCATTGCAGTTTTTGGTCAGTTTGGCTGAAACCATGACAACCCCACACATTATTACAGAATGACAGAATAATATGGCATTGGAAGGGACCTCTGGAGATCATCAACCC
>VXBJ01003159.1:0-18605 GCA_013400055.1 Nycticryphes semicollaris | reverse complement strand
TCCAGAGACAGAGACTCCACCACCTCTCTGGCAGTGCTCTGTCACCCTCACAGTGAAGAATTTCCTCCTCATGTTTAGATGGAACTTCCTCTGTTCAAGTTTGTGCCCATTTCCTCTTGTCCTGTCACTGGGCACCACTAGAATCAGACTGGCCCCTTCCTTTTGATGCATACCCTTTAAGTATTTACAGGTGTTGACAAAAGTTTCCTCCAGTCCTTGGGCACCTCACCTGTTCTTATTTCCCATTGCTCTCTTTTTCCTCTTATTTCCTTAATTTCTATTTTTTTAGCATTAGTCCTTAAAGCAATCTGTGCTGCATTTAGCAAGCTGTGGTTTCTCTTTTGTTTTAGAGTGTGGTAGAGAGGTACCCTTATATACTGGAGTCACCTGAAATAGAGAAGAAACAAGCTTGGCCAAAGGAGGAAAAAAGTGTATCAAAAGCCTCATAATAGCTAAAATTTAGCTTTACTGGCAAAGGGGAACCTTGTTTCTGCCCACACTCTGCATTACAGAGTTGACCAGGGTCAGGGAATGCCCCACAGGAAGCAAGCTGTGAGCACTCGATTAATGGAGAAAACAGCATCATCCAAATGACAACTTTAACCAAATGACTACAGCACCTCAGCAAACTGACCACAAAATCAGAGTATACCCAGCTGTAGCTGGATGCACCAAGCCTCCTGCATGTACCAAACCTCACCTACATCTGTTCTGCATTGGCAGGCCCCCAGCAACCCCACAAATGCACAGAGTCTCACCATCACCTGGTACTTCTGCTATAAAACCAATGAGGACAGGAAGAAGCTAGGAGGAAGAAGTGCTTGATAACTTGTGAGGATTCAATATTTTCACACAAAAAATGCAAGTGGTGAAGTCAACTGGTATGGAAGGAGCTTGGAGGCATCATATTCTGGGGAGAGGAATAGTCCTAAAATCTTCTTTCTCTTTTGTCAGCACTGTTTTACTGTGACAGGTATACACACATGCACAGAGGAGAAACGGAAGTACTCACAGGGAAAAAGCATCATGAATAGAACTGGTCAAAAATCCAAAGAGTGTTTGATAAGTGGGATATTTGCAATTTCTTTCTTTCCTTTTCCATTTGAAAAGTTGGGTTGGTTTTTTAGTATTATTTTAATTAAGCAGCTGGAGTCATGTATCAATGAATATTTGTGTGTATGAGGTTGGAATTTATCAATATCCTAAATCTATTTTGCATGCATGAATAAATATTGTATATACTCTAACATAGATGACAAGAAGCCTATTTAGCAGCCTTTAAGATAAGCTATTAAAACTTAGCAGAAGGCAAAGTATATGCAATTTTTAGGTAACTTCCTTTAGCAGTATTTTATGTTGGAAGCAAAGAAAGTGCTGTGGAAACTTGGTGACCTGCAAAGCTGTCATGTAAAATGCCACATTACTCGTGCACCTCATGTCTCCAAAACCTTGCAATTTTTACAACATGCTGAGTACAATTTAATTAAGAATCTTCATGCAGAGACTGTTTTTAAAGAGTGTGCTTTTCTCTGCATGCAGTAGTTAGTTGTCAAAAAAAAGAAGTATAATCCAATAGCAAGTGGAAAATCTGTAGCCAGATTCCTGCAAAGCCTCTGAGATGCCAATTAAAAAAGATTAAATAAAACAGAATGCAATTTTGAGTTATTATTTCAGAAAACACATCCATAAATTATAAAGCGCTATTCCCACTGGAAAGTTGCAGAAGCTGCTTGCCTAATACAAGCACATTAAGACGCTGGTGCCTTCACAAGGGATTGTCAAATNGGGTATTCCATCCCATCTGCCCCATGCTCAGTATAAAAGCTGAGAGATCAAATGGTCAACGCTCTTTCTTCAATGGCCGATGTCCGAAGAGGACTCAGCTTGTTCATCTGCCTTTGATCCCAATCCATGTCTTCCTAACTCCAGATCTAGAATCCAGTTTCCATCCATCAGTGAGTCCAGTCTGTGTTTTCCCCAGTGCCTGCCAGGGATATGATTGTCATCCTGGGAGCTTGATACAGTTTTGTATATATTGTATCTATTTTCTTCTTTTTTTAAAAAAAAATTAATATTAATACTTCATTAAAGTAGCTCTAAACTCATAGATCTCCTTACCTCGTCCTCTCCTCTCTTCGTCAGGGAGTTGGAGGGGATGGAGGGAGGGAAAAAAGGAGGGAAGGGCCATCTGTCATTGCAGTTTTTGGTCAGTTTGGCTGAAACCATGACAACCCCACACATTATTACAGAATGACAGAATAATATGGGATTGGAAGGGACCTCTGGAGATCATCAACCCTCCTGCTAAAGCAGGTCCTTCTAGAATACATTGCACAGGAAATTGCCCAGGTAAGTTTTGAATGTTTCCAGAGACAGAGACTCCACCACCTCTCTGGCAGTGCTCTGTCACCCTCACAGTGAAGAATTTCCTCCTCATGTTTAGATGGAACTTCCTCTGTTCAAGTTTGTGCCCATTTCCTCTTGTCCTGTCACTGGGCACCACTAGAATCAGACTGGCCCCTTCCTTTTGATACATACCCTTTAAGTATTTACAGGTGTTGACAAAAGTTTCCTCCAGTCCTTGGGCACCTCACCTGTTCTTATTTCCCATTGCTCTCTTTTTCCTCTTATTTCCTTAATTTCTATTTTTTTAGCATTAGTCCTTAAAGCAATCTGTGCTGCATTTAGCAAGCTGTGGTTTCTCTTTTGTTTTAGAGTGTGGTAGAGAGGTACCCTTATATACTGGAGTCACCTGAAATAGAGAAGAAACAAGCTTGGCCAAAGGAGGAAAAAAGTGTATCAAAAGCCTCATAATAGCTAAAATTTAGCTTTACTGGCAAAGGGGAACCTTGTTTCTGCCCACACTCTGCATTACAGAGTTGACCAGGGTCAGGGAATGCCCCACAGGAAGCAAGCTGTGAGCACTCGATTAATGGAGAAAACAGCATCATCCAAATGACAACTTTAACCAAATGACTACAGCACCTCAGCAAACTGACCACAAAATCAGAGTATACCCAGCTGTAGCTGGATGCACCAAGCCTCCTGCATGTACCAAACCTCACCTACATCTGTTCTGCATTGGCAGGCCCCCAGCAACCCCACAAATGCACAGAGTCTCACCATCACCTGGTACTTCTGCTATAAAACCAATGAGGACAGGAAGAAGCTAGGAGGAAGAAGTGCTTGATAACTTGTGAGGATTCAATATTTTCACACAAAAAATGCAAGTGGTGAAGTCAACTGGTATGGAAGGAGCTTGGAGGCATCATATTCTGGGGAGAGGAATAGTCCTAAAATCTTCTTTCTCTTTTGTCAGCACTGTTTTACTGTGACAGGTATACACACATGCACAGAGGAGAAACGGAAGTACTCACAGGGAAAAAGCATCATGAATAGAACTGGTCAAAAATCCAAAGAGTGTTTGATAAGTGGGATATTTGCAATTTCTTTCTTTCCTTTTCCATTTGAAAAGTTGGGTTGGTTTTTTAGTATTATTTTAATTAAGCAGCTGGAGTCATGTATCAATGAATATTTGTGTGTATGAGGTTGGAATTTATCAATATCCTAAATCTATTTTGCATGCATGAATAAATATTGTATATACCCTAACATAGATGACAAGAAGCCTATTTAGCAGCCTTTAAGATAAGCTATTAAAACTTAGCAGAAGGCAAAGTATATGCAATTTTTAGGTAACTTCCTTTAGCAGTATTTTATGTTGGAAGCAAAGAAAGTGCTGTGGAAACTTGGTGACCTGCAAAGCTGTCATGTAAAATGCCACATTACTCGTGCACCTCATGTCTCCAAAACCTTGCAATTTTTACAACATGCTGAGTACAATTTAATTAAGAATCTTCATGCAGAGACTGTTTTTAAAGAGTGTGCTTTTCTCTGCATGCAGTAGTTAGTTGTCAAAAAAAAGAAGTATAATCCAATAGCGAGTGGAAAATCTGTAGCCAGACTCCTGCAAAGCCTCTGAGATGCCAATTAAAAAAGATTAAATAAAACAGAATGCAATTTTGAGTTATTATTTCAGAAAACACATCCATAAATTATAAAGCGCTATTCCCACTGGAAAGTTGCAGAAGCTGCTTGCCTAATACAAGCACATTAAGACGCTGGTGCCTTCACAAGGGATTGTCAAATAGGAAAAAATATTGTTCTCAAAGAAAAAAAAAATTAAGCAAAACCTCCACAATGATTTAAAGGCAGAGTGTCTTAAGCTGAAGGATGGGTATGTTGACAATGCTAACAACAGAATGCTATGTTACCCTGTAGCACAGGTACAGTGCTGACCCTGCCTCCCCGCCCTCAACTTTGGCCATTTATCCTTTGCAGCATGTGTTTGAGCCTCTCAAGCTTGCTAAAAACTAGGGTTTGAAAAATCAGCCTCTCGTATCTCCAAAATCAGGTTTGCACTTTGAAATGGTTCCGCTCTCCTGCTGAGAGAGAGAGAAAGCAGGAAGGCAGACAGGCAAACAGACAGAAAAGACAGCAAGAGAAATGTCCCTTCCAGTCTAGACAATTCTATGATTCTATGATTTTCAGGACAAGCAAACATAATTTTGCAACACTGTGGTCTCAAGTAAGGTAGCAAAATTGAAGTAGAAACTTCCCAGTGCTGTTGGGAACTGAACTCTTGTCCCCAAGGCTATAATTACTGATTTTTATCAACCTGCCGTTGCAGCAAGTAGTACAATATCTATATGAGGCATTTAAGCACTTTCATCTATCCTAGAACATCCCTGCTGTAACTGACTTTAAATGTGTGACAATTTTATATAGAGAAATTATATAACAATTTGACTACTGCAGGACCTCTAGCAGGTATCATTTCAAACTACTGGAGCATTCAGGTAGAATATCAATTTCAAGCCCACTTACCATAATTTTCAAACATACTAAAAATAATTTTCCTATAAAGCATGCAGTACTTCTAGCATGTATGCCCACATTCACAGAGATCATCTTACCTCAGCATCCATCAATACTCTATAATGCAGGTAGAATAGCCTCACAGCAACAAAACATGGGTTGCAGAGAGACCCTGAATATTCATTGCGTGTTAACTTTAATACTGATGGTTATAAAAATACAAACAATAATTTGTAAAACTGCTAAATACTACCTTATCTAAAACCATCCCAGTGACAAACTGTAGATCACACAACTCAAAACAAAACCTCAGAATGGATTGGTGTGAGGTTATAGGTGAGGTTATAGTTTTCAATGTTTGGATTTATGGAAGTACATCTCCATTTTACACATCACCTGCCTATACAGTGCCCTGGATGTCTCTGGGAAATAGATATTTAATGCATCAGTGAGGAATCCTAACTTATAAGCCAGAATACCTCACATCTAAAGGTTTAGAAACATGATTAATTTAATATTGCATCTCAAATATGGAGCAAATAGCTCCTAAAGGAATGTACAAATCCCTTAACATCTGAATAGAGGGCTTATAACCAATATGAATGTAATATTAAATTTCAAACTGAGTCAGAAAAAATTAATTTGTAGTCTTGCTATAAAGATACAGCAGTTGCAGAAATCCCAGGAGATTTCAGTCCAGATATTCAGCTGTTATGAAGTGATATAGCTTTATATGTGCAGTATGTTGTCCACTATGGAAATATTCTAACGCAAAGAATGATAGGGCTCAACTCACTGTGATATGAGTAATTCACCACATAAATCTGAAGGAGCGTCTGAAGGAAAGGTAAATTTTCTGGCTTTTCTTTAATAAGACTATTGTGTATGTAAAGGGGTGAATTAAAGATCTTATAACTGTTTGAATACTCACTTCTGTGCCAGAAGAATAAGGAACCAGGTTATTTGCTTAAATCCATGCTGATCTGATTGGTATTGGATATAATACGGACAAGTGTCTAACCCACACATTTTGTTTAAAACAGGTGGTGGTAGGTCAAATTGTGTCCCCCCAAAAGATCTGGCTGGTGCCTAGGTATATGAATGCTGTACGTTGTCTTTCCTGTTTTCTAACTTGGTAACATTAATTCTTACTCACCTTTTCCAATTAACTTGCATCCTAGTAATATGCAGTGACATGTTCAGAATATGTGAATCTAGCCAAAGAACTGTATAGAAAATATACGGGTTTGCGTTTTTCTTCTGGCACAGGACACAAGTGGGAACACCTCTTTGACAGTGGTGCAATACGCAGGATCCAGTGAGACATGACAACTTGATCCTTAGATGGTAATTGAAAACATCACAATAAAGGAGTCAGATCATCAGTTCAACTTCAGTGGAGGAAGGCAGCTAACATCATCCGATGATTCACTTCACAGATTGTTAATAGAGCCATCTATTACACAGCTACCTCTTATAAAGTATTTATCTCTCTGCCATTACAGTAATGTTTCGGTGCTTCTGGAGTGTTAAAAACTTATCTAACCTCATAAACTGTTAAAAAAAGAAAGTACTCACTTCCCAGATCGAGACATAGCACGCAGGTACGCTCGATACCCACAGCACTGTTTAGGCACCTCCAGCTTGGTAAATAACAAGTCCTTTGGAGCATCTGTGCCTAATTTCCAAGCAGAAGTTGCACAGGAGGCCTAGAGGGTGAGGGAGCAAGGGAGGACAGAGGACTGGCCCTGGTTGACCTCAGTTATTTATCCATTCTGCTTTATTTATCCATTTCTCCTTTATTCCAGTAAGAGAAATTTCTCAGAATACCGGATCTCCTGTGCTTGGTCCAGTAAAGTGCCTGGATATCATTTGCTTCAAACTGGCAGCACCATGAGTTCATTGGGTGTACTCTGTTTCTTGTATAATGAGAAAAAAGTGGACAGTTCTTCTTTGCCCACTGCATTTTGGGGGTTTTGGTAACTCTGATCCTACTGATTTTAGAAAAATAAGAAAAATTTCACCTGGCAGTGGTATTTTGGGTAGAACTATTTCTAAATATACGATCAAAAAAAAAGGAATGTTAATAAAAATAATAGCAACTACAGAAAGCCTGCAATTTATACAGTATACTTTGATCATATAGAAAACAAACTCTAAAACTAGAATTCTCCTGCAGTTTTTTCTAGCATGGTAGTTCTTTGTTCTTCATTAAATAAGCCTTATGACACCTCCATAAGTTAAACAATATTCGAACAATTCTGCAGACTTGCCAAGAAGTCCTAAAACAAAAACCCACTAGAGAGCGTGTTTCTGTTGGGAAAGCACTTGCACACATGGTTAGTTAATGAAATGAAAATGGCTACTTGTGTGCAGTTAAGCATATGCTTGTTTCTGTCCTGAACTGGGGCCTTTTTCCAATGGTGGAACTATCGCTAAGACTTGGTGTTACAACTCAAACCATTACCTCTTGCCAAGTTACTGCAGTTGGAATTTTAAATGAACCTACTCGAATTTGAGATCCAAGCCCTGCTGAACTTCAACATCCCATTCTTTCAGCAACCTTTCAAAACTCTACCTTAAGCAAACAGCTGACCCTACACTTTCATAAAATGGACTAAAGCTTGCTAGCATGTTCTTTCCACATAAAATGTTGCTTGAATCAAGCTTGACACAAGTCACATGCCATACATGGTAACTTTTGGTAACCAGAAAATATAGACGTTAAAGGCAATCAGTCTAGAAACAAACTAGTGTCAGTGGTCTTGCTAGCCAGTAACAAGGAAGATACTGTTCCATTGCATGGCATGTACATCAGTCATTGCTGCAACTTCCAAATTACACAAATCCTTCAGAAGAGAAAATTGGCAGCTATCTTACGTTCTCTCATCCATGAGTCTCACACTGCGTCCATTACTCTTATAAAATAGTCCACAAGTTGGAAAAAATAATCCTACAGAACAGCACTAAATATATAATACTGAGCTGTATAGCTGAGATTTGGCAAAACCCCAACCATCTTCTTCTCACAAATTCAAGAGAGCAGCCACAGGTTCAATGCAATTTCCGACAGGAAGACACAGAGACCATAAAGAGATTCCTACAAAAATGACTGAATCAGGGCTTTCATCCTGTTATAGTTGGAAAGCGGTAACAAAATTCCTTTCTCTCCAATAAATTAGATATCCTCTTTTAACTGATTGATCCACAGGGAGGATCCACGTTGTCTAAATGCTGTGCCTGAAATCGGATGCTATTTTTAAAACATGGTGCAAAACACTGGACAGTTGTGATTTGTGCCCAGTGAAAAAGGCTCTAAGAAATTTTGCATAGATAAGCTACGTGGGACAGAAATCCGCAGACTTCCCTGAGCTGCTCCAGCACTCCATGCTAGTAAATGCTCTCATGCACTCTGACATGGAGTCAGGGTTGCAGACAAAAAAAAAAAAAAACATCTTAAACAAAAGCACGGTTTTTGCAACACGTAGGACTGTTTGGCATCCCAGGTTTCATTTGTGCATTTTCTCAGGCTCTAAAGGAAAGGGTGATCTGTAATGCTGCATTGTGATCCCCAGTCTCAATCTGCCTCCTTCTCTGTGCTGTCACTGCATCGTCTGAGCTGCCCAGATGTGAAGCTGAAGGGAAGTACTTGCCTATTAACAGGCAATGCAGAAACCAGGCTGCAATTTGGATATATGGAACCTATTAACTTTTCCGTCTCCCCTCAGAGACTGTCCGTATTTATGATGCCACAAAGAAAACCTATGTGCTTGGACATAGTGAGTGAATTTGAGACTATCAAATGTGTTTAAACAATGGTGGAAGCCAAGGAGTTGGGAAAAAGGGTTAGTTAAAAGGTTATTGCTCTGACATCTGTCACCAACATTTTTGTAGAGACTTAGTTTTTTATCATTATGATTAGTGTTTTTTCTTGTTTTAACTAAGTGGTTTAAGCAGAGGGAATTTATTTTGTATGGCATTTAAACAAGATTCTGAGCAATACTGAAGGATGAATGGCCAGAAAGTAAAATAACATTGCCCTGTATAACCATTTAATACTCAAACCAAGGGGTTCAGAGTCTAAGGTACAGTGGCTTACTAACCTCCAATAAATATCGTGTGATACTACAACATGGCTTTTACTCTTACAGAGCAACACCAAGAAGGATCCGCTAAACACTTTTACTAATTCCACCTCCCTCTTGGTGTTTAATTGTGACACTTAGGATTCCCTATGCACCAGTCTTGTGTTTCTCTTCCATGATATCTATCATGGAAAATCTTAGGGTATGGGTAACCCCTCAGACGAGCTTCCTTTCAAGGCCCAGATTTGATATGCACCTTGCTCCTAAGCTACTCATGAATGCTCTACTCTATTGCAGTCTCTCGGTGCCAGCAGCATAAGTCAACACATCTGAAAGTGTACCGAAGGCTACATCTTCCTATGTTTAGTGCAGGTAGGATTCTTCACTGGCAAGCATGGAAGAGGACACAGTGTTATGTTAGAAGTCTAACTCCTGGTTTTCCCAATGGTGTATTCATTTAATTTTGTCAATCTTCCTTCTTCCAAATATACAAGCTCTGATGTTTGCAAGAAATGCTATCTTTGGGAGGGAAGTAGGGGGTGTGTAAGAAGAATGGGTCTTCATGAATTTGTTAATTTGTTAATTATGCACTTGACTAATGCCCTTTGGATGGGTCCAAAGAAACTCAAGCTTTCTCATTCGTTACTAGGCCCTCTTTCCTTCTACTCCCACGCTCATGTCACTGGCACCAGCATATGGCTTTAACCATACATGTGTTATTCCAAAGAAGTTCCTCTGAGTGTGGTTGAGGAAATGCCAAGTCCTTGCCCACACTTCCTGGATAGTTGCAACAGATGAGGACCTGTGTCCAAGTTAGAACAAGCAATCATTTTGCTTATTGAAATTCAAGCCCTCAGCCCACGTAGGAGAGTGACTTAAACACAAGTGTGCTGACAAAGTGTGTATTCAGCCACTGAAGTACACTCATTAATGTTTTGGGACTTGATTGTTAGTTCCAGTGACCTCTGGCTGAGAGACTGAAGAGCCATCTAATATGCTGCAGCAATTACTGAAGCTCATGGATGCTATGCAGCAGCACCTGTCTTCTCCCCTTTAATGGATGTAATTATACCTAAAACTAACATGCCCCATCATCCTAAAAGAATCTGAGATTCCCCCTACCTTTACCAAAATATTCCAGTAGATCATTTGCCCCTGCTGCCCATTGCAGCAATTGCCAGCACAAATTAAGTGTGGTGTGTGAGGCAGAGCTGAGATGTGCAAAAGCGGGGCTGAGAAGGACCTTTTATTTGACAAATGATCTTCACTTGAGAAACAATTTTACAGCACAGTAAGAAATTAAATCTGTTGCTAGTTAGCTCATTTTGTACACCATTTAGCTTGTGGTTGTACAGGCACCTTCATGATTTTTTTTCCCTGCACATTTGAAGAAAAGTGCATTTGTGGAAGGCAGCAGCTTATGGACTTAAGCTCCTCAGAGGTTTTACCAGCCTATTTCAGGTGTGACATTTACACTTAGTTGAAACAGTGAATTCCCATTGATCAGGAAGTGTTATCAGCTTTCTGAAAGTGAAGTGAACACTCTGGCAGTACATTTTTACCTCTGCATTCCAGGGTATTGCAAACAGACATATAAATTGGCTGCAAAACATAAAAAGAAGCTTAACAGAAATTATAAGATGTATTTTTTTTATTTCTTGTCTAGCAAGACACTAAATTAATCAGTTGGCTAGGTCTTAGGAGCTGAGACACTTTTATTGGTGTGTCTTTACTGACAGAATTTACTTTCATGTTATTTGATTAAAATGCTTTCTGAAGATAAAGCAATATTTAAAACTTAAGGTTTCTTTCTTGTTTTGCTAGCATCATTTAGGTTTTAAAATTAGAACATCCTGAAAAAAAAAAAATTATTTTTCATTGCACTGACCTCTGTATTTGTATGACACTGGAGTAAAGCAGACTACTTTCAATTTGGTATACGGACAAATTGGCACCATTTCTGAGAATTAGTATATTGCACATGGATATCCAAGCATCCATAAAACCTCCCATAGTTTTATAATCATCAGTGAAATTATTTAAAGTTGTTCACAATTAAATTATTTGAAATTACTTTAATAGCTTTTTTCCCAACAGTTCACTTATTTATAGAAACATGGATTTTCAGAGTTTTTAGGTCAATAAGATCAATATTTTCCCCAAGATCAGGCTTGAATTTTCCTTTGGAGACAATAATAGCATTTAATTGTGTACTATTCTCCAGCAAGGGGTGGGCAGCAAAAGAAATTCCAGGTTTTAGTGACTGGACTCACCAGTCAGTAAGAAAATCAGCTGTGATACTCTAAATAACAATTTACCTTCAAGTGGCAGAGGTTTGGTGGGCCTCTTCCTCTCGGCGCATTGTGTCATTATTGACCTCAGTTTACCTCTGCCAGGTGGTCAAGATGACTTTTCAGCTCCTCACCTTTCAATCAGCTTTCTGATGGCTGGATGCCTTCTGCATCATAGCCAGATATGACCTGCAACTTGCCAAAAACTTCTGCTTATTCACAGCACCTCTTATTAGCAAAGCCAAGGGCATCAAAGCCTTGCAGGGTGAAAGTATGACATAGAAGAAACCTACTGCTACAGTACATGGACTTGTCAGGATTTTTCATTGCACTGCATTTGCATCATCCATTATGGCCACTGATTATTTTTGGCCAGACAGGGTCACCATCCAAGGCATCCTACCCAGCAATTACTATTCCAAGCCCATGTTGAGCAAGACTGTATCTTTTAAAAAAGATCCCGGTCTTGATTTAAATATGGCAAATGGTATAAAAATCTGTCCCTTTCCCTTTGCAAATTGTTCCAGTTCACAATGACCCATATTGTTTTAAAATTTATGTTGTGAGAAGAATTTTTCTCTCACACTTCTCAACACCTATGCCTGAGCTAGACTCTTTTTATAGACAGCAGAAAAATATAGGCATTGGCAAAGCACAGTTCAGCTGACCTATTTTGTATCAGCTGAAGAGTGACATAGACAAGTTACTTCTTTTTCTTTCATCCTTTTAACAAGGAGTTCTAGCTCAGATAAATTTACTTGTAGTGTATTCACCAGAGATATATTATCTCTATGCTTGAACGCTAAGATATATAGCCTCAGGTATCTTTCGGCAGGTTGAATCCCCTCTTACCTTTACCTGGACCCTAGCGTTTCCATAATTTTATCTGAAGAAATATGTTTCTGTTTGTCCCAGGGGAAAAGCTGCAGTACATTTGATGCAGGTCATTTTGAGCTGAATCTAGAGGACTGGCAGAATTCACAGAGTTGCAGATTTTTTTTTCCCTAAACTCAGCACACCTTTCCTTTATGTTCCCATTTTATTGTGCAACTAAGAGAGAGAAATGAGTTCTCCAAATCTCCCACCCAAATTAGCTCAAACTCAGTGTGTGTTTAGACCTCATCTTGCAGAGGCCTGGCAGCTACAGAAAAGACAGGGTAGGAGAACACTTTGTTTCATTGCATATTTATACTTGATTCTCTATCAATAGTTCTTCTTCTGATTCATATACTTAGCTGTGTATTAACAATATGGGGTTTTCCTTGCCTTATTTCTTTAGAAACACTTTTATCAAGACAACAATTTCCCTCCTTTTTAACTTTTCCAGAGCAATCATTTAGTCATTGGACAAGATTTGCTTGCTTTCTCCATGGAATGAAAAGCATTTTGTTGTGAAGAAACTTTGCCTCATCATAATGAGGATACCCTTGTCAGCACAATTCATTCTTAATGACAAACTGAAGGGTTGAGGGTACAGAGACAGCTGAGCTTTGTAGCAGGCTGAAAGGCTAATCATTAGTGGCCACTGCATTCTGTCATTTCTCAGGAAACTCTGCGCTGCAACAGCTTAAATGCCTGCATGGGAAAAAATTGTAGTCTCATTGTCTGTCTGAGTTTCAATGGCAGAAACAATTTAGGGTAGAGTTTAAATGATTTCAGAGAGGACCTTAACTTATATTTTAGTTGTTTCCTGCTTGATAATGGAATTTTTTAAGAAAACAATTCAGATAAGTAGAATTCTGTTTTGAGAAGTCATCAATGCCATAAAATGAACTCTGTACCATAGAATTTTTGCTTTCATCCCTAACTGAATGGTTTCTCCTCTTGTTTTATGACCTCCAGTTTCTTCAAGGTCAAAGATAGATAAACATTTTTTTAACATGAGACTAGCACAAGTGTAACTGAAAGTCAGAGCTAACTCACATTCTATTACTTTTCTGAAAGGTACAACACAATGCAGGCTTATTTTTTTTTCCAGCCACCAGCAGTAAAGAAATATGTTACACTGGCAGAAGTAGTCACTCTATTTTATATCTGTAGAACAGGGAGACAACATAATATAGCATAATATAGAGCATCATACATATGTCCTCCTGATGAAGTTAGTCCTGGCTTTCTCCCATACAATTTGATGCCAACATTATGCTCATAGGGTAGCCCTTTTCAGAGATTAACTAATCTAGAGATGGAGGGAGAGCTGAGTGAGCAGCATACAAGACATATCTTTTCAACAAACAGCAACTCTCTTTCCATTCCTGGTACCCTGCACCCCAGTAGGGGTATGGGGCAACTTGTGTTACAAATGTGAACTGGAAATGAGTCACTCTGCTGCTCTGCTTTCTCCACAGAAGAAGGAAGGAGCAATACTAAATGAGGAAAACAAGAGGTCTGTTGACATGATAGCTTGGCCCTTTTGTCCACTTAGTAGGTACATGGAGCCAAAACTCCACATCATTATTGTTATCAGCCTCATCCCATATTTTAACAACCCACAGAAAGCTCTAAAAGATGAAATACCTACTTTCAATAATGTCTTTGCTTTGGTGTGTAAGCCAAATCACATCCTTTAGGCCTTTGTTACTTTTTGATGAAGTGCTGAGGTGTCTCATCACACAGCCATTCAACGTCCCAACTAACATTGGAACCTGGTCATGTTAGAAACTCTCTAATGATACAAGAAAACACCTAATGGAATTGCAGCCTTACTTGTCTTCAGAGGTGTCAATGGAAAATTTAACTGCAAGAGAACAAAACAAGGTAACTTACCAACCCACAGATCACAAGTGATTTTTAAAACTCTGAGTTGTTGTTAGAACTGGTAGTGCTTCCTTGACTCTAGAGCATAAGCTAAGTCAATTGGGGGAGGCCATGGAGCTGCTAATAGCTGCTACTTATTGAAAAGGAGTGAGTGACAAATCCATAAGGAAGGCTGTGGTAACACCAGACAAATGCAAGGGATCACTTTATGAATAATGCAATTTCATCCCTCTGCACACAGAGTTAAAATGCTTCTAATTATTTCTGCACAGATGGGACCAAGATCCTCTGTGGTTGGTTTGCTGCTCCCTGGAGAGGCAGAGCTCCATTAGAGAGGGATGTAAGCCTAATAAAAAAAGAATTGATGGCTATTAAAAGAAAATATGTTTTTTCCTTTCCTCATATTGTAATCTCTCAACTGATGTGTTAGGTAGGAAAAAAATTTAGGGTAATAAGGAAACATTTACCAGAAATATGCTGCAGTATTTCTAAGAACACCAGCAGGTGCTGCTAAATAATTAATTTTAATGTATTCTTTCTATTTTACTGCTAACATTGACATCCATTAGCAACATAAATAACAGTATTTTCCCTTTTGTGGCTCAATCTCTTGTCAATGTTCATTTAAAAAAAGAGTAGGAAAAAGTATTCTCCCTAGAAAGAGGAAACACATAGATTTCATATTCAAATGTAAATACATACATACACACACTCTCATGCATACACAGTGGTTTTTTCAGGGAATGATCTTACACTGGCAGAGAAAAATCAGACTAGATAGCTTAGCATCTCTTTGCCCTCTCTCACCTCTAATTTTACTTTGCATATAAAAGGCAAATCTTCCTAATTACCATCTCTTGAGATAAAGAATCGAGACATGTATTGTACAGCACAAATTAACATGCTAAGCAAGGTTGTTGAAACAAAATTATTAAAGTTCTTTACAGAAAATAAGTGTGTGAGATAGCTCTGTCAATATGTCAATCCCTATCAGTACCTGTACAGTAACACAGAGTAGTTAAACTAGAAAATCAGCTGGTGAATGTTAGGTTATTTACTGAAGTCAAGAAAGCAATCTTGATTTGTTCCACTGATAAATCAGGGATATTCTTTCTTCCAGTTAACTGGACTCCACTATAAACAAAGAGGGTAAATACGATGCCACACTAGCATGCAGTGATGTATCACTAAATAGTGGTTCTATTTGAAGCCAAGGTCATCTGCCTTAATTACTGCCCCTCATTAGCATGCTAGAGGGTGCAAGAATTTGTCCCAAAAGCCCCGAGGGTGTTTCAGATCAAGATGAAAGGGAGAAGTGCAAATACTGCTACTCATGTGACATAAGGGGTATTTGTTGTTTGACTCTGATGGGTACAGACACCTATTTTGAGGTTCTTGTGGAGGTGAGCTCAAGACCCTGAGGTCTATTTTAGGTCATTTTGTTGTATCTGATTTCATATAGGAAGTGGAGAAAGTGATCAGTGTCATTTGTATAACCATCATTCACTCAGCTAACCCAGACTGTGTTTGATGGAGAACCTAAACCTGGCAAGTCTCCGCTGGATTTCAAAATGAAACGTTTCGGGCATCTCTGCAAGAAAATGAAAGCGGTATGCTTCTGCACGTTGCAGTATTTCCATTTGCCTGCTTGATGCCAGTTCAAATACAGCATTTTTCTGCTGTCTGAGAACATGCTTGGTGAAAAGCCTCAGTGCAGAGCAGGTGCACAACGTGTCACTGGGCCTGCTAAAGCCTGACAAGAGACGTTTCGCCCAGAGCAGCTACACTCTCCTGGATTCAAATCTGTCAAAGCTTTCATAAATGTGCATTTAAACATTTCATGAGCACATATTTACTCATTGGGTCACAGGATCACAAGCTCTTCAGGTATAGCCTTTGACTATAAATGTAGAGTTTGACTAAACACAGACATTTTTTACGTGGATCTTTGCTTCAGAGAAGAAGTAACTGTTACTAATGACAGCTAAACCATGGAAAGAGTCCTTTCTAACAAACTTATTTGCAGTTTTCTGAATAGTTTAAAATGGAGACTAGGATTATCACAATAGTAGCAGTGATGTGAATTTGAAGCAGTTCAGCTCCCCACCAAGCTAGCAAGACCAGGACCTGAATTTGTCTCACTGTCACTGTCCTGACAGAAAATACATGGAATGGCCTTTAGTGCAGGGAAAAAGAAAGGATTTTAGGACAGTCCAATAAATTTGCCTTTTATCTTATCCAAGCATCTGATCCTTCTCAAAGTCCCTGTTTTGTACATCCACCAAAGGTGCTAGTTTGGCCTGTTATGGAAGAATACATTCCCAGAGCCAAATTCCAGATGTGAGCACTGTCTATGTTTGAGAGCTCTTTCTCCCTGTCTCTTATACAAGACCCACTGGTATGGCAGTTGTGTGTCAGGATCCAGTTAGCAACTATTGGATTAATTCTTTCTTATGGCTCTTGATTTTGAGAGAACTTGCCAGGGGTATTTTGCTGGCGTGATTAAGTGGTATCCCCTAGCATTACTTTCTGCTTTCTTCCAAGAGAAAACACAATATGAAATGTTTGGCTTCAACTGAGATAAACCCTCTGAGTTGAAATAAAACATATTTACACAAATCCCTTGGGAAGCCACCACCTTTCATGAATTCTTGGTGGCAGTAAACTGCACAAAGAAAAGCATGTAGCACATTCTCTTAAATGTACTGGAAGAGAGGCATTTCTTCTTTTATTACAAAGGCTGAACATCTCCTGAATTACACATACCAAGGCTTCACAATAAATGCATCAGGATGTTTCAAACAAGACTGCAAAAGACTACAAGATAAAGCACTGCAAGCTCTTGCACCACAAGCTAACTACTAGACAAGAAGTCAAAAAAACTATCAGGGAACATTAGAAAAGATAAAGGAAGCTATATTCAGACCCACCTGAAAGGTCACCTATACAACATTCAGGGGAAAACATTCCCACTAAAGAGCTACAAATTAATGTTTATTGTTCACATCAGCAGCACTGCAAAATTTAAAGGGCTATTAATCAAACTTCAAAGGACATACCTGCAGTCTTCTAGTAATAATGCAGTCAAAGGAGTGAGGAGTTATTCCAAAGCAAAGTGCTACCATTGTTTTAAATAGTTTAAAATACTCTTTGTAACACTGGTGGCTCATCTCCCCCTTCAGCCTAAGTGAGAATGAAGACTTCTTGAATGTGGTATGCAGAGACCTTCCCCCTAGACTTCTAAGGTGCTTTTGAAAGCAGGAGTCATACTAGTGACAGTCTCCATACCAGAAACAACTTCCACAGCACATTTCCAGAAGCTATAGCAGCTGCATCTGCCATGGAGGAAGAAAAGAAAATCTTTGGTTTTGTACAGGTGAACAGGTATACAGCAGCAGGGGTTCCCAAGCAGGTAATAGACAGGACTGGCAAACTGAGACATTTAACAAGCAGATGCCTCTTGCCAAAAATTTGTTCCAGGAGGAGCAGGCAGGCTTTATGGAAAGGTGAAACAGCATGGGGAAGGACAGAGGGAGTAAGATGATTGAGCTGAAAACAAAGTTCTGGGAACAGGGCTCATGGGTCTGATAAACTGCTGCAGTTTTAAGGTTGCATATAAAAAAGTGATTCCATTGCCATCTGTGCCACAGCAGATGGACAAATAAACGACTCAGTAAAGACAAGTCAACTGGAGAATAAGTTGTTGTGCAGATTGGTATGGCTAGGGCAGCTGTCTTCTCAGATATGCTCCTGCCTCAAAGGAACAATGGTGGGAGCATCTTAAACATATCGGAGAGACCTTTGGCTTCCTGTGGCTGTGTGTTCAGTGCTTTAAAAGACTGGTTTCAAAACAGTAAGAGAGAGAGGGAAAAACAGCTCATCAAATTAAAAAAATTCTGTTTTGATTCTTTCCTTACAGATAAGGCAGGGACCATTTGTGTTGCTCCATGATCCTGAGGCTAAGGTTGCATGATATTTGTCAGAATTGCTTCAATGACCAGTTACAGTTAAACTCAACAAACACTTTCAGCCAAGAAGGATTTTTATTTGTAGGAGTAAGAACAGAGGGAAGAAAAAAAGGAGAAAGAAATTCAGTGTTCCCATTTTCAGACTTCTTGACAAAGGATTTTGATTCACAACTTGCTTAAATTTAATGTTTCAAGGATCTCAGCAATGATAATTAAGTAAAATACCAGAAGATAGTACAAAAATATTTTGGTCAATCAAAAACAATATTTTAAAAAATTAGTTTTTTTCTTTTATCAAGAAAATAATATAATTCCAACTGGAGGAGGAGACAGAGGGGTGTGGAGTATGGATGTCAGCATTATTTAGGCTCCATAGACAAAGCAAAAACTCAGTTCTTCATGCTTTCTTACTCTCAGTGTGTTGGCATTTTCAGAATATAAAATTCTAGTGTCTTGCCCTTCCTCTGTGCAAAGCATATTAACAGAGCCCTCAGATATGCTCTCTTGTAAAACAGAACTGAGTTTTAACACCAGATAATTCTAAAATTCATAGGCAGGGCAGGTCTTTCTTCCCATTTTATAATCTCAAATGGAAATGCATAAATGGGGTTAAAGGGCAAGAAAAA